>CM040239.1:127131690-127639641 GCA_022545495.1 Chrysanthemum lavandulifolium
TTGTTATTGATAAGGTCGTCATTAATAGTAGGCAAATTCAACCATTTGACAAGGTCGTCAATTGTTATTGATAAGGTCGTCATTAATAGTACGTTAACATTTTGCATCACAAGTCAATATAGAAAATATAGTTACCAACAAAATATAGATTAAAATCACCGGATTTGTTGACTTTGGTTTGTCCAATACTAATTTTGCATTGGTTTACGAAAAAGTGAATCGGGGAACGGATCCAGATTTATACTTAGGGGACGTTTGGTACGACTGAATCACAAAGAATAGAAATGCATTGGAGAATGGAATGGCATAGAAAGAGAATGAGTCTGCTATAAGAGAATGGATTCTAGTGTTTGGCAAAAATAGAGAATAGAGTGTCGAATCGATTAAAGAATCAATTCCTTTGTTTGGTATATAAAGAATGAATATATATATATATATATATATATATATATATATATATATATATATATATATATATATATATATATATATATATATATATATATATATATATATATATATATATATATATATATATATATATATATATTTTCGTGTTTTTAGTTACGTTGATTATTTGACGCTATCGGTCACATAATTACAATTATGCAAACATAATTCAAGTTTTTGTCATATAAAATATATTATATCATCTCTATGATGAAACAAAAATGACAAAAAATATATTTCTACAACTTACACATTGCACTAAACACAACTAATAAAAAGATGGATCTTGTATAATATTCATGATCAAACTAGTATATACACGTAGAGGATAAACAATTAAAACACGATTTACAAACACTAGTATATACATCAATATTTGTATAATTTTATGCTATAGGGTTTTTACATGTTACGAAATAGTGAAAATTTAAATGCTTACTCTTATTTTGATGCTTACTAGGACAAATCCTCACCATCCATCTAGTTTGATCTAATGGTGAGGATTAATCTAAATTTAATAGATAAACCTAAGTCCATGTTTTTTCTTGTCTTTTGTCTTTCTTTTTATTCACATTTTTTATGAAAGCGTAAAACACGTTTGAAAACGGACGAAAACGTATGAAAATGGTGAAATGAAAGCGATGAAAACGGATGAAAACGTATGAAAACGAGCGAAAACGCACGTAAAACGTATGAAAGCAGGCGAACGTATGAAAGCGGGCGAAGACGTATGAAAGCGGACGAAAACGAGCGAAGATAGATGAAAACGTATAAAAGCGAATGAGCGAAGAAAAAAACGTGAATTAAAAAACGCGAATTAAAAAAAAAAGTGAATAAAATAAAAAACGTGAATTTTTGTCCGTGATTTTTTCATTCACTAGATAATGGATAGAGAGAAGGCCCTTCTAAAATTCTCATTCTCCACTTTTTCCTCTTTTTAAAGAAACAAAATGGGAGAATGAGAATGGTAATTTATTTCGCTTCCTTTCTTATGTCAAACAAACATGAGAATCAACCTCTTTCCTCTCTCAACTTTCCATTCATGCGTACCAATGGATTTTTAGGAAAAAGTTGGGGTATTTCAAAATAGACTTTGAGACTTGCGACTTTTTCCTTCCAATCTAAGAGTGCCAAGTGTCCCGACACTTTTCGTAACCCAATCATTGGAATTACCTTTTCGTACCTATGATTTATAATCGACTTATATCCAAATGACTTTTTAAGATTCGACGATTTTTTTTTATATTTTCGAGGAAAAGTCAAACTTTAGAAAGTATTATTTTATTCTTTTGCTCCTTCCCAATGCCGAGCGACTTAAGCGAATTAATTTGAGCGGTTTTTTAAAATTGTACTTTTCATCTGTTATCCATTTTTACGATTGTAAAAACTTTTACTTAAGCGTTTTTTTTTTGCTTTTCATATCACATATCTTTCGTAACCTTATTCAATGAATTAGAATAACACATACATTACAAAATACTCCTACAAGTCAAGAACTATCAGTCTTCTCGAAATCTTGCAAAAAAATGTTTCGTATTCGGGTATGTATTTCTATATTCATAAATATAAATTGTTCGTATCTTTGTTTTTTCCGTATTTTATTTGAAATTAATCATTTTTAATAGTAGTTTTGCAACAAAAATTTAGTTTATTTAAGTTAGCAAAAGGTTTTTGATTGTGTTGGGGTTTTTAATTTATCTGGTGTCTGGAGATGTGATGCTTTGTTGTTGTACCTTTTGCAATAAATGCATTAAGGAATGAAGTAATATATGGTATTTATTACAAAATTGTACTGTGAGGCTTGGATGATTGAATGCAGCGTTGTTACTCCCCTTATATGTAATTAAGTAGAATATGTTTTTGATTTTATTTTCTTTTATTTAATTATTTATTTATTTATTTATTTATTTATTTATTTTATTTTTCATTTGTAGGAATATGAGGCTAAAATCATCATCAAGTAAACCAAACTACTTTTCTTTAATAAAATCCAAGTTGGATAAAAACGAAGGAAGTTGTTTCGGGAACTTGTTTCGATAAATGGTTGGACCTTTCTTATTTTGACCACGAAGCACATATGATAGATTATATTTTACAAAAACAATGTTATCCGAATGAAAATCATTATGATATGCCGATTGTATATTATATTGAAGACCGTCCCTACATTTCGGTCGTCCGTAGTTTTCGCTTATCACCGGTTTTCATTTTGGAAAAGTAAGTTTTGAAAATATGGATCTGGACACCTCAATTTTAGGTCAAGGGTTTTCCCAAAACGTTCGTGTTCAAAAATTACAAACTTAGATATTCTTGGCCTAATTGAGGATGAAGAGGCATTTGGTATCATATGCGACGAAGATGCAAGACGTCTTTGTCTATTGTTAGCTTTGGAGGTTATCTTCATGGGCGATTATTGGTTCGTGAAGTTGATGATTCTCTCATGCGATTAGTTGAAAACCTAGATGATTGGGATGCCTTCCCATGGGAGAGCATATTTGGAGGCATTTGTATGATGAAATTTTGGATGTTGCGGATAAACACAAGTGGGATTTCCTTCAAGGTATTAACAAAGACCACAAGTTTGTTCCAACCTATACACTGTCAGGATTCGTTTGGGCTTTCAAGGTTAATATTTTATATATCAATATACACTGGAGTCATTTTATGTATCAATATTTTATGTTATTATATTTTATTGAACTTCGTAAATCCGTATAGATATGGATATTGGAGTCTTTTGAAAGAAGCATTCTATGGTGGAATAAAGTTCACGATATTATGCCAAGAGGAGTAGCGTGGTCAAAGAATACACCTTCAAAAGATCGATTATAAGTTTCTTTTGGAAAGGTAAAAGTAATATTTAAAATTTTTCTCATTAATGCAATCTTTTATTGAACATTATTATTTGATTTTAAGGATTCCAATCTGTTAAAGAACTTACACCGACAATAGGCGAGAGGAGATCCGATTGGTATATAAAGTTTACGGCGTTTTCCATGATTACATACCTAGAACTCCACGGTCAAAACCACACATCTTACGACGAGTGGTTGAAGAAGATGGCGCAAGACGCAAACGTGGCAAGACCGAAGGAAACATTTACCTATTATACGCAGGAGTGAGAGCATTATAATAGAGATCAACATAACACGGGATGGTGTTATTACAGAGTTAAATAAGCGTTTGTTCAAACTCGAGACAATTATTCAGGTTATTTAAGCTTTATATTCTCCTCATAGACCCATCAATAATCACACGACTACTGATAATAATATACGTCCTTAATATTTTGTATAATTTATTTCAGGTTCTTGCTCGAGAAAGAAATGGGGTAATATATCCTTTTTTTCGTATATATACTTTGACATCCTTTTTTGTTGATCGTCAATACGTTTGCACCAAATTTTCAAAACAGACCTTCAAGTATCCATTATCAGGAACCTGCTAGAAGTGGATTGAAAACCACTAGCGATGGTTTGAAAGATTGATATACACAAATTTTCAAAACAGCCCGTTAAGTATCCATTTTCGTGAAACTCGCTAGCGGTGGATTGAAATTGAGTTCTAGTTTTGGATACAACAAATTTTCCACTAGCGTTAAAATTAAAATATATATATAAGGTTTTAAAGACCGTTAAGTATCCATTTTCGTGAACCCGCTAGCGATGGATTGAAAACCACTAGCGAGTGGTTTGAAAGACTCTAGCGATGGATACAACAAATTTTGAAACACCGTTAAGTACCATAATGGATACAACAAATTATCGTGAACACGCTAGCGCATATGGATTGAAAACCACTAGCGATGGTTTGAAAGATTAGTAGTGATGGATTGAAGACCACTAGAAGTGGATTCAAAATTCATTTATCTTTCGTATATATGCTTTTTATAAATACTTTTTTCATTCTTAGGAGAAATTGGAGTTAACTAATGATCTTCGCATCTTAGTGCACAGTTTTGTGATGAGCTTAATCATGATTTTCTTGACTTGTTTGAGTCAAGTCGATCAAGCATTGATACTAGTTCATCGGTAGCGGCTAGATGAATTTTCCGATGACGATGTTGCAAAGGTAATTTACAAAATCAGTAAACAAGTGTAGAACCCTTTCCGTACCATAACATATCATAACGATAGGTTCTTTATAAACGCTGACAGGAATTTATTATCCAAGAAGAATTAAGGTTGCGACATGAAGAATTACAAAGTGCCGGTTAAAGAGCGTGATTGATGCAACAAGAGAAGAGGTTAAGGATGGAAGAGGACAAGTTGATAAAGCGGGAAGAGGAAAAGAGGTTGCAGTATGAAAATGAACGAAAGAAAAGAGGAGAAGCAATCATGAACTCAGATCATATGAAAGCCAGTAGAGCGCGTTTTGCAGTTTCCAAAAGGAGTGAACAACGTTCGGGTGAAGCTAATTCGTATTATTGGACCAAGGCATATGCTGAAAAGAAAAAACGATGCTCTAGCTTACCTGATCCAGATATGAGTGAAAAACTTAAAATTGTCACGCCTTGGGTTGAGGTATGAAAAATACTTCTTGACAACCTTTTAAAATATATCTTGTTAATGACAATTGATTATAAGTGTAATCGTTTCATATACTAGGATCTTGCACGCCCAAAGAACGTTGTCATCAGAGTTCATTTTACAAATGAATTTGACGAATTTCTTGGACAAATTGGACCGCTTAACTGCAAGTTTCCTTGGTGTGACGATGTGTGTGTGGATAGAAGGTTTTGGGAAAGTTTGGTTTGCTTAGACCCGCCTAGGAAAGGTTGGCTAAGGGATGAGGCAAGTACTCATACAACTGTACCTATTGAATTGATTTCTTATAACGTTTATCACACTCATTCATGTTTCGAAATTTACAGCACATAGAGTTGTGGGTTAATTACCTTTGGCATGTTAGGCCCGATACGGCTGATTGGGCGATGGTTAGTAGCTATTTTGTTCAGCTTCTGTTACAAAATTCTTTGCCGTTGTGGTATGCTAATGGTGAAAGATACTCTATTCCATGGTCTGACGTTAAGCACGTAAGTGACGATATATATATTTTATTCTAGTCCAGTCTCATTCATTTAATTATCCTGTTTAGCTTTTGCCATATATTAATGTTATGTTTGTGACCCAAACGTTGTAGGTTTTCATGCCTATTAATGAAACTGAAGCTCATTGGTGTCTTGCGCGTTTGGATATAGACACGTGCATTGTTACCTTTATGATAGCGGTCAAACTTTTGAAGAGGAATGGCGAGAGTTTTATATCAAAGCGAGGGAGTGTTTTGAGGTTTGACTATTTATTCATATGTCATAAGAATTAATACTGAACCGTTTAACGTGTTTTAAAACATTAGATTTTTAAAACAGTGTAACTTTTGTCCTGACTACAATTACACGAGGTCCTAGCACAAGCGCAAGTATTTGAGAAGAAAGGCATTGATCCGCAAGTTATTTCATTACATTTACTATCACGAACAAGTACCAAGCGGTAGGGATATTTGGTGATTGTGGTATTTGGGTATGTATTTTTTTATACCGCTTGGCTTTTGGTCTATCATTGGATGTGAAGGATCCTATTCAGGCTGCGCTTTCATACCGTGAACAAATGGCTAGGTTTTTTTTTAAACACCGTGTTTGTGTTTAGTGATGTTCTAGTTTTGTTGATGTATTACTTGAAACAAATTGATAACCATATGCTCCCTCGAATGCTGTTAATTTTTGTATTCAGTATGTTGTATTATATTGTTGTGTTCAAACTAATGTAATAGGATAATTAGAGACGCTACAAATTTGTATACTAGTAATATTTTTCTAAAAAAATAAGCAAAAAAAAAAAAAAAAAAAAAAAAAAAAGCACACACCAAACTATGGATATACAAAGTAGGGCTAACCCATGCATGCTACTTTACAAGTATTGTCCATTGGGTAATAGGCATTATCCAACATGTAAACTAGGCGACTTTTTTTGGTTGAGTTTGACTATATCTTAGATATATCACTTGAGTGTTGCTGTACTTTTTAGACACTTTTATACTGTTCACTTTTTTGTACATTTTGTGCCTTTTGTAGCTTTTGTACCTATTAATAACCAAACTAAATTTTATGTTACATATATTTTGTGTTTTTTTTAGATTTCTACTAACTATGGCATCACAAAACACAGAATCAAAGGCCTGTTATGAATTATGGTATCAAGAATGGTTGTAAGTTTGTCCATTTACTTTTTTCTGTTTAATTTTATCTTAAATATATTTTGTTTTGCTGAATTATTTCCAATGTTACACAGAATGTCTGAAAACAGTCAAGATCTTGGGTTTGATGTTTATCATGGCAGTCGGTTCTTTTTTTATCCCTTAAGTTATTTAGGTGGAGATGTTTTACATTTGAGGTTACCTAGGTTGAGTAGGTTATCGTATTCTCAAATATGTGACAAACTGTTGAAAGAAATTAAGGAGGATATTTGGGCTTGGTTTTTTTGTCTTCCAAGTACTAGTCTAGAGGAAGGGTTGACCCTTGTAGAAGGTGATAATGATGTCAAGAAACTGTATGACATGGCTGAGCTCCATGGTCTAGTTGAGATCTATCTTTGTCATCAGCCACAGGTTCATTTAGTTAGCTACTATCACAAGAACCTGTCTTTTGATTCCTCAGACGATGAACTGACATCTAAAATTAAAAGTCACGAAAAAAAAAAAAAAAGATGTCGATCGTCTTGTCGTTTGAAGAACTAATGGCATGGGAAGAAGAGGAAAAAATTCACCGACCTACCTTAGGACACCTTATGTCAAGCCTTTTGTTGAAGCTAGTTTATTCAGAGGAAAGTCGAATTTGGTGGTAATAATGACCTTGAATACATTCCTCCTTGTTTAAGGACTACATCCGACCTTATGTGTCGAATGACTTTGAAGATTCTTGGACACGTAAGTCCACCGTTACGAGTGTTTGTCAAACGAATGTGGGTTCGAGATTAGTCCGTTAAGAGGTAAGAACCTTTTAACGACTTTCAGTCAGCCGGTAATCATGACCTTCGTGATCCACAATCTACTAGTTTACTCCCATCTATTCAAACCAACCCTTTAAAGTGTAAGAGGCTTTTAATGATATTGATGGCCTTCCTACAGTTGGAAGCTCTCTCGTAGTTCAATATGTGTCCAAGAAAAGTCGTTTTGAACCGGTACCTTGAAATCTAGGAGATTATTTGATGAATTTGAAGCGGTTGGTAGTAATCAATCCGATGATATGAAGGGTGATGAGGCAATCGGTTTGGTTAATGATCAAGTGATAGTTGAAGGTTCCACGGTGATCCAAGTAATTGAAGGTATGATGAAGGCTACCATGTGGTAGTTATTTGATCTTCCGGTGGTATGTACCTGTTAAACAATTTGTATTTTTGTTCCTTTTCGGGCATGATGACTAGTTAGTGTATGTTACAAACTACACTAACTAGTCATCATGATGAAACAATTTATTTTCGATGCTGGTGAAGGCTAGTTATTGTATGTTAAAACTACTATGTGATGATGGTTCGCTACCATGTGTATGTTACATTGCAATCATTTTGATTAAATATGTTGATGTCTATTTCGGTCTGACTTGGTTCTATCAAGACAACCATCTCAATAACAAAACTACAACAATCATCTTATTTCATAGATAAGATTTTCAACACAACCATTACATTCTCAACCGTTACACTCATATCATTCATTATTCAACCATTACATTCATTCAAAGAGTACTGCTAGAACCACATCCTTCTTCGCTTGCTTTCCTTTCCTTGAGTTTTTCAAAGAATTCTTCGGATCTTTAATCCTTTTGCCAATGCCTTAACTTTTTCGGTGTAATGCCATCTTGGTTCTCCTTATCCGTAACATCACCATCTAGCTTTTTCTTCTCGGATAAGTCCAAAGCCATTGTGGATTGTTGTATGTGTACTATCGAATTGTCAGCAGCATCCTCTTTCCTGTTTGGCACTTGTTCATAATTACCTTTTCCAGATAAGTTCAAAGCCATTGTGGATTGTTGTATGTGTATTATAGAATTGACTGTATTTATGCTTATTTTGCTGACTTGTGTTTAGGCGGGAAATTTATTTTGGGGGGAAACTAGATAAGAAAGTGAATTTTTTAGCGAGATAGTCTGAGCGACTTTTTTATAGCGATTTAAGATACACTAAAACCTTATCTTTTAACTATTTTTGGCCACATCCAATTTCTACCTACCAGAACCCTAGCTTTTTTCGTGCAACTGTCAATTTCGTTCAATTATTAAAATTGAATTTCTCAAAAGGTTCGTGAACCTTTATTGTCATGGTCCCCATATCAATATTATTTGTATTTTATGTTTCAATATTCATATCAAAATTTTGGCCACATTAACTTAACTTTACATGTTTGTAATTGTTTATAAGGTAATCATGGCAATCGAGTTTGTGGTGCGACCAAACATAGCTTTTTACCCTGGGTTTCTTGAGCTTCCTCAATTTGCTCAACGTGCTTTTAATGGGAATCGTCATTTATATTTAACTGGAATTCAAAGACAACGGAAGAAAGTAAGGATTCTTGCTCGGTTAGGAGGTCCCATTAGGATTGTAGGTAACAAATGGGTAGAATTTGTTCATGAAAACATGTATACGGATGTTCATATGTTACACTTTGTTCAAGAAGGTGATGACTCTTTTACGCATGGCTATGATTCTAATGGGTTGGAAGTTGAGGAATATGCTGGTGTAGAAAGTCGTCATATAAGGTTTCAGAGTTATCGGCTGCCATACCCTCATTTTCCACAGGTTATTTATAAGAATTAATTTTTTTGTTTACGTTTTTTTTAAAATAAGTGTATTTTATTACTGTATATGTTATAATTGTCAATCATGTTGTTGTTTCAGACATTGCCCGGTAATTTTGTAGATGGTATTGGGTTGCAAGGTACTGTTGTTGTTGTTGTTGTTGAAGGAATGGAGTTTAATGTGGATGTTACTTGGGGCTATGAACGAGGTCATGATCCTCGTCCTTTGTATGTTATGGATGATGAGATGTGGTCGACTGCTCTTCAATATTCCGATATTGAATTTGGCGATGTTATTGTTTTTACTAAATTGGAGAACAATAGCTTGAATATAACCGTGTTTGGTTTCGATGGTAGGGCAAAGATACGGGGCGGTTTCTTGGTGACGCGAATTGTTTTTCCACAAAATGATCTTGATAATGAAGATGGAGGTAGGCTTGAAATCTCATAATCATATTCGATAATTTCATAACATTTATCTTTAAGATTTATTTTGATATTTTTGAAACAGTGATGAGCGAATGCAACACATTTGCCAATGGTTTGGTCACCTTGATCATTTTGGTGAGCGAACGATGTCTTTTCTGAAGGTCTCATGAAATTCTTCCGTTATGTAGACTTGTAAGTTTGTGTTTTGTGTGTACTTTTTGTCTATGCATTTATATAATTTTATATAATTTTTGTAATTGTTAAACACCGTGACATTCGGACCATTTTCTTCACAATCATCCTATGCATTTTATCAAAATGCACTTTTTAGGAATGAGGAAGTCGAATACATGATGCGAATTCGATTGACTATGATAGAGACAATCCATACCGGGTGAATCATGTGAATGCATTAGGTGGTGGACCTACTTTTTGAAGATTGTGAGTTTGAGCATGGAAAGATGATAAGGTTTAAGTTCATGTATGTAGATTGTTATGATGGTTTGATGTATCCTGTTTTCCATATTTGTTAGGAAATCGGATCGTTTCTTGCATGACATTTTAACTTTTATTTCTTTATTTATCTTTTTGGTTACATGAACAAACTTTCAGTGGTGGGTGTGTATATACTTGTATTCGATTGATTTGTTTAGATTTTGTTACAAATTTTAACAGCTTTATGGTAAGTACTTTTCAACATGGCCACTTTATAACAACATCAAAACAAACATTTCAATAAAAATTTCAGATAACGGTTAGGCGGTCAACCCCTTTATACGTAAGGAGTTTCATTAACAACAAAAAAAAAAAAACATTTCACTAAAATTTTTCACATATATACTTTCAACACAACCATTATGTTGTAATCCTTCATATTAGTGCATAATATCACTATTTTCCGCCTAGGTTTGGTTGATGTAATCATGTTCAACAGATTGGAGTGTGGTTGGTGTATCCACTGCTAGTACATTTCAAACCACTGCTAGAGTTGATGAAACCACTGCCAGAAGAATGAATCCAATGCTTGAGTAAAACCACTGCTAGTAGTGTTGTGTAACCTTTGTTAGTATATTGTAATCATTGCTAGTTGCTAAGCGACTTTTTAGGTGTGAAAAAGGCTGAAAGTGAATAAGCGACTTTTTAGGTAAATATTAAAGCAATTTTTTTATCGACAATTATAGTACAGTACTATCACATAAACCAAAATATTCTGAGCGACTTTTTAAAAGCGCCTTTTTCAATTTAGCGATTTATGATACACGAATACTTTATCTTTTATCTTTTTGTGCCCACATTCACTTCCTCCGACCAGAACCCTAGTTGCTTAATAATCTAATTCAACTGTCGTTTTCGTTCAATTATTAAAATTGAATTGTGCGAAAGGTTCGTGATACTTTATTGTCATGGTCCCCCATATCAATTTTGTCTCTATTTAATGTTTCAATATTCGTACCTAATTAGGGTTTACATTTAAAATTATATATATATTTTTTAAAGTATTGTATTTTACGTGTTCTCGTGTGAGGATGGCACCTAGTTGGACTTGGATCCTCGTTACTGTTTGACGTTCATGTTTTGGCGAGTTTTATTTCCAACAACCGAGGTATGAAAATGGGGTGTTTTTATTGGAGTGTGTCCAAGGATAGGAAGGTGGACTATAGTAGTATGTGCCGGTATCTTAAAGAACATCTTGAGCTAAATTTCCATTCGTTGTTTTTCATTTACCACAATGTCAATTAGAGGTAGGCTTGAAACTAATAGAGTGTGATAGGGATGTGGGCGCCATGTATGACCTTGCCGATCGATATGGGAAGTTAATGATGTATATGGCACATAATCCCCAAAACTTATTTGATTTTTATTATCAAAATCTTAACTTTTATGATTTCAAGATGATTATACAACCAAATTGATTATACATGGAAGAAGATTAAAAGATGCAAGCAATATGACATATGATGAGCTTATTGCTTGGGCTGAAGAAGAAAGCAACGACCTTATTGATGTTGATGTCGATATGTCTGTTAGCCATAGGGATGTAGTTGCTAAGCCTAAGGTTAAGCGTAAGTTGGTTTTCATTGAAGAGCAAGATAAAGCCTTTGCAGGCAATCGATAAAAAAATTAAAAAAAAAAAAAAAAAAAAAAAAAAAAAAAAAAAAAACGCTATTTTTGAGCTGTTAGATGCTACTTTGTGACACATAAATCTAATAAACCAGGCGATATATGTGTCACAAAGTAGCATTTAATGACCCGTGAATATCCTTTTTTTTTTTTTTTTATAGCGTACACTTCTATTTTACAGTGCGTCAAAGTTACCAATTAATTCATATCACACTTACCACATGACACGTATCCATATCGATTATACATTATTTTGATGATGTAGGTTATGTTTTCAACACTACGTTACAAGCCAACATATCAAGGAGCGAAGTTATAACACGGTATGTTCCAACAAAAGTACTTAGACAAACATAAATAAGTAAGTGCATATATTAAAATATCCAACAAAATTAACCTTAATAGGTTTATAAAACATCCATAAGCATAAACATAAACTTTATACATTCCTAACCATATATTAAACTCAAAAGACATATGAAAACACCGGAAGAAACCAGATCAAGACACCATAGACTTGAGCTTCTCAATGAATGACATAAGCTCCTTGCTCGCTCGCTTGTTCACAACCTTCACCAACATGTTTGCAATGTCGCCAAATCCTCATTTTGCAAAATATTCAACTGTGAAATACTTTTCACACCGAATCAAAGGGATACAAAAGCTCCAACTCGCAATCACGAAATCCTCTCAAAGAACACGAGCCCTAATATCTTGGGCTTTTTAGTTAATTCGTCGTCCACCCTAGTGACAGTAACCTCCTCCGAAACTTCTCCACCATCATGTCTCTAACGAGACTAGAACCAGAAGCAAGCAGACTAACTCCTCAGAAAGGCATTTTGTAGTCGCTTTTCATTTTCTTCTTTTGTTATTTTTTTTTAACAAAAAGCGTTAAAATTTTCCTTTGGTTTATGTGTGTTTTATATGAGTTATAAGCTCTTTTGATTTGATAGCCACACATAGTAATTATGGCCTTTTGACTTATAAGCCATTTTGATTTGATAGCCAACTTGAACCAAAATAACTATAGTAGACTACTTGATGAATTTGTTTACTTGATTGAAATGTTGAACCTTTTTTTTCTTTAATTTGACAGTTTCCATGCCTCACAAGAATCGTGACATTAGGAGACGGGTTTAAACATATTGCAAGCGTGCATGGACTCGAATAGTTGTATAGCTAAATTGTATATTCGACAATTGTATTTAGGTGCCCTAAATTTATATGTCTTTATTTAGTTCCCTTTATTTTAAATTGTTAGCGAATATTTTACCTAGTTTTTAAACAACTTTTTAAGCGATATTTTTAAGCAATAAACTTTGTCGTAATTCAAAACATTTTGAGCATGTATATCACCCAAGTATCTAGAAGAAAGTATGGTCTTTATATACAATAAGACATGTTTGGTAAAAAAATATATATATACAATAAGACATGTGTTTAATAGTACTATCACGTAAACCGATATATTCTGAGCGACATTTTTAAAAGCGCTTTTTTTCTTCTTAGCGATTTATGGCCACTATCACACCGAACCCTGACAAGAACTCTAGCACGTTATAATTCTAAATTTAGTTACAAGTCAAATGCAAATCTTTTTTGTTTACTCTGTCACACAACAATAAGAAAAGTGTAAAGTATTATCACACAAACCAATGTATCATGTAAAGTACTTTCACATAAACCGATGTATTCCGAGCGACCTTTTAAATGCGCCATTTTCATCTTAACGATATATGGAAGCTAAACCCTTTAACCCAACCAAAACTCTACCTAATTTCAATTCTAAATTTAGTTACAAGTCAAATGCAAATCTTTTTTGTTGACTCTGTCACACAACAATAAGAAAAGTGTAAAGTATTATCACACAAACCAATGTATCATGTAAAGTACTTGAAATTTCACATAAACCTATGTATTCTGAGCGACTTTTTAAATGAGCCATTTTCATCTTACCAACTTAAACCGACTAGACAAACATATTATGTTTTACTAACAAAAAATTGGATACAAAGATTTATGTGGTTGCTATTTTATTTTATTTTTTTATTTTAATTATGTCGATTATGCGATATATTTTTTTGTAATTCAACGTCAATGTAGGTTGTTTACTAAAACACAAAGACAAATAAGATTAAGATTGACAACGACATAAACAAAAAAGTACACTTAACTAGTACATCAACTAGTACTAGTCAACACATCAACCGCATCAACACATAACCCTACCTTCATAACCATAAACTAACCTAAATCAAAGCTTTACATAACCTAAACAAACATAAACCTAACATGAAGGCTTCACAAAGTCAAAGGACCATTGACTCAAGATGTTCAATGAAGGATAACAAAGAAGAAACGCGAGCACGCCTTTCTAAGATGGAGGTCTGCTTCCTTCCAATCTCAGCCCTATCTTCAATTTGCATCCTTCTCATGTGCCGAACAGTCGCAACAGACGAGTTAGTTGGACCAACAACCAACAGCTCTCCAATAAGCACATCCCTACGTTGTACACGAGCGGTTAGCTCGTCAATCTTCTCTTGCAGATCTAATTCATCCCGAACAGTATCCCTAACTTCTCCCCAATATTCCACAATCATCATAGACTTGACAGATCGAGAGTTTGTTGTACGGGATAGTTGATCCAAGAGGGGAAGACGGGGGTTGGCCATTGTTGTTGTTGGTTGAGATAAGTTTTTTTTAGAGAGGATTAAAAATAGAGAGTGGAAATATAGAGTGTTAAGCACAAAATGTGTTGGTAGTTGTGATAGGAGTTGTTAGAGCGGATTAAATAGAGTGGAATTATAGAGTGTTAAGCAGAAAATGTGTATTGTCATTTAGTAGTTTTAAAATAGAAGTGTAAAATGTATATTGTTTAGAAGTTATCCTCATTTTTTTTAAACATGATGGATGTTTCTCATATATGTTTTGACTGTTCATTTCTGCATGGGAAAAGGTGTTCATATATATTGTTGGATTTGGAGGACATATTTATGAAAAAGGATAAACATTAAGGTTGCGTTTAGTTGGAGTAAAAATTCCCTTGTTTTCTATGTCTAGTTTTGTAAAAATTTAGATGGGATATTTATCTACACAAAACACTTGAAAACATAAAAAATGCGTTCAATTGATATTTGTATTTTCTATTTTGAAGAAGAAGAAGGAGGGTTAGGAAAACAACTAAAATTTGTTTTTTTTTAGATTAGAATAGGGATTTTGTGTTTAGCAAAACATTTTGTTGGAAAATATAATTTGTTCTATTTATATTTTATAAACATTTTATAGAATATATATATATATATATATATATATATATATATATTTATATATATTAAAATTGTTTTTCAAAAAAAGAATATTTTTTTTCCGCTTTTGTTTTGTGACAACAACACAAATTCGCTAAACATAATTTCATATATATCCATCAATCGATAACATAAAATGTGTTTCCAAAATCACCAATGGTCCGAAACTATACATAAGCTACCTATACGCAAATGTTCCAAAACTATACGTATAATCCATTTAGCGGTAATCCTAACCATGTTATTCTCTACAAACATATCGTAACACATAAGGCGCGAACTCGTGTTAACCAGGCGGTTTTGTCAGTTGACTTCCGATATCTTCTGCTTCTTTGAGTATAACCAAAACTTAACCTGCGTATTTTAAATAGCTTAGGGTTTTAGGTAATGAGAACTATCCAAGAATCGGGTATCAAAAAGACCCTTTAAACCATTAAGGTTGAGTTGGTCATTTTAACAATTAGGGTAGGAGGGTAGGATGGTGGATTTTGGGACATAAACCAAGTTCTTGGCAGGGTGTTGGGGTCCACCCCCTTTCATGTGTAATAGCACTTTAACTAGGTTAATGAGATCATGTTGTGTTCATATGCTTGTGATACAAAAGATTTGATCGTGTTTGCGTACGACTATTTGAACAGTGTGTATATGGTTGAGGGTTCCTGAAAACAAAGGAATGATGTTAGTGTGTCTACTTAAAGTGATATTATACCATTGCCCGACACCATTTCCTTATCCTTTTTACAATGATCACCCCAAAAACTCACCAACAATTCTCTCCTATATTATGAACCAACAAAATTGAAGTTTGCGTCGATGACACGTGGCTTCTTTGATGGTTCACGGCGACGAGGTACACGGTTTCTTGGTCCAGTAGATACAGGAAAGTGTACAACACATTTCTTGTTACGGTTTGTTATGGTTACCTGATGATGAGAGTTGAATCTTGAAGGGTAGAAAGGTGGTGCAAAGTGGTTTAGCCATGCGTTGAGAGTTCATAACTGTGTTTGTATGTTTTTAGTGTGTGTTTTTTGTTGAGAAAGTCCATGTTTCTGTGTGACAAAGAGATGTCAGAGATTATAAGAAATCGATGACAGGGTTTGTAATGATAGTGATGGCGAGTGAAGTGGAGTTAATGAGGCACCCTCACAAACCCTTTCATATCTCTCGCCACCATTATATATCTATCATTACCAACCCTTTCATCTCTTGTTATCATCTCGATCTCTCTCGTCACACGTAAACATGGACCTTCTCACCAAAAAAACACACACTAAAAACACACACTCAGTTAAACAATCTCAAAGCAAGCTAAACCCTTTTGCACCACCTTTCTACACTTCATGATTCAACCCTCATCATCAGGTAACAATAACATACCGTAGCAAGAAATGGCTTTACACTTTCCGGTATCTACCGGACCAAGAAACCGTGTACCTCCTCGTCGTAAACCATCAGAGAAGCCACGTGTCATGGCCTTTTGACTTCAATTTTGTTGTTTGATAATATAGGAGAGAATTGTTGGTGAGTTTTTGGGAAGATCATTGTAAAAAGGAGAATGAAATGGTGTTGGGCAATGGTATAATAGCACTTTAAGTATACAAACTAACATCATTCTTTTGTTTTCAGGAACCCTCAACCATAGACACACTGTTCAAATAGTCGTCCGCAAACACGATCAAATCTTTTGTATCACAAGCAGATGAACACAACATGATCTCATTAACCTAGTTAAAGTGCTATTACACATGAAAGGGGTTGGACCCCAACACCCTGCCAGGAACTTGGTTTATGTCCCAAAATCCACCATCCTACCCTCCTACCCTAATTGTTAAAATGACCAACTCAACCTTAATGGTTTAAAGGGTCTTTTTGATACACGATGCTTGGATAGTTCTCATTACCTAAAACCCTAAGCTATTTAAAATACGCAACGACATATCTTACCTTTTGGCCTCGACTGTGGTCGCGGCTTGGCCTCGGATTGGCACCCGTGACACCTAATCAATTTCAACAAGTATAAAAGCAAAGCATATATTCCTACAACTAATCAATTGCATATAATATACTTTGCTCAAGATAAGATCAAAACCGATATCAATGTTGTTGAAGGTTTAATGAAGTTTTTTTTTATAAACAATTTGAAAGTTATTATAATCAATTACAAACCACAATACCTAATAAACAAGAGATACCCAGTTAAGATTACAACTATATAACAAAAGCCCATGAAGCTTTTTACAGTCAGTCAAGAGTATTTATAAAAGTTAATAAACGATACCCGAGCGGTGATGTAGTGGTGGTGGAGGCGGCGCTATGATGTAGTGGTGGTGGTGGTGCGGTGATGAAGATGAAGGAGGTGAGGTGAAAGCAGTTGAGGTTAATAATTGGGGTATGTGTGATATGGGTAGTATGTGAGTTATAGGTTCTTAAATAGAAGTTAAGATGGAATCAGAAAATTAATGTGGGGAAGGTATAAGTTATTGAGGATTAAATTAAGTTGTTGACTTTGGTATTCATTAAAAGGGGCAAGTTGGTGTGACGGTCTTGTAATGTTTGATTTTCGGCTCAAATACAAGTAGGGCTGTCATTGTCAAATAAACTTAAAAGTTAACAAAGAAAAAGTACCAAATCATTCACATACTTTTGTTAGGAAATGTTTGGTTATTTCACACCTTGCACTCTAACATTAATATATCATAGACTAGATAGATCGTGACCATTTTTGCAATATGTAGAGTTAGATCGTGATGACATATATACGGAAATTAGTTGGGCTTTTATTATAACGGTGGGTGCGATGTAATAATACCTATTTTAGGAAAAACTTATATTGGTGATCACGATTCAGAGTGTTATACATCTCAATGCCAATTTTAGGATATATGTTTAGTAAGAACTTTGAATTAGAAAACGAGACACGTATATTACAACTTCTTTTAAAAACTCGTAAGTCGTAAGTATAATGAGGATTTGTTGTAAATGTACCCACACGTGATTTTCATTCCTCCTTGGAGTTGACCTGATAATGTATACTTGGGGGGCTGTTTTGTAAATTTGATGTATCCACTGCTAGCGTCTATCAAACCCCTGCTAGTGGTTTTCAATCCACTTCTAGCAGGTTCCTGTTAATGTATCACTTGAGGGGCTGTTTTGTAAATTTGATGTATCCACTGCTATCGTCTATCAAACCACTGCTAGTGGTTTTCAATCCACTGCTAGTGGTTTTCCTGATAATGTATACTTTGGGGGCTGTTTTGTAAATTTGATGTATCCACTGCTAGAGTCTATCAAACCACTGCTAGTGGTTTGAAATCCACCGCTAGCGTGTTCACGTAATGGATACTTCAAGGGGATGTTTTGTAAATTTGGTGCAAACGTATTTTTTCCCCCAAATCACTGCCAGTTGAATTAATTGATCTTCAAATCACTTCCAATTGACGCTCAACATAAACCCTAACCACTCCAAACTGCTAATTTCACAATCCCACATCATATTCCATAACAACTCACAATGCCGTCGCAGTATTCCAACACCCATAACCTAGTTGCTTACTTAATCAAAAATAATCAATCAGATGGTTTTCATGGCATGATTGATTTTATCAACCACAGTAAAATTCACTTTGCATTAACTGTAGCACCCACAATTCTTAAAGACTATATACATGATTTTTGGGGTAATGCTGAGATACATGAGCGAGATGGATTAGAGGTGTTTAGGACTGTGGTGGATGATAATGAGATTTTGGTGGATGAGGAAGTCATTAGAGGTACTTTGATGTTCGATGATGCTAATGGACTAGTTAATCTTTCTGATAATGATATATTTCAAGGTTTAGAAAGGTTAGGTTATACAAGAAGGGGAGACAGGGTAAAATTTTTGAAATGTATGTTTTCTTCCCAATGGAAGTTTTTAATTCACACCTTGCTGATGTGTCTGAGTAATAAGACCACTGGGTTTAATGAATTTCCCTCCAAAATTGCAACTGCTTTAATTTGTCTATCCGAGGGAGGAATTCAATTGGTCTAGCATGATTTTTGAAGGGTTTGTGCGTAATATTAGGAAGAAAGGTAAATATTACTTGTATCCTAGGTTTGTTCAACTTATTGTGGATAGCCAAATAGCGTAACTCGTTGAACATAATACAAAGTATGAGGTGCATTATATGCTTCCTAAGGTTTTTGCTCATATGAGACACCAAAATCCTAATTTAACAATCCCAATTGTTCCATTGTTCCTCATATGATTAATTTACCGTCATTCGTGAGTTTGATGATGTAAATGAACCCCAATTGATCGAACTCGAACCCACCGCCACCTTAGTTGCACCCATCGCTAGTACAAGTGTAACCACCGACACCAACCCCGATGCTATGATTGATTACTTCACCCTCGCACCGGTTCACACAGTCGAAGTGATGAGGTAGCTTGGAACATCAACATGAATTGACGGATAATGATCAACATCAACATGATGACTTTTCCAATGAACCACCTCTCGGACCAGTTAACACAGGTCGAGTTCGGGATGAAAATCTTGAACGATTAAATGAATTGACGGTTAAATGTACAAAATGGAGAATACGATCGACAATTGAAGCACGGGATGTTTGTGATGGAGAAAGTTAGGAGACATGGGCTTAGTGTTGTTAGAAGAGTTAGGAAACATAATAAGAAGGTGAGCTCCTCTCAAGATGTGGTTTTGGAGGACCAAAAAGACAGGGACGATGAAGGATTTGATTCGTGGGAGGTCATTGTTGTGCATATGGATGAGGATGTGGATAGTGTAGATCATGGAGGAAGTATGTGGTGTCCGATAAAGATGGGAATGAAGTCGTATTTCGAGATCTTGAAGACCGTAGTAGACGATATAGAGAAGGAGGTGGTGCGGGACACATCCATCGCTAGTGTTTTCGTAACCACCGATAGTTTTTCGTAACCCATCGCTACAACTTCAACAGAGGTAATCACACCCACCGCTATAGAAGTTAAAGTGAAGGAGGTGGTGCAGGACACATCCATCGCTAGTGTTTCGTAACCACCGATAGTTTTTCGTAACCCATCGCTACAACTTCAACCGAGGTAATCACACCCACTGTTGTAGAAGTTAAAGAGAATGAGGTGTAGACACATCCAGCTTAAAGAGAATGACGGTCGTAACCCATCGCTACAACATCCATCGAGGCTAGCTGTTGTAGAAGTTAAAGAGTAACACATCCATGGGCTACGGCTATTTTTCGTAACCCATCGCTACAACTTCAACCGAGGTAACCACACCCATCGTTATCTTAGTCTCACACATCGCTATTACTACCACATCTACAATTGTCACAACTACATCTGTTTCACCACCTAAATCAAAAGAAGTTGAGAAGGAGGTCGCCAAGACATTGATAAATTTAAGCAAAACTTCATCAAACCCTACACCTACCATTGCACCGCTCCTATATTTCTTAAACCAACCGGACCTAAACCCTTGACTAAAAGTTTGACTATTGGTGAGCCTTTGAACAAGAAGGTGGATCTACCAGATATTGGAAAGGAAAAGGTATTGTTGAACCCGAGATAAAGTTTAAGAATAAAGAAGAGCGATTGCTTATGATCATGACTTAGGTGCAAGGATTGTAGTCAAGAAAAGCGTAAATAGAAAGGAAAAAGCTAGAAGAGGAGGAAGCTAGTCGAGATGGTTAGATGATTGGGAGGATACACAATCCTATCTTGAAGCTTCTAATAATATTAAGAATGAGTACACTACTCAAACGTGGGAACTGTTGTCTAATAATCAAAGAGCAAGAATCTTGGGTGAATGGGCAACAAGGATCAAAAAGAGAAAAGCAAGTCAAAAGAAAGAAACCTCCTACAAAGAGCGAGATGAGAAATACATACATGAAGATTATCAAGAATTCGTGCATACATGTTATCGAAAATCTAAGAACATGTTCATTTGAGAGGCTTAAGGAGCTTTGTCTCGATGTGTATGAGAGTTAATGATGATTTTAATCCTATGAATTTCGAGAAAGAAGCGAGAATGGTTAAAGAAGCAATCCAGTTATAAAAGACAAAAGGTGGATGAAGAGTTGAAAAAGAAAGAAAGAACTAAACAGTATTTTAAGGAGACTGATAGTCCTAATCCTGAACCTATTAATCCTATTCCTTTAAAAGCAGTTCATCCTATTATGGATTGGCAGATTGTTATAGAAAGAGGTAGAGAAGTAGTTGAGATTACAAGAGGTGATGGATGCAAATCCACTTATTTCACATTTGGGATCTTACTGGATTGTTTGACTAAGAGTGATTTGGACCAGTTGTGGAAAGTAATGAAGTTCAGATATGGGAAGTTAGGTCCAAATGGAGAGTTAGCTAAGTTTGTATGGGCTGCTATAAAGAACATGTTTGAACTTGATATTGATGTTGAATATTGGTATGATTGTGAGGTGGTTGAATGGCTATTGTTCTCATATCGCAAGGTTCATGTCAGTAAAACTAAAAAAGGAAAGGTTTTTCATGTTTGTTGATAGGGATTATCCTTTATCAAAGAATGTGGCAAGACAAATGTTGGAAGCTAAACTCACTTCAAGAGGAACAAAGGAGACACATCCTATAATTGATCCAATCGCTTCAAAAGATAGAGAATATTGCGGCCTTTACATACAAGGAACCACTGCCAGAGGTAATTAAACCACTGCTAGAAGATTGAATCCACTGCTGATGTTAGACCGCGGCTAGTAGTAAAGTATAACGGATTAGGCGCAAAAATTTGGAAACCAAGAAATGGATGCAAAAAAGGTCAGACGATACGTTAACAATGTTATGTTAATGTCTTCGATTGTTCATTTTTGTTATTTTCGCAACCTCATTTTAAATTAAAATCCCATAGATTCCATAGGTATACGCTGGATATGATGAAAAGACAGAAGATTCAAGACCATCCAACTATTGAAGACAAGATAAAAGGTGAGTAAAACTCCTACTTACTAGGAAACTTTATTGAATAAAGTATGTTACTAGGAAAGCACGTACGATATAACACTAAGTACTTGGAAATCAGATACATTAGGGGCATATAGTACTCTTAGTTACTAGGAGATCACATACGATATAACAGTTAGTACTTCACATATCTCACAGTGCTTATAGCGGCAACGTACCCTCAAGCTTATGAATAAAGAAATTCTTGTTTCGAGCACTCACTCAGTTCACCGCCAAGATATTCATTTGCATCACTTTGTGTTCACTAAGGGCTTGCTCTCGCTCGTAAACTCAACAGCTTTTTGTGGCACCTTCTTTCGCATGATTGCCATCTCTTGAATAACGGCCCTTTCACGATTAAGTCTAGCCAATTCTTGAGTTAGGATGTTCACCTTTCTTGCCAATTGAACATCTTCGATTGCAATGTACGGCAAGAGTAAATCATCATGTACATCCGCTTGTTAGTGTTAGCAACTCTTATCTCATCACATTTAGCGCACTGACATTGTTTTTGCTTACTTATTTATGGAATGATGTTGTGTGAAAATATACTTGCAAGTTTGCTCTTAAATAGACAAATTGAAAGGTAAATAAATAGTCACATGCATACCATTGACGTTACACTATATGCCCGACTCATATATGTTTTATAGAAAAGAACAAAAATATGCACATGTTCAACAGATTGATTGTATAACATTCTCACAAAGTAACATAAAAACAATAAAAGCAAGCACACTCGTAGCTATTATTATTCAAGTAACAAACATTGAAAATTCTATGACCGATAAGTTGTGCTTCCATTGTGTTAAAGTTCAAATTGGAATAACTATAAATCGTCAAATGAACAACATTTTCATCACGCAGTTGTGATCGAATGTTGTTAGGAACGTTGTTTTCAGGAGTAGATGATTCACATTTCCATACGAAATCATTGTTTGATTGAGCACTTGCTTCTCCCTGTTCGACCTCTACACGCGTCCTCTGTCCTCCGTGTCGTTCTTGTTCCACTGCTTCTTCATTAGTTGTAGGGGTGCACGATTGTGAGTTTCTTTTACGTTTCTGACATGTGACATTAGTTCAAACAACCATATCAGTAATTACATACAAAATTATATACATTGAAATAAAATATAGAAACACACTTGCCTTGCTTGTCATCAACGGTTCAAGACATGACCGCCTTGTGTGTCCCGCCTTTCCACACCGCCATGTGTTTTGCTTTTCTCGCTCTTCCCCGTGATCGGATACGTGTTTTTCTTTGGGTCTTCCAGTTGTCGCTTATCCATAGCGGTGGTTTTACGGTTTGCAAGTCATCGAGTACGCCACAAGGATACATCTTTTAGAGGATAAACCCTTGCTTCGTATGTATTTTTAGTGACGTTTTCTTAAACCAATCCATCGCCTAACCGCTAGTGTCACCATCCTTCAACTCTAGACACAAAGACAAACATGACCACAAGGTAGACCGGATAGTCGCCATTTGCGGCAAGTGCATTCTCTCGTTGTCAAAGTCAACAATATGAACATGTTTCGGATCAAGAACTTGGTAAATCTTGTGCATCTCAATTCGTTAACACCCCAATTAGCACTCTTTGCCATTCTATTGTTTACTTTTGCATTTGCCCATTCGGTAAGTTCATCCGTTGGAGCATCCGAAATAAAAATAATAATACATTTTCGAGCGATGTGCCAAATATGTAATAAACCAATTATAATAGATGCTTTTTAAGTTACCTTTGTATTTTGCTCGACGCTCAAAATACCATTTTGTAGAAGCCTTCGGTAGTACTCCATTAGTCGGGTTATTGGAACCTTCCTAACATCTTTGGTTACAGAGTTTATCGATTCGCACTATTTGAGGTCAAATAATTGTACATGTTTGCGAGGCGAAGCACGCGACCATTTATCAAATCCGACTTCATCTTTTAGTTTTTATACACATCGTGTTTTAATGATTGAATCTCGTAAATTGAAGCATCAAACTCCCCGCTGTGTAAGCTTTGCATGTCCTCCAATATATAGCCTTCCACTTTCTAGTTTTCAAATTGCGTTCATCATTAAATGACGACAACAAAACCATGAAACGCGTTGGGAAAAACGGTACTACATGCATGTGCAATTGCCGGATGTCCGCCGAGATGATGGCCAAATCTTTTACTTCACCAATGCATTCTTTAAGTTTGCTCAAAACCAGTCCATGATTCATTGGTCTCACCTTGAGAAACACCGGTTGCAATAGGTATAATCTGTTGTTGTCGTCCATCCCAACAACAACCAGATTCGTACCAAGGTATCTCCCTTTAAGATGTGCGGCATCAATGATTAGCAATGGTCGATAAAACGTAAGAAGCTCGAATCTATTTTAAATCAATCGAAATTGCTTAATTAATAATATTTACATAATAATGAAGGTATTAATTAGAAATAAAATATAATAGAATTTATGAAAACTTACAAAGAACACCGAAACCAATGAATACCATCTTAAACCGATCTGTCTCATCTGTCTCAATGTGTGTTCTCGTCCCTCATTTTGCAACTTTAAGTTATAGCAAGAATACGACAACCGCTCAAAAGACTCCCTAGGACAACCGCTCAACAACGTAATGCAATGTTTTTCCCACCCCAAGCTCGGTAGTAAGAAATGTCTACTTTCCAATCAACATTAAAATCTTTTTTATGTCCGCACCAGTATAGACCCTTTTGCAATTCCTCAATTTATCAACAAGTATGTGACCCACTAATTTTCGGGTAGCATTTTGATGATTAGGATGAATTTTGTTCGGAACATGTATGCGATCGTTAATGGAAGTAACATAGAAGTATCGGCTAACAACACTTTTTCGTGCGTTAATGTACCGCTTGCAACCTCTCGCAAAACAAGCTACACTGCACCTTTTCTTACATGAGTTAGTAACTTTATACTCAAACATATCAACCAACGCTTTTATTCCTATTGCATAAATGCATCCTTGCTTATCATCAAACCGACTACCCACCTTTAATTTAGATACTACAGGTGTTTATGGTTACTTAGCTTTTAATTATGGGATCGGTGAACTGGGTGGATCAAGGATATTTAGAAATGTGGTTTTTCGCCAACTAGGTCGCACATCTACATTAACGTTTGCGCTGCACACCGTTATTATGATCTTCAACTTTTGGTGTTTGAAAATCGATTCTTGAGGCAACAAAGGAACATTAAGATCAATATCAAGAGTCTTAGAAGAAGTAGACGGCTTTACCTCGGAAGATTTCTCGATAAGTTTGATGTATAGCGCCCGGATAAGTGTAACCACCGACACCAACCTGTTTCGCTATGATTACTTCACCCTCGCACCGGTTGACACAGTCGGTGATGAGGTAGCTTGGAACATCAACATGAATTGACGGATAATGATCAACATCAACATGATGACTTTTCCAATGAACCACCTCTCGGACCAGCTTAACATGTGTCGAGTTCGGGATGAAAATCTTGAACGATTAAATGAATTGACGGTTAAATGTATAAAATGGAGAATACGATCGAAAATTGAAGCATAGGATGTTTGTGATGGAGAAAGTTAGAGACATGGGCTTAGTGTTGTTAGAAGAGTTAGGAAACATAATAAGAAGGTGAGCTCCTCTCAAGATGTGGTTTGGAGGACCAAAAAGACAGGGACGATCAAGGATTTGATTCGGGGAGGTGCTTGTTGGGCATATGGATGAGGATGTGGATAGTGTAGATCATGGAGGCAGATGTGGTGTCCGATAAAGATGGGAATGAAGTCGCACTCGAGATCTTGAAGACCGTAGTAGACGATATAGAGAAGGAGGTGGTGCAGGACACATCCACTGCTAGTCTTTCTGTAACCACTGATAGTTTTTCAGAACCCACTGCTACAACTTCAACAGAGGTAATCACACCCACTGCTATAGAAGTTAAAGTGAAGGAGGTGGTGCAGGACACATCCACTGCTAGTGTTTCTGTAACCACTGATAGTTTTTCAGAACCCACTGCTACAACTTTAACAGAGGTAATCACACCCACTGTTGTAGAAGTTAAAGAGAATGAGGTGGTGCAGGACACATCCATGGCTAGCGTTTTTGTAACCACGGCTATTTTTTCAGAACCCACTGCTACAACTTTAACTGAGGTAACCACACCCACTGTTATCTTAGACTCACACACTGCTATTACTACCACATCTACAATTGTCACAACTACATCTGTTTCACCACCTAAATCAAAAGAAGTTGAGAAGGAGGTCGCCAAGACATTGATAAATTTAGCAAAGTTCATCAAACCCTACACCTACCATTGCATCGCTCCTATATTTCTTAAACCAACTGGACCTAAACCCTTGACTAAAAGTTTGACTATTGGTGAGCCTTTGAACAAGAAGATGGATCTACCGTAAATTGGAAAGGAAAAGGTATTTCGAACCCGACATAAAGTTTAAGAATAAAGAAGAGCGATTGCTTATGATCATGACTTAGGTGCAAGGATTGTAGTCAAGAAAAGCGTAAATACAAAGGAAAAGCTAGAAGAGGAGGAAGCTAGTCAAAGATGGTTAGATGATTGGGAGGATATGTAATCCTATCTTGAAGCTTCTAATAATATTATGAATGAGTACACTCGTCAAACGTGGGAACTGTTGTCTAATAATCAAAGAGCAAGAATCTTGGATGAATGGGCAACAAGGATCAAAAAGAGAAAAGCAAGTCAAAAGAAAGAAACCTCCTACAAAGAGCTTAGATGAGAAATACATACACTAAGATTATCAAGAATTCGAGCATACATGTTAATCGAAAATCTAAGAACATGTTCATTTGAGAGGCTTAAGGAGCTTTGTCGATGTGTATGAGAGTTAATGATGATTTTAATCCTATGAATTCGTGAAAGAAGCGTAATGGTTAAAGAAGCAATCCAGCTTATAAAAGACAAAAGGTGGATGAAGAGTTGAAAAGAAAGAAAGAACTAAACAAGATTTTAAGGAGACTGATAGTCCTAATCCTGAACGTATTAATCCTATTCCTTTAAAAGCAGTTCATCCTATTATGGATTGGCAGATTGTTATAGAAAGAGGTAGAGAAGTAGTTGAGATTACAAGAGGTGATGGATGCAAATCCACTTATTTCACATTTGGGATCTTGCTGGATTGTTTGACTAACAATGATTTGGACCAGTTGTGGAAAGTAATGAAGTTCAGATATGGGAAGTTAGGTCCAAATGGAGAGTTAGCTAAGTTTGTATGGGCTGCTATAAAGAACATGTTTGAACCTGATATTGATGCTGAATATTGGTATGATTGTGAGGTGGTTGAATGGCTATTGTTCTCATACTGCAAGGTTCATGCTGTAAAAACTAAAAAAAAAAGGAAAGGTTAGTTTTTCATGTTTGTTGATAGGGATTATCCTTTATCAAAGAATGTGGCAAGACAAATGCTGGAAGCTAAACTCACTTCAAGAGGAACAAAGGAGACACATCCTATAATTGATCCACTGTTTCAAAAGATAGAGAATATTGCAGACATACAAGGAACCACTGCCAGAGGTAATTAAATCACTGATAGAAGATTGAATCCACTGCTGATGTTAGACCGCGGCTAGTAGTAAAGTATAACGGATTAGGCGCAAAATTTTGGAAACCAAGAAATGGATGCAAAAAAGGTCAGACGATACGTTAACAATGTTATGTTAATGTCTTCGATTGTTCATTTTTGTTATTTTCGCAACCTCATTTTAAATTAAAATCCCATAGATTTCATAGGTATACGTTGGATATGATGAAAAGACAGAAGATTCAAGACCATCCAACTATTGAAGACAAGATAAAAGGTGAGTAAAACTCCTACTTACTAGGAAACTCTATTAAATAAAGTATGTTACTAGGAAAGCACGTACGATATAACACTAAGTACTTGGAAATCAGATACATTAGGGGCATATAGTACTCTTAGTTACTAGGAGATCACATACGATATAACAGCTTAGTACTTCACATAGCTCACATGCTTATAGCGCAACGCACCTCAAGCTTATGAATAAAGAAAATTGTTTCGAGCACTCACCCAGTTCTCCGCCAAGATATTCATTTGCATCACTTTGTGTTCACTAAGGGCTTGCTCCGCTTGTAAACTCAACGCTTTTCGTGGCACCTTCTTTCGAACAATTGCCTTCTCTTGAATAACTGGCAACCCTTTCACGATTAAGTCTAGCCAATTCTTGAGTTAGAATGTTCACCTTTCTTGCCAATTGAACATCTTCGATTGCAGCTGTACCAAAGAGTAAATCATCATGTCTCATCCAGCTTGTTAGTGTTAGCGCAGCTCTTATCTCATCACATTTAGCGCACGACATTGTTTTTGCTTACTTATTTATGGAATGATGTTGTGTGAAAATATACTTGCAAGTTTGCTCTTAAATAGACAAATTGAAAGGTAAATAAATAGTCACATGCATACCATTGACGTTACACTATATGCCCGACTCATATATGTTTTATAGAAAAGAACAAAAATATGCACATGTTCAACAGTTGATTGTATAACATTCTCACAAAGTAACATAAAAAAACAATAAAAGCAAGCCACTCCTGTAGCTATTATTATTCAAGTAACAAACATTGAAAATTCTATGACTGATAAGTTGTGCTTCCATTGTGTTAAAGTTCAAATTGGAATAACTATAAATCGTCCAAATGAACAACATTTTCATGTTGTTAGGAACGTTGTTTTCAGGAGTAGATGATTCACATTTCCATACGAAATCATTGTTTGATTGAGCACTTGCTTCTCCCTGTTCGACCTCTACACGCGCCCTCCGTCCTCCGTGTCGCTCTTGTTCCACCGCTTCTTCATTAGTTGTAGGGTGCACGATTGTGAGTTTCTTTTACGCTTCGACATGTGACATTAGTTCAAACAACCATATCAAGAATTACATACAAAATTATATACATTGAAATAAAATATAGAAACACACTTGCCTTGCTTGTCATCAACGGTTCAAGACATGACCTGCCTTGTGTGTCCGCTTTCCACACCGCCATGTGTTTTGCTTTCGCTCTTCCCCGTGATCGGATATGTGTTTTTCTTTGGGTCTTCCGGTTGTCGATTATCCATAGTGTGGTTTTACGGTTTGCAAGTCATCGTGAGTATGCCACAAGGATACATCTTTTAGAGGATAAACCCTTGCTTCGTATGTATTTTTTAGTGACGTTTTCTTAAACCAATCCATCGCCCAACTGCTAGTGTCACCATCCTTCAACTCTAGACACAAAGACAAACATGACCACAAGGTAGACCAGAGATAGCGCCATTTGCGGCAAGTGCATTCTCTGTTGTCAAAGTCAACAATATGAACATGTTTCGGATCAAGAATTTGGTAAATCTTGTGCATCTCAATTCCGTTAACACCCAATTAGCACTCTTTGCCATTCTATTGTTTACTTTTGCATTTGCCTGTTCGGTAAGTTCATCCGTTGGAGCATCGAAATAAAAATAATAATACATTTTTGAGCGATGTGCCAAATATGTAATAAACCAATTATAATAGATGCTTTTTAAGTTACCTTTGTATTTTGCTCGACGCTCAAAATACCATTTTTGTAGAAGCCTTGGTAGTACTCCATTAGTCGGGTTATTGGAACCTTCCTAACATCTTTGGTTACAGAGTTTATCGATTCAAGACTATTTGAGGTCAAATAATTGTACTGTTTGCGAGGCGAAGCACGCGACCATTTATCAAATCCACTTCATCTTTTAGTTTTTATACACATCAGTTTTAATGATTGAATCTCGTAAATTGAAGCATCAAACTCCCCGCCTGTGTAAGCTTTGCATGTACGCCAATATATAGCCTTCCACTTTCTAGTTTTCAAATTGCGCTCATCATTAAATGACGACAACAAAAACCATGAAACGCGTTGGGAAAAACGGTACTACATCCATGTGCAATTGCCGGATGTCTGTCAGAGATGATGGCAAAATCTTTTACTTCACCAATGCATTCTTTAAGTTTGCTCAAAAACCAGGCCCATGATTCATTGGTCTCACCTTGAGAAACACCAGTTGAATAGGTATAATCTGGTTGTTGCCGTCCATCCCAACAACAACCAGATTCGTACCAAGGTATCTCCCTTTAAGATGTGCAGCATCAATGATTAGCAATGGTCGCATAAAACGTAAGAAGTTCGAATCTATTTTAAATCAATCGAAATTGCTTAATTAATAATATTTACATAATAATGAAGGTATTAATCAAATAAAATATAATAGAATTTATGAAAACTTACAAAGAACACCGAAACCAATGAATACCATCTTAAATCGATATGTCTCATCCGTCTCAATGTGTGTTACCGTCCCTCATTTTGCAACTTTAAGTTATAGCAGATGTCGACAACCGCTCAAAAGACTCCCTAGGACAACCGCTCAACAACCTGTAATGCAATGTTTTTCCCACCCCAAGCTCGGTAGTAAGAAATGTCTACTTTCCAATCAACATTAAAATCTTTTTTATGTCTCGCACCAGATAGACCCTTTTGCAATTCCTCAATTTATCAACAAGTATGTGACCCACTAATTTTCGGGTAGCATTTTGATGATTAGGATGAATTTTGTTCGGAACATGTATGACAATCGTTAATGGAAGTAACATAGAAGTATCGGCTAACAACACTTTTTCGTGCATTAATGTACCGCTTGTAACCTTCGCAAAACAAGCTACACTGCACCTTTTCTTACATGAGTTAGTAACTTTATACTCTAACTTATCAACCAACGCTTTTATTCCTATTGCATAAATGCATCCTTGCTTATCATCAAACCGACTACCCACCTTTAATTTAGATACTACAGGTGTTTATGGTTACTTAGCTTTTAATTATGGGATCACCGAACGGGTGGATCAGTGATATTTAGAAATGTGGTTTTCGCCAACTAGGTCGCACATCTACATTAACGTTTACCGCACCCTCGTTATTATGATCTTCAACTTTGGTGTTTGAAAATCGATTCTTGAGGCAACAAAGGAACATTAAGATCAATATCAAGAGTCTTAGAAGAAGTAGACGGCTTTACCTCAAAATATTTCTCGATAAGTTTGATGTATAGCGTCGGATCGTGTTCTACGCTTAAAGATATTTCATGAACGAAGAAAGAAACATCATCATCGCCACTCACATGAATTTTGGTTGAAGCGGACATGTAGTATAAACCGATGATCTTATCTTTAACTGATATTTGTTAGTAAGATAGGTAATCGGTTGTAGGTAGGTGATGTTAGCGAAGTAAAACTCACGATTGATCTCTCAAAATCCAAATAAAGTTTGAATTTTGGGGAATTATCCAAGTCATTTTTCGGGATTTGTGTTCGGGATTGTACAAAACAATAAACCCAAAAAAATTACCGAAAATAGGACCTTTAGTCGCTCAATATAAAATTCGCTTAAACTTTTCCTCCACAATATTCACTACCCGCTCATTCACAAAGTATATTTCCGCCAAATTAGATGTCACTCTACTAGAAAAGCGTCAAGTTTACTCATTGGGTAAAATAAAACAATGGCTCCTCTCTGCCTCTACTTCCGGATGCAATCGAAAGCCATTGAATACTACATCAATGCTACACATCGCGAATGTCCAAAACCATTACCGTGGAAGTACAAACCTCTTGGACCCGGACTCATCCCGGTAGAAGATTCAAGGCCTATCCAATTTATGTAATATTATTATGCATTATACTTATTTTACTTGTTAGGTTGAATATGTGAATTTAACAATTCTTATTTTTAGGACAAAGAGACCAAATGTAACTTCTATGGGTTCCTAGACCCGAACTACCAAGTCAAGATACAAAGATTTGTTTTACAAGGAACATGAGGAAAAGAAACATTTAATGAAGACGGAAAGCGTTCGATCTCGGATGAAGTTATTGAGGTTTCAAACAATGATATCATGAAAATGTTGGATGAGTTGACTTTTATCAAGTCAAGAGTGAAAGTTCATGACAAAGTTGTGTTGGTTTTCGTTTGATTGTTCTCTTGAAGGTCAGTAGTTTGGTTATGGTAACTGCTTAGCAATAAGTGTTATGTAATATGTATGTTATAGTCTTTTAGCAATAAGATTGTTTGTAGTCGTTTTCAAATCAAATGGATGTTTGTAAAAACAAACATTTTAGCAATTTACACAAAATGTTTGTTGCAAATCAACAAGATCACAACACGTATATCTGTAAACTAGGGCTTAAAGAAAGCCTACATGGGTGTTAGGAATATACCAAGTTGCACTACACGACATGCATAAGAAGTTGTCTTTTGATGTCCTACACGGACATACAGCTTTACGGTTACATTTGGTTGAACAACAAAAGTCTAAACCCACATACAAGCCATACCCAAAGAGATGAAATGCATCTTTATTCATCACTTGTATGAACAACCACCTTATACTTCCAAAAGTACTCCACCATATGCTCTCGACACGCCAAAGCAACTGAAGAGGGTCATCAACCTTCATACTTAAGTTGTTACCCAACATGTGCAAAAAATACATACCCAAACTCCGAATCACCGTATGCATTGGCTTGCATAGGACATCATCCGCAACTCGAAATGTGATCTTATAATCGTAAATGATATTGATTTGCCTTGAAGAACTTTACACAAGTTTAGATCTTGTGGTAGCATTCTCTCAAAAGTGACCCTCCATTTTAAATTCTTTTCTCTCGTCTTAGGTTACGGCGCACCTAGTGTGTCATAAACCAAAGGCGTTCGGGTACGCTCAAAGGAAAGTATACCTAAATGTGAACAAATAAACCTTGTCATAATTCATCACATTTTGAGCATGTATATATTTACCCAAGTATCTAGAAGAAAGTATGGTCTTTATATACAAACCTTGTCGACACTAGACCATGGCAATGGATAGCGTTGACCAAAGGGCGAGTAGCCACGCATAGACCCATCAAGGATAGAAGAAGAGAAAATGGTCCAGCCATAGCCCAATCGGCATTGCCCGCCTAAACCGCCACATTAGATCAACCCAGATCCGGATCTTGCAAAATTTTTTATAAGCAAAATACCGTTAAACTAATTCAAATAAAATTAATTTTTATGGAAATTAAATATCATTAGGTACCTCATCTCCAAGCCATCCTTTTTATTGCCTCTTCCATAACCCAACAAAGCCAACCAAGATTTTCGATGAACAACGATGTCGCCAAGACCCCAAGGAAAGCTATCGATGACTTCAATTTTTTATATAAAGGTATCCATACACGTTGGTTTAGTAATCTTGTTGATATCGCAACCTTCGTGACGTGATGATCCACGAAATTTTTAAAACAAGATTAATGTATATGTCTTTAAGATGTCTGTTTGTAAATGTAGTTCGCTATACCTCTACCCATGTTTCCAACTCGATTAATATCTTTTCTCGTCTTTTGGAACGTCGTTTGACAGCTGTAGAGTCGTGGGAGGAGGTTCACGTATGGGTCCTGCAAACACTTGCCCACCGCTTTGTCCTTTTAAGTCAACATCTTCTTTCAAAACAGAGTACTCTCTTGGGTAGCTTTGGCATTACTCTCTTTGGTAACTTTGGCCTTTCTAGTTTTCTTTATTGCTAGGCCATTATAAGGTGATTCTCGAACTTACTTGCATTTCTCTTCCTTTTAGCATGCATGAAAACATCCTATACAAAAAATTCATCATTGAAATAACATCAAACTTTTGAACTACATGTGGTAACTTTAATAAATAATGTAGTCAGACTCTCGGAAGTTGTAGGCAAAGGCTTCCGCTTGTCCGTCGAATTATGTTAGCCTTAATAGTTTTATTAGAAGTGATGGTCATTCACTTTTAGGAACTTTGTATCGTGTGTTAGATATCGTGATAGAATAGTCAAGGGGCTCGTGGATTGGGCTAAGCTAAATGGCTAATAGTTATGATTAAGCTAGCCTTCTATTTATGTAATCCAAGCCCAATCCATGTCCAAACCCAGTCCAAAAAGCCCAAGCAAAGCCTTTTAGGGTTTTAAGTTACTTGTATTATAAATACCCCTCAAATGGTCATTTGAGGGTGTGCTTGAGTGTGTGTGTGTGTGTGTTTTCCTTGAAGCAATATAACATCTTATTGTTTTCATCTTTTCTCTCTCTCTCTCTAAACATATACACGAATATACATCAAGTCACCAAGTTCTATTCTTAATCTTTCTTTATTTACGCACGCTTTGTATAACGTGGTGTTCTTGTGGTAATAATTGTTATTGTGATAAGGTTACGTATATCTTTGGTCATAACAATTGGTATCAATCGCCTAACAATGGTTTAGGAGTGTTTGTGTTTGTTTTGAAGGGTTACGATAAAGCTCACGTTTTACATATTTGAAACGCTTAAAGCTTTCATTTTTCACCAAAAATTCAAGATTCTTGTGGTTTAAGGTTTATTTGGTGTTAAAGTTTTAGTTTTTCGCAAAAGTTTCAAGCTTTACGGGTTTAGATACGCTTTTTAAACTCATTTTGGTTCATTGGTCATTTCTACTGTAACTTTTCTAAGCACTTTGGGTGAAAAAGGTCAACATTTTGGGTTATTGGAGTGTTTTAAGGATATCCGCAAAAGAAATCATTTGAATCGTTGGAAATTTCTTACGAGTAGAAGTCAAAAGTCAAAACCCTAGTTTTCTACTCGTAACTTTTCTAAGCACTTTGGGTGAAAAAGGTTAACATTTTGTGTTATTTGAGTGTTTTTAAGGCTATCCGCAAGAGAAATTGGTTGAATCATCGAAATTTTTTACGAGTAGGTCAAAACCCTAGTTCTACTCAGAAGAAAGTCAACTACTCATAAGGTTCTACTCGTAACTTTTGGTGAAGATTCTTGAACTATAACGGTTACTCAATGCTTCCTCACTTGGATAAGTGTGTGGAACACTTCGACTTGTGGATATCTCTTACTACGTGACGGTGTAAAGGATTTTGGTTCTTAACCATAGTTTACGATAAGCTAAAAGCTTACGAGTAACTCTACGCATAACTTCACAATTACGCATAAGGTTTACGAGTAACTTTTGTCTACGATAAGCTTAAGGTTACGCAGAAGATACTTTCACGATAAGATCCCACGCCTAAGGAATCCTACGCCTAAGCTTCCACGCATAACATCCTACTCAGAACCACATCCTACTCAGAACCATATCCTACTCAGTAACCATATCCTACTCATAACTTCTTTCCTACGCCTAAGCTCTTTCTACGCCTAAGGTTTAAAAAAAATAAAAATAAAAATAAAAATAAAATAAAATAAATTAAAATTAATTTTTCACGCATAAGCTTAAGGTTACGCCTAAGATTTTTGGCGGGAAAACTTGAGTAAAATTTAATTTTTTGAGGAGACTAAACGCTCAATTTTACGAGATTCAAATTTTGGTTTAACTTGAAAATTTTGGTCAAAATTCAAATTTTGGGCCTAAATTCAAATTTTTCGGTCAAATTTACGCCAAAATTGTCATAACTCAAAATTTTCATACGACCTTAGAATTGATTTTTATAGTGAATTTCAAATTTTGGGCGAAAATTTTTAAGAACCGAGTTTACGAGTACGACTTTCGTAAACACCTCAACCAAGCTTAATCTTCATCAACCACAACTCCTTTATCGTTGAATCGATCCTACATCAACTTTATCATCACATACCTTCATCAATGGCAACCGACAAAGATCGTCTCAAACCGCTTTCACAAATGCTATTTTGGATTCGCCAATACATGGTTTTCGTAGTTTAATACGCAGCTTGCTCAACCATCTATGCATATGAGTCAAGAAGGACACATGGTTGATGTTATTGGGAATCGAATGGATTTACTACAGCATACAAATGGGGAATCGATGCAATATGCGTGGTAGTATGTTGGACATCAAGGGGTCGATTGTGAATCGAATATGGGATATCAAAATGGGAATAACTGTTTTATGACTTCGGTTCGAATGCTACCTCCGAACCTCAAAGCCAAGATTCGTGGTATCGTCGGTTCAAGATGCTACCTCCGAACCTCAAGTATGTGGTGTTGTTAGCAAAGAAAGAAAAATTGGGAATAGAGTTGATCACGAGGAATACGAATTTCGTATCCGTGACGGCAGAGAAAACAAATGATAATGCAAGCTATCGTCTTACAACAACAAAAGACACAACATCAAGTGCTACTTTTGATACACCTCCGCCTATGACATGATTCACTCAATGAGGTACCAAATTATAGTAATGTTGCTAATCGCTTTACTCATGATGAACAAGATTTCGTGACATCCGCACCTACTTATGATACATACATGGACAATCCGAGTTGTAGCAATACTAACTGAAACTCCATATGTGGATCCTAGTGGAGGTCGTGTGGCACAAAATACTAAGACCGATGAGGAAACACGTGCTTATGTTGAATCATTAATCAATCAATGTGGCATTGAAGTTGAGATAGTTAGAACGGTCAATCGCGGGTTAAGGCCGCGAATGCTAAATTGACCGAGCTTGAGAGTTACAAGGAGCACGCCAAAGCCTTTGAATTTCATACAAACAAACTTTCGAATTAGAAATTGGTTATCGAGATTCATTTTAAGAGAACAACAATTGCAACTCAAGTATGACACACTTGATGTGAATCAATTTGAAAATAAAATCTTTAAACAAGGAAATTTCGATCTAAACAACCAACTTTCTAAACAAAAACACTTTTCGATCTTGAAAAGAAAAGAAACAGTTGATTGTCGATTTTTCAAAACGAGAAGATTCTCTTCTTGATGAAATTCGATAAAATGAAACTATCAAAAATTGGATAATTTGCTTTTACAACGGGTCATTCCGCTTAAAACAAACAAGATGCTTTCTAATCAAGCAAACCGATTTTCACACTTCACATAAAATGGCTCTTGGTAACTCACCTCCTTCATTCCTCAAGAAAGCTCGAAAGAACGGAATGTGTTGAACAATGGACAACCTTTGCATGAACCCATAATTGTTCGTGATTCTCTTGAAACGTTGGAACTATCTCGAGGAGAGTAGATCAAAATGAAACAAAAGAATCCAGATCTTAAACCGATTGATTATAATAAATGGAACAAAATTAATGGGATTACTTTTGTTAATCAAAAAGAAAAGTCAAAGTTTTCCATCACACCAAGTGTTTCAAACAAAGTGTCAACACTGCTTCAAAATCGGCTTCAAAACCAGCTTGTAGTTTCCAAATCTCTTTCGAAAATCGAACAAATGTCTTCAAACAATCCTTTTAACACAAGTGATACTAGAAGCATTTTAGATGACGTTAAAACTAGAATTGGGTATCTTCAAGAGATCATAAAACTAAAACCAATATTACAACAAACATCCGGTTTAATAGTTTTGATAATGAACAAAAAGTTTTTGAAACTCTAATTGCCCTCGGTGAATGCCATCGGTGCAAGGGTAATTCATGTTGAACAAGCACTTTTGAAAGAAACATCCGACTTTGTCAAGGACCATAAATCCTCGGTAAAGCAAGCTAATGAAAGTTTTGAACACATCAAAGTTTTGGAAAATTTAAATGATTCTCTTCAAGATGTTATGACTACCGATATCATGTCCATTATCTTACAAACATATTCTCGTTGAAGATCATGAAAGACTCACCGAGACCTCCGCAATTGTTTCAAAATATGAAAAAGCTCTTGAAAAACTTGAAAAGAAAACGTGTCCTATTTTAAACAACTTGATCGAAAATCCGAGGAATGCAAGTATGACAAATTGTCGATGAGCGTGCCTACAAGGACATGCAAGAGCAAAATGATCTTTTGAGAGCTCATAGGAAGTCTAAAAGGAAAGGTGTGGATACTAAGTTTGCAAAACCATTGATCGAGGAGAAAACAAATGTTCCCAAACCGTTTTCAAACCAAAATGTCTATTTCTATGCCTCCTCCAAAAGTCAATGAGAAAAATGATTTGTCAAAACAAATACCCACGTCTTTGCCTATTAAAAAGAGAATTATCAAAGGTTTTGAAAACCTGATTTTGATAAAGAAAAGTGATTACACCGGCATTTCTAGGAATAGTACACGGAATGTGACCAAAATCCAGTTAAAGAATCATTGGTTCTAACAACATGGTCAACAATCACTATCTAGAAGAAGCTAGGAAAAGGCATGCACTGAAAAGATGGAATTCTAGGTGCAACATCTAGGGTGATGAATTCTACAAGATTTCAAGGCACCGCTAGTAGTAGTAAACCATTACCTAGGAACACTCTTCAAAAGACTAGGGATTGGCTTGCATCTAAGAGTAGTTGCTAAACGAAAATGCTATGCCCATAGAAAACAACACTAGGAATTCTAAGTCTTTTTCGAACAAGAATCAATTTCAAAAGAATGTAGTGACAAAGTTAAAGTCATTGCTTTTAAACAAGAATATTGAATTTGTTCATACTACATGTAAAAATGTGTCTTTTCACTAATCATGAGGCATGTGCCTCACAATATCTCAAGAAAGATAATTCTCGTGCCAAGGCACAATCCACTAAGACACCAAATAGAAACAAGCCCGTTGATAAAATATCAAACAAAAGAAACCTAATAGGTGGATCTCTTCAGACGTAGTTTTTCCAAAATGAGTCTTCCGTTGCATCCGATAAGAAAACAACTCCTAGATCTTACCTTAGGTGGATACCCACGGGCAAAGTTTTCAACGAAATAGGTCTTAGATGGATTCCCACAGAAAGATGTTTGATACTTGCACCAACACGTATAATAGTGTCAATCATCGTGATAAGGAAGTAAAACCACTACAACCGTTGATAGTGATCACCCTCACCGTGAGGAATCTTGTACTTCTAACATCGTTATTTGTGAAAACTCTTCTTCTTTGGTTGCAGTGAATCAAATATCTCGAACCCACTCATCGAGGGTTCCAATTTCGTAAAATCTTCTTCTTCATTCTCTCTATCTTCTATCTTTGATTTTCCATTTCTTTTATAAAACCAACAAAAGCAAAATACAAAAATAGAAAATTTTCAAAAAATACAAAACAATAGAAAATCAAAATCCAAAAATATTCTTCTCACGACATGTCTCTTGTATAATCGATATTCAGACGTTCTAGAAATGTCATTCAACAATGATACGGGCATGTATGATGCTTGAGCGAGAGTTCTTTAAATGTTTTCCAAAACATGTCGCTTCTCAAAATTTCTTCAAAATAATGGCTTTCAGATACTTCAAGACGAAACCCGGACTTCAACATAATGGCTTCGACACATCAGACCCGCTTCAAAGAAAGGAAAGTGCTTATCCAAAATCAAAGTTTTTAAATATTTTTCAAGCACTATTCCTAAAAACATTCATGGTTTGTAAGTATTTCCGCTTGCAACCCAATCTTCAAAGAAAGGAAAGTGCTACGCAAAATCGATTTTCATAAATATCGAGCACTTATCCTAAAACAAATGAAGATAATTTTTCTCTAAATATCTTCAAAAGATTTTTAAAATCTTCATCTTATGCACCATTGATTCGAAAGTTTTCAAAAGATTTTTCAAAATCTCTCACATTTGGTACCAAGATAACTCCTCTAAACCCTTAATTGATTCCAAATTTTCTCAGAAGAAAATATGCTTTATTTAAGGGGAGTATTAAAACCAAATTGTTCCAAAATTCATGCTAAATCGTTTCTCTCCAAATGCTTTCGAAAACATATCTTTTAATCATTTTGTTTCAAAACATCATGGATATGCTATTTTGAGGGGAGAAACGTGATTAAAATGTGATCAAAAGTTTAATGATCGTTGTTTGAATCTCAAATGAGCTCGACTCGAGATGAAACCAATGAATTGACGAGCAATTATGTACCATCTCGAGAAACTTTCTATGGACTTGACCAGACGGGTAATAATTTCAAGCTAGTTCTCTAGTGATGTAAACGTGTCTCGAATCGGTCTTGTTCATTTAAAGTCGATCAATTCAAAAGTGCGAACTCTACCTCTATGTGCGATTTCATCAAAACTTATAAGCACATGTGAAGGGGAGTGTTTCGAAAATATAAAACTCTCTGAGTGTTCCAAACATGTTTTCCATCATAAACACTTTGAGAGATTTTCAAGAAAAATGGTTTTATGGCAACAATAGGATGTCATGGAGTTATAAGGTGACTAAGGATAGGAAATCGTTCTATGATCCGCCAGAGTCGGAGGGATCTACCCAAGGACATCACAAATAGTTAGTATTAGAAGTCCTTAGGAATGATTGAAAAAGGAGTAATGTGAGAAAGGAGAAAGAAGGGTTGAAGAATTAAAAGAAATGTAATGAAAAGGGTGAAAAGAAATAGCCCTCCATATTCAACCTTAGGGCGTAAACGGGTTCAATACATATGCTACTGGTTGTCACTAGATGACACCGGTATTGAAGACAAAGACGTCATGGACCCAAGTGACGACCGCACTAAACCTTCTAGCCACTCAATTCCTCTCAAAAGGATTTGTTTCATTCTCATTGGGAACCCTACATAATCTATTGACTTTCTTAGAGATCGTTGGTATTGAAGAAGGAGACCCTCCCTAGTCTCCGCTCAGAAAACCAAAATGCACTATTGAGTCTAGAGCCACGAGATTCATCAAAAGATCTCATAGGAACACATGACATGACATCGCTTGTTGTTCATCAATAAGGATACAAGTGATATATTCTAGAGTCCCACGCAGATCTTAGCAATTTGCCGTAACATTTATGAGAAGTTTCACATCCGTGATCTTCAATGATTGAATGGAAATTCTCGCCGTGGTCAACATCAAGCACTCGACAGCAGTCACTGTAATTCTCTATGGATTACGCTTAGTGTGTCTCAAACGGTCTACGTCAGGTGATGCTTCTGTACCTCAACGACTCATCCGAATCAGAGGTGTATTTGATTACATCGCGTTATCTCACTTGTGGGACTCCAGCTCAGAACGGCGGCCTGTGAGAATTAGAGACGTGTTTTCACACTATGTCGTTAACACCCTCGAAATTCAAACTTGTAAGTGCCGAATCCGCTTATTACTAACCTGTTTTATGTTTTCTTCTTATGGAAGCTCCGAGCGGATGGATCGTGCAGACTCGCCACATGCTCATACCAACAACACATGAAAGTTCTCATCAAAATCAAAGGCAACTCAAAGTTAAAGATGATTCTTCGTCAATGTCAAAGAATCTTCAAAGTTTAAAGACTCGAGAACTTCATCATTGGAAACTTAAAGTCAAATAGAAGTGTGAGCATGGTGGAGAAAGGCGTGGAGACACCTAACCAACGGTTGACAACGGCAGACAACCACATTAATCGATCACAAAGCATGAAGGAACAAAGAATCAAGACTATTCTATATCTACTCACAAAGTTCAAGCTCGAGAAAAGTAAAGACCAAATCAAGTGGAGCATCATTTGAATGACCACCCCTTGGGGAGATTGTTAGCCTTAATAGTTTTATTAGAAGTGATGGTCATTCACTTTAGGAACTTTGTATCGTGTGTTAGATATCGTGATAGAATAGTCAAAGGGCTCGTGGATTGGGCTAAGCTAAATGGCTAATAGTTATGTTAAGCTAGCCTTCTTGAAGCTTAATCCAATCCAAGTATCCCAAGCCCAATCCAAGTCCACCCACGAAAAGCCCAAGCAAAGCCTTTAGGGTTTTAAGTTACTTGTATTATAAATACCCTCAAATGGTCATTTGAGGGGTGTGCTTGAAAGTGTGTGTGTGTGTGTGTTTTCCTTTGAAGCAATATAACATCTTATTGTTTTCATCTTTCTTTCTCTATCTCTAAACATATACATACGAATATACATCAAGTCACCAAGTTCTATTCTTAATCTTTCTATACGCCTCTTTGCTTGTATAACGTGGTGTTTGTGTGGTAAAGGTTGTTATTTGTGATAAGGTATACGTGATAAAGGGTATAACAACATTTAAAACAACTTCACCTACTTTCTCACGATCATGAGAGTGTTGATCGTGAGATTGCAATCAACAATGTCAATTTCATTACCGTGAACGCCTTTACGATTTATCATCAACATTAAACACACCTTCATGAGCATGTATTTCATGTGCTTGAACCGCCTCTCGTGTTTATCATCACCATCACGGTTATCGTCAACGTTAGACACACCTTCACTTACTTTCACCGTAACATCGGAATCATGAGGATGTATCTCATGAGCTTGAACCACCTCTCCGGGTTTATCATCACCGGTTATGCTCAACGTTAGACGCACCTTCACTTACTTTCACCGTAACATCGTAATCATGAGGATGTATCTCAAGAGCTTGAACCGCCTCTCTGGGTTTATGTTCACCGATTTATGCTCAACGTTAGACGACCTTCACTTACTTTGAGAGTAACATCGAAATCATGAGGATGTATCTTAGTAGCTTGAACCGCCTCCTTGTTTATCGATGCAGTTATCATCAACGTTAGACGACATTCACTTACTTTCAAAGTAACATCGGAATCATGAGCATGTATCTCACTAGCTTGAACCGCCTCTCGGGTTTATCATCAACACTTACCACTACCTCACTTGGTGTTTCGCCATCTTCCTTGTTTTCAGACTTTTGTTCATCTAGCTCCACTGCTTGTCCCGACATTCCGAAAGTCCATAAACAGAGAAATCATCTTCTAGCTTCACCTGTTCATCTAGCTGCAGCTGTTTGCCCTGTAATTATACAAGAAAAACACAACTATATGGATGACCAAATCTAGCAAGCATGTATAGATAGTGCAGGTGGAATTTATATATACGTACTTCAACAGCCGATTGAGAAAATGTTTCATTCAAATTAGGTAAATTCAAATGACTGGGATCATGATCTGGAATGTGATCAACTAACGGCAATGGTTCGTCTTGAAGACAATAATCCGCAAGCTGCGACATAGCTGATGGAAAAGCGGCAGGGTCTATATAAGTAAGACCACCTTGCTCGTTTTCGGCATTAACACAACTCGATTTGTCGCATTCAGTAGTTAATCAAACCGATTTAGGTATGTAACAAAAAGGATAAAATAAAAAGTACTACTAAAGGAACATAACCTTTTATAATCGGTAGAATGAACATCACGAGAATGAAGATCGACAAACTAGGACTACCATTCCGGTTTTATTATGAATTGGACTTGACGTCTGAATTTCCATGGCATTTTGGCCAAAACAATCCTCTTCCGATTTGTCGTGCGTATGAGTTGAAGTCCAAATTTAAAATATACAATCAATTATACTACTAAAGAAACGAGACCTAAATGATTAACAAATATTAAAGTGTATAATCCATTAGAAGCCAAATTTTCATCAACACATTGCCTTATTTGCAATTGATTACGAATAATGTATGTATATAATCCATTAGTTGGTGAAAAACCAATAAAAATACCTATCTAAATGATGTATGAAATTTACAAAACAGCCCCCCAAGTATACATTATCAGGAAAACCACTAGCAGTGAATTGAAACCACTAGCAGTGGTTTGATAGACACTAGCAGTGGTTTGATAGACGATAGCAGTGGATACATCAAATTTACAAAACAGCCCCTCAAGTGATACATTAACAGGAACCTGCTAGAAGTGGATTGAAAACCACTAGCAGGGGTTTGATAGACGCTAGCAGTGGATACATCAAATTTACAAAACAGCCCCCCAAGTATACATTATCAGGTCAACTCCAAGGAGGAATGAAAATCACGTATGGGTACATTTACAACAAATCCTCATTATACTTACGACTTACGAGTTTTTAAAAGAAGTTGTAATATACGTGTCTCGGTTTCTAATTCAAAGTTCTTACGAAACATATATCCTAAAAATGAATGTAAAGACCATGTTCACCTTTGGACGTTGTATCTTTAGAGCTTCCTCAACAACGGCAAGTCTATTTTTAATATCATTAAGGACTCCGCATTGGCTCGGGGTTGTATCTTTAGAGCTTCCTCTCAATGCCGCAAGTCTATTGTTAATATCGTCAACCTCGGCATCTATGTCTAGTGATTGGAACTTTGACCTTTATCACTTCATCGCACATCATTATTGACTATAGCCACCTCTTTATCACCTAACGCCACATCAGATCGCTTATAACCACCTCTTCATGCACCTACAAAGCAAGATCGAAGCAGTTGTGCATTGGTCAATTGTCAACGTGAATACAACCATAGTTTGCACAAACGGGCAACTTACCTCATTAGTGGGATCATCGGCGGTAATTGATCTTCTAGACTATCCAATGGCTCAAATATCGTTACTTGGTGCAAACCATGGTTGTAACATTTCGCATTTGTTGGAAGAAGATCCAAATCGGAATAGAACCCTAGTAAACAAACAATTATAAAGTAAAAACAAATATAACGAAGTCGTAACTTATTTGACAAATACAAACAAAGGGAAATGCTTACAGGACCAAAAGTTTGCCAAATGTTTTACCTTTGACCAACAAAGACAACGTGGTATCTTTGACGGGTCTTTGTTCCACCATGAAGTGCTAGTGGGATAACTCTCAAGAATCCATATCTAAAATAAACGAAAAGAATAAAAGCATTGTATGAACTGCTAGTAAACAAAAGCGAGATGTTCATAAATGTATACACATCTAACCTTAAAAGCCAAGAAAAGCCGAAATATTATATGTTGCAATTGTAGAAGGGTTTTCTTGCAATTTCTCTTTGTAGTGAGCATTGTAATGTCGGGTACCACATTGGCTAAATATTTGTAAAACGGGTCCACAAGAACTCTCCCTATGGATATGCATTCCATGCCCCAAAATCCTCAACTAATTGCAACAAATGATTGTCAACAATGTACCAAGGTCCACGACCTATGAACACGACCTCGGCGACTAACAACAGACATACCTTACCGCATCCTCGGTGATAACTTTGAAAATTTCGTGTCATTCCCAAACAAATCTAAAAGCTCATTCCCTTTACAGCTACCTTTCTTATAAATTGTTTTTCAAGAAAGACACACAAAGCAAAAGGACTTCGATCAATTTCTACAGGGGGAGGCAAACGACCAAAACGAAATCCAGTCATCAATAGAAACTCTTCCTGGCCGAATTTCAATACATTGTTCCCAATTTTGTATAAAATGGGGGGACAAGAATCAAGAAGTTTGTCGATATATACCTGGTGTTGTAAAACGAAATTAACCATATGATTGCCTTTACCTAGCCGAGGAATATCTAACCATGGCCCAAAAGCAGCTTGTTCGAAAATTTCATTCGATCCGAATTGCTTAACAATTTAGACTTAATTTGCGAAAACAACTTAACGGGAACAAACCGTTACCTTAGCATCAAAATATTGGGAATGTAAGCCATTTTGGAGTTTAATTGATGAATAATTAGGGATTGATTTAGGGTTTCACAATTTTGAATTGTGTTTTTCAGTAGTAGAGTTTTAGTGTGAGTGTTAGTGTGTGTGTTTGTGTTTGGGTAAAAAATTTAAAAATGTGGTAAAAATTTTAAAAAGTGTAAAAGTACTTTTAAAAGCAAGATAAAAGGTACAAACAATGTACACAAAATAAGTCGCTTATATTATTTCGCTTAAGTCATTCGATTTCGGGAAGAAACTAAATGTATAAAAATAATTTAAGTAACTTTGACTTTTTTTACTAAAGGACAAAAAAAATTATAAGATTCCTAAAAAGTCGCTTAGATTCGATCATTTGACAATCAGAGTTTGTAAAAGTCGAAAAATGATTGGGTACACAAACTTGAATGACACTTGTCAAGTTTATATGAAAAGTAGAAAATGCATGAGTCTCAAAGTCTATTTTGAAAATACCCTAAAAATATTGATGACCAGGACAAGTCATGCCGACTCGTTAGATCCGACCCAAAGCTCGATAGTTAAGAAAACCGAAACCTGAAACCGAAACCGAAAAACCTACTCCGTATTTGTTACGGTTTTTGTTCTAGCTTTAATTTTGAGATAACTGTAATTATCTGAATCGATCATACAACTCGGTCACTATTAGATGAAATTTTCTATATAAAATTATATATCTCAACAAATGGTGCATTCATTCATTATGTGTGTACTTTGATAAATATGAATGAATACTCGTTGAAATCTTGTAAAAACTTATGAACCCATGACAGACTATAATGATTGTTCAATAAATGGTCGAGTTTATCGATCTTTTTAGGGTCATAAACATCGAATTAATCTTGTTAGTAATATGGATCTGAGATGTCTATAGAGTAAATATTGTGACGTACAATAACTTTAGTACGGCTTTAATAAATACGTGATATTAATCTTAATATAATTTCGATTTAAGTTCTTTTTTACTTGATTCATATTGTTTGAACTCTAAATATGGATGAACCGAGCAGCGGTTAACAACTGTTTTTAGCATAGTTGTCAGGATCCCGATCCTGATCTTAGGATCTTACGATTTTACGATACTGCAAAGCAAAAACGATCCGGATCTTACATATGATCTTTGCAAGCTTAGGATCTTATTGGATCCGGATCTTGACCATACGATATTACGATCTAATCCGATCCGATCTTACTTTTCTCGGATTACAAACTAAAAATCTACAAATTTATGGGTTGTTTGTTTGTAGAATTCAAAAACAACATGTTAATACTTTTAAAAAATTTATAATCATAATTTAGGACAATATTTATCTGAAACATTCATAGTATTTTATGGTTATAATGTATTAGAATTTGTAGATTGTATAAAATTACATAAATTATTAAGAAATAACATTAGAGTAGGATCTTAAGATCCCGATCCGATCTTACGATCACGATCTTGCAAAGACGAAAACGATCCCTGGTAGGATCCCGATCTTGACAACCTTGGTTTTAGGTGCCCGAAATATGGGTACACTACCTGCCCATATAGGATGACTTACATTTTTTGACTATGAGATTCAAATGTTGGACATCGCATATTTTGTCATTTAGTGAACTTTAGCCACAACTTTCATCGTGGCTAAAAGCCTCGATTCTAGTAGTGATAGATTGACACCACCACTAGAAACTAAGCAAGACACGTACAATGATCAATTATCAAAAAAGCATACTGATGTATTCTTTGGGAAGTTGTCTATTTCTCATGAGTAATTTTATTTTTACCCATAAGTTGAAAATTAAGATTAAAATTTAACAGCATGGTGCTTTAACTAGTTAGCAACTGAATGTCAAGGGAACCCAAATCTCTACCAAAAATCTATTATAAATACAAAGCATGAAGAACCCCAAAAAGAATCATCAGCACAAGAAATATTATACATCACTTCTTTCTGAGGTCTCCTTTTTTTCCTTGAGCTTTATATTCTTGTATTTCTTTCTTACTCATTTTAGTTTACATATTTCTTATACTAATCTACATAATATTTGCAGTTCATCAGATATCATCAACATGGGTGCAGGTGGTCGGATGTCAGATCCATCGGAGGGGGAAAATATCCTCCAACGTGTCCCAGTTGATCCACCATTCTCGTTAAGTGATCTAAAGAGAGCAATCCCAGCCCATTGCTTCGAGCGATCTGTCATACGTTCATCTTACTATGTCGTTCATGATCTCATTATTGCCTATGTCTTCTACTTCCTTGCCAACACATACATTCCTGTCCTTCCTACTTCTCTAGTTTACTTAGCATGGCCGGTTTACTGGTTTTGCCAAGCTAGCATTTTAACAGGCCTATGGGTTATTGGACATGAATGTGGTCACCACGCCTTTAGTGAGTACCAGTGGATTGATGACACTGTCGGATTTATTCTCCATTCTGCCCTCTTCACCCCTTATTTCTCTTGGAAATACAGTCATAGAAATCACCACGCCAACACAAATTCACTTGACAACGATGAAGTTTACATTCCTAAACGCAAGTCTAAAGTCAGGGTGTACTCGAAGATTCTTAACAACCCACCTGGTCGAGTGTTCACTTTAGTTTTTAGATTTACCCTTGGATTTCCTTTATACCTCTTAACTAATATATCTGGAAAGAAATACGAAAGGTTCGCTAGCCACTTTGATCCACTAAGTCCGATATTCACTAAGCGTGAAAGAATTCAAGTTGTGGTGTCGGATCTTGGTTTCATTGCCCTCTTTTACGTAATTAAGCTTCTTGTAGCCGCAAAAGGAGCTGCTTGGGTAACACGCATGTATCTACTTCCGGTGCTAGGCGTACATATCTTTTTTGTTTTGGTCACATATTTGCACCATACCCATCTCTCCTTGCCTCATTATGATTCGACAGAATGGAACTGGATCAGAGGAGCATTATCAACAATTGATAGGGACTTTGGATTCCTGAATAGGGTTTTTCATGACGTCACCCACACTCACGTCTTGCATCATTTGATCTCGTACATTCCACACTATCATGCAAAGGAAGCAAGGGATGCAATCAAGCCTGTCTTGGGTGAGTATTATAAGATTGATAGGACTCCAATTTTCAAGGCAATGTGAGAGAGGCCAAGGAATGCATCTACATCGAGGCAGATGAAGACAGTGAGCACAAAGGTGTATATTGGTACCATAATAAACTGTGATTAGTGGGCTCAATGCAATTGTATGTTTAAGCTGTTCAACACTGTGGTATGGGTTGAGTTATTCTAACGGTGCCTAGTATTTTATTAAGACCTCCCGGTTTACTAGGGTGTACTTTGTGTCTTTTTTTTTAAATAAGTGTGTAATAATATGTTTTGTGTAATAAGTGTGTAATAATGTTTTGTATAATAATGTATAATGTTTTGTATTAATATTTTGCACGTTAAATATTACCACATTAAATAACCCAACAACAACAATTATTATTAAATTAAACGTCAACGTTAACATATTATTTAAATACAACAACACAACACTACATATGAAGATTATTCATCTCGCTTAAAAGATCATGGAGTCTTGCACCACCGACAAGCGTGATCCTCGTGATTCCTTGCCAATTCTAACTCCATCTCCAAAGATCTTTATTTTTGTCTTCAACGACTTGATCTCATTATCTTTAGCAACGATTTGAGCACTGCGTTGAAGATGAGGCTCGACTTAAGTACCGTCCTTCAAATTCATCTTTCCAATCAAGTATCGACACCCATAGTCATACAGTACTGGTCTGTTACATGTTAAGAAAATAATAAGAAATGTATTTTAACAAACAAATTATTTACATAAAACCCTAAGCAAACGTATGATTATTTACCACCGAAAGAGGACATGCATAATACGGTCGGCTCGGAAAGGATTTCGTGGTTTCGTTCTATAATAAATCCTCTATTACATCGACACGAAAGGATTTCCTTGGCTCACCGACAATGTTATTATTAATTTAAATATAAACAATAATCAATCACTATGTTTACAACATAAATCATTAATCAATTATTTACAACATAAATCGTAATCGGTCACTATGTTTATAATTATTTACAACATGAATCATTCACTATGTTTATAATTATTTACAACATGAATCATTAATCATTTACAATGTTTTGTATGTATATATTATTTACAATGTTTTGTATGTATATAATTTCAACAACGTGGTGAGCCTCAACTCTACACGTTGTTGTCCGGTCAAGGAGCGATATTCATCGGTGATGTACGAGACAAACATGTGTCCGTAATCTCGTAGCGATTATCCGGATACTCGGCGATAGTGAAAAAAACGATGAATTAATCAAAGGTCATTCGGGTGCTTATTAATTGAATAATAATAAAAAAAATATAATTAACAATTTAATACAGCGCATGGTTGACCAGCGTTGTTGTAGACGCTCATATTGTTCCTCGAACAAGCGGCGTGTCGAGCTTTAACCAACCTATCCCATCTCCTTTTAATGGATTCATACTCATCTATCACACCGCATCTGCTTTCTCATAAACTTCATCAAATTTTGCTCTATATGCCATCGACGGAGTAATTTGTAGCGGTAGGAAATTCGCTCTACATGCCCCAACCAACGCTAAATCTCGTCGGTGACAATAACACGTGGTAGTATCTTTCGTCTATCACCTCTTTTATGCGTTGCAATACCCATGAAAATTATGCCCTTTTCACCGTGTATAAAGTCAGACGCCATTGAAAATGTTTTATTCGTTGGAGTTACTCCAACAATTTCCAACAATGGCAATTTAAACATGGTGGTATTGTACGTGGAGTCCATCAAGATGATTTCGTGAAAGCGTCGCCATAGAGCATTCAAGTGGGGTGAACAAAAATAGCTCCTCAAGCTCATTATGCTCATTCACCTCGGGTAGTATGCATACCACGAATCCACCGGATGCGAGTAAAGGACTTGAATTTGAGTTCTATCACCTACTCGGCTCTCTCGGAACTTATCAAGTGCGTTATATATTGTTCTAACGCTAGACACGTTATCCGGATTACGTCCCTTTATTGTCGAAAGTATATTACGTGGTGGTACGCTATACTCTGACAATTCTTTGACCAAACTCAACTCATCATCTTTTAATCGCATTGCATATGGCACACCATGCAACGACTCTAGCAACTCATGATTATGGCTATCACACTTCACCCTCAAAATTCAATTATATTGTGTTGGTCTATATTTTGCAACTAATCAATGGACAATTGCTTTTTTGTTTTGGTTTTCTCACTCTCTCTCTCTATCTCATCTCTTTATCTAATGATCCATGGTAAGTTCTTGTTCGATTACATGTTCATGATGTTTATATCATGTTTGTTTGATGTTTATGTTGAGTTAAATCAAAAAGCGCTTTTTTTATTTACGGTTTGGGTGATTGTGTTCGTGATGGTGATTGTGTGATGTTTGTGTGATTCTTGGGTGATATTTGGGGTTAATTAAATGGATCTTTAAAAAATTGAAAGCGCCTAATTTTTTTAGGGTTTGGGTGATTGTGTTCGTGATGGTGATTGTGTGATGTTTGTGTGATTCTTGGGTGATATTTGGGGTTAATTAAATGGATCTTTTAAAAAATTGAAAACGCCTAATTTTTTTTTGGGTTTGGGTGATTGTGTTTCGTGATGGTGATTTTGTGATGTTTGTGTGATTCTTGGGTGATATTTGGGGTTAATTTAAAACCTCATGGTATAAGCGATTAAACCGCTTATGTGAGATGGTGATTATGTGATGTTATTGAAGCGCGAGTTGTGGGTGCAAAGGGTAGGTTAACACCTTGATCTACCACCATTGAGTGGTATGAATACCTGCTCTGGCCTACCCTAATCCACAGGATCCGTGTGGTTTCTTGTGAAACTGCTTATTGCTTATGATAAAAATGTGCTTATGTGCTTATTGAACCTGCCAGAGTTGTGTGGGTGCAAAAGGGTAGGTTAACACCTTGATCTGCCACCATTGAGTGGTATGAATACCTGCTCTGGCCTACCCCAGTCCACAGGCTCTGTGTGGTTTCTTGTCAAACTGCTTATTGCACACAAGCAGATTGCACACAGGCTCAGATTAGAACCGTTCTAACAGTACTTTATGGGTTGGGTTATTTCAACGGTGCTTAGTATTTTATATCAACCCTCCCTAGTTTTAGAGGGTTTGGAGATGAAATTGCTTATGAATCTGAAAATAACAAACTGCTTATACGCTTGATAAGCAGTTTGTTATTTTAAGCTGATTTGAAAACTGTTTTTTTTAAAAAAAAACTGGGATAAGGCAATGATGATATGAAACTTATGATTTAAAATAAAAACATGATTTTGGCTTGGCATTTCCGAATGGACGGCAAAAAAATAATTCATTTTGCAACCTTCGATGTTGCAACCATAAATGATAATATGAAACTTAACTGAGCCTAATGTTATCTCTATTATTAATGTGTAAAGTTTCATTACCTCCGGTGATTGAGACATATCAGCCTTAGGTATTTGTTGTTTCTTTGTGGTTTGTTACTTGCGGCTTGTGTTTCACTTGGCTTGTGTTAAACCCAACCTATGTACTAGAGAGGTTAATCTAAAAAACCGGCACCGTCGAAATAACCCAACCCTATCTCGTAATTTGTGTAACCTTCACTTGTTGTAACTTGTTGAACCCGCTTGTGGTAACTTGGGGTACTTTGAAAATAATTTAGTTGTGGTGAGAGTAACTTTGTGGTAATTTGTGAATGTGATCACGCCTTGTGGTGATGAGGCTGAATATAAATTGGGAGGTTTAACTACCTACCACTTTGAGATTGTTCCCTTGTGACTTCCTGCAGTTTGGGAATCTTACTGCAGTTTGGGAATATTACTGTTGCTTTTGGTATTTGCTTGTGAACACTTGGGCAATCTAACTTGATTGCAATCTGGTATTGTGCAATCTGATCTGTGCACTTGTGTGCACCAGTTTGGGAATCTTACTGCAGTTTGGGAATGTTACTGTTGCTTTTGGTATTTGCTTGTGAACACTTGGGCAATCTAAATTGGTTGCAATCTGGTATTGTACAATCTGATCTGTGCACTTGTGTGCAATCTGCTGCACTTGGACAAAAAAAATTTCAAAAAAGGCGATGACGATTGGTTTTATAACCGAACGTCGCGGCAAAGTGATATTTTTGTCACTTTGCAGCCTTCGTATCCGAGCCTAATGGTTTTCTAAATTGGCGATGATGTTAATCGAGCCTTTATGCAACTGCTTGTGTGGTAATGCAATGCGCTTGTGTGCTAATGCATTCGCTGTGTGATAATGCAACCGCTTGTGTGATAATGCAATCGCTTGTGTGCTTGTGCACTTGGACAAAAAAATGGCGATGACGATTGGTTTTATAACCGACCGCGCGGCAAAGTGATATTTTTATCACTTTGCGGCCGTCATATCCGAGCCTAACACTTTTTATCAATTGTGCAAATATTTTCTAAATCGGAGATGATGTAAATCGAGCCTTTATGCAACCGCTTGTTTGCTAAACCGCTTGTGTGATAATGCAATGCGCTGTGTGCTAATGCACTTGGACAAAAAATAACTTAGGACTTGGACAAAGCGCTGTGTGCTTATGCACTGGACAAAATAATACTTTGGGACAAATAATACTTGTGTGATTGTGTGCTTATGCACTTGGACAAAAATAAATATTATGCGCTTATGCACTTGGACAAAAATGGACCAAAAAATGGAAATAATGAGACTTGTGGACTTGTGTGCTGCACTTGGACAAAAAATGGAAAAAAAAAAAAAAAAAGCGCAAAAGACAAAAGTACAAATGAGCAAGAAAAGTACAAAATGAACAGTACCCTCTGGAAGGTAGACCGGTCTTAATAGTGTGACCTAAATATGTATAATTAGTTGTTCCTATAGAGTGTACGTTACCGCTCATGTTGATTATGTTGTGGCCTATATATCTATGAATGTGCTAATAAATTTTGTTAGTATTCCTATCATTTACGATTACGTGTCCGTGCCTTTGTATAAACTAGCAAACAAATAGTACTACGTAAATGGGTATAAAACTAGCTAGTTATCAGTGCTTGCTATATGTTTTTATTTTCGCCTCACTGTCTAAATGCTTATTGTTGGAGATACGAACAACAAACCTGAAGATCGAATCACAGAAACTAGAACACTATTGTCGATCAAAAACTGCAACACCACCTAGCTATAACCTGTTGGACGCGCGAGAGTAAGCAGAAGACCACAAGGAAAACAGAACGTTGTTTAATTAATGTCATTAATCTAACTCTTCGTTTATAAAGGAAATAACAAAGAATGCATGATGAGAGCAGCATATCATCCACTCACCTTCCGTCTAGGAATGTCTCGGCTCGTGAAACTGACTCGAACACGAACACCGTAAACAAGTTAACGTGTAACTGGCCTTGCAAGGCAAGTAATACTAGCATAAGGAAATCTAGACACATTTGCATACAATCTAACTAACGTAATCGACCATGGCCAGTAACTTTCACTACAACAATCGTCGCTTTCGCAGGCGAAATATCAGAGCTTTCGCCGGGGACATGTCCCCTGCGAAACCTTTCCCCGGGGACAAGTCCCGGGCGAAAGTTCTCCGGCAATACCTTCTCAGGAATACTTTTCCTCGGTATTATTTACCATCTTTACCGGGACATGTGGTCCCATGACCAATTGTCGCCGGTCAAACATGTCCGACGTGTCATTCTGTTTTTACGGGGACAAGTCCCGGGAAACTATTTTGAACTTTAAATTAAGTACCCTAATTACATTATTAGTCGACGTGGCACACGCTTTGCCGGGGACATGTCCCTGTGGAAGTCTGATACCATTGCTGAGTTACACTCTTTCACGGGGACTTGTCCCTACAAAAACCCAAGGCCATTGTTGTGTTGTTTTTTTCCGGGGACTGTCCCTGAAAAAACGAGGCTATTGTTGTGTTTTTAGTTTTGCCGTGGACTTGTCCCCGGGGAAACTATCTGACCCATTATGTAGAATATTGCTGCAAAATGGGTAATTTCCAGATTTTTTCTGAAATTTTTCCGGAAAAAATCTACAACATGTTTTAATAACCTATTTTACCAATGTCACAACCTTTTTTAATATGCCAATCATAACACAAATTCGCTAAACATAATATCATATATATCCATCAATCGCTAACATAGTTATCCTTTTCCAAAATCGTCAAACGGTTCCTAAACCATTAACGCATGATCATCTACAAAACTATCCAAACGGCTAAACTACCTATCCGCAAATGGTCCAAAACTATACGATAATCCATTTACGGAATCCTAGCACATAATGCACATAAACTACATAATAATCCATGTTATTCTCTACAAACATATCCAAACGTGTTAAAGTAACATAAATCGGCATCTCAAACCCCACTACCCCATTACCGTCCCCTAGATCTCTAGACTCACCAGATGGAGTAGCACTGATCCCGACCCATCCTCTCCGGATCCCGACCCACCGGTGGAGTAGCACTTGATCCCGGGCGGATCAGATTCGCCCCGCCAACCCGGCAATGACCTCACAAACCCATGACCGTCCATCTCGACTCCTTTGTGTAGCGAGCTCCTCGGTCTGCTTATGCAATGTTTCCCGCAGTGAGGACACATCCGCCGCATCACGAGGTCTGGAGGCGCTAAAGGTATTCTTCACTCCACACGGGTAAGACCCGACCTACACCAGAATATGACCGCTGTTTATACCACCAATCACGGTACGCAGAATCTCAAGGGTCAGTCATGCGGGTCCCATCGGAGGTGCTCTCTTCCTGCATTCGCATCATCTCGTTCTATTTAGTTACAAAAAAATAAGAAAATTAATATATAAGTCGTGATGCATTATATTTCACCAAAAATGGGTAACTTTGAAAATAAATTATACTTACATATCTAGTCTCAGATACCGGGGACTCAAAGACATCGCCCCTCATATGGTTCCGACGGTAAAGCTCTATCAAGTCTTCTCCAATCCGCCTCGGTCTCATTTGCTCAACTGCTTAGAAATAAAATCAATAACGACACACCCAACACCATGTATATATATATAAATAAAATGATTAAATAGTTTCTTACAAAGTTATGACGAATAGCAAGATATGACCGAGATCCGTGAAGGCTAGAACTCGTGTTCGCCATGCGGTTTTGTCGGTTCACCTCTCGAGATCTTCTCGCTTTGGGTTTGTCCAAAGCTTAACCGCGTACTTTAAATTATAAAACTATTATATAATGAATTAATATTATTATTATAATAATAACAATAATAATAATAATAATAATAATAATAATAATAATGATAATGATAATGATAATTATTATTATTATAAAGTGTCGATCCGAAATTTACCAACGCATCCCAATCCTCTTGCGTCTTGTTCTCTGGGACTTTCTTTTGATCTCCTCAATTTTCTCCACCCCACTGTCGTCGTAAAGTTATCTTTTGTATCTATATTTGTTGTCGTCAGATCGCTTTTGGAGATAATACTACATCATCAACAATCTGCTCTCCATTCAGGCCAACAAGGTGTCATCGAGATCAAAGTAGTCTTTGCAATAAAATATAAATAAAAAATATACAATTTAAATAAACAAACAAGTTTGAATAAATAAACACAATAATTAAAAAAGAAAGGTTAAAAATCTTACGTGTAGATGCTCATGGATGTGGGCCTTGGCCGCTTGGGAACCTTAGCCCATGAATCGTAATACATGGGAATCGAGTCCCAGAACACCTCCCCAACATAGTTGGAGAACCAAGAAGAGTGAGGGCCCACGTGTGTCCAAACCCTCTGGTTGACCCGAATCGATCGACAGATGACCATCCATGCCCTCTTTGCCTTGAGTGCCGTGTTCTTAGTGGGACCACGCACCACCTTCCCACCTTTCCCAATTTTGGCGTTTGGGTTGGCGTTTTGGATTTAGAGCCTACAAGTAATCAAATTCAAGTGATGATGACATAAAATAACATTTTATCAATTTAAAATAACATGTAATCAAATACAGCTTTAGTGAAAATAATTCAAAATTTCTTACGCGGCAATTGGTGCCTATCCTCCTCGAGGGACCACGAGGTAGCTAATTACCTCCATCGCCACCGTGAGACCTAGCTACAATATCGTCATCCGTTAAAGCGAACATAGAAATTAGTGAAGAAACATATATATAATTAAATAAATAAATAAATAATTAAATAAATAAATAAACAAACAAATAAACACATTTAACAAGATATATCAACAAGATAATTATAATAAATAAATAAATAAACAAACAAATAAACACATTTAACCACTCGATAACAATTTCATTCAAATAATTAAGTGTTGTTCTACAAATTACAATTCGAGATTAATCTCCACATCATCAACATAAAATTCAACATTATTAGTAACCGCTATCTTCATCATCTTTATTCTCGTGGTCATCATCATCATCATCGGATGCTAAATCATGAGGAACGTGATCATCATAATCAATATCATCTTCGCCTTCCACAATAGTGATAATTGGTGGTGGTGCCTCAACTTCCGCTGGTTGAACATCTATATTTATAATGTTATAATCCAACCGATCCAACTCGCAGAGAGTGTGATATGTGATGAGTTGTTGTCATGTACAACATCCCGATTGTCTTCGCCACAATGATATTCGGGTTCCAAATCTTTCGATGATAAGAATCTTGGACGGCCTTCCAATTACCACGCTTACAGGAAATCAAGGTAAAGACTTGTGTTGCTTGCGTTGCAAGAATGAATGGTTTTGAAACGATACACGATCGGTCATAATTTGCGTAATGTTGTTTCTATAGGTACAACGCTTTAGGCGACATGTTATTAGTGTCGAACCATTTGACTTTGAACAACACAACATTGAATGAAATATATGAAAACTCGAGAATTTCTTCAAGTCGGCCATAATGCATTCCTCCATCGTGGTTAGGAGTTGAAATTCACTGCTTTGAGTTGAACGACGAATCACGGTCGTGTAAAGTAAACTTCACACCGCTGACTACGCAAGAGTTGATCGAGACCGCAGACATGATGGTCTACAAGCCAAAGCGAATAACTCTGCGGTACAACTTGGGTTCCTTACGTACTTTTAATTCATGAATCTATGAAAAGTTAAGAATAGATAGATATGAGTAATAGTCGTTATTTTTACAGGTAATACATACAATAAGTCTACCTTCATCTCAAACCAATGAGGAAACCCTTCTTGCAAGTCTCGCCAGAAATGCCTTGTAAATGTTCATGATATTAGAATAAGTCGTCGAATAACAACTTACGTGAAACAAATTTTGAAATAAAACGCGCACTCTTGTACGCTGCTCATGTACTGGTCGATTTCATGATGTTGTGTAGTACGCACCATACTACTTGCTTCATTGTATCCGCATTAAACCGAACTATTGATTGTTTACCATTCTTTTGCAGATCGATCAAACACCTCAAATCGACTTGTTGGCCTTGGACCGTCCTCATTCCGGTCGGGACGATTAAATCTCATCTCAACACCCAAAATAATGCGAACATAAAGTTAATGCTTCATCACAATATAACGCTCCGCTATTGAACCTTCAGCTTGGCTTTATTTCTCGACATAATTTTTGAGCTTTTTCATGTATCTTTCAAATGGATACATCCACCTCATATAAACAGGACCGCCTTCAATAGCCTCTTCCGATAGATGAATAACCAAGTGAATCATAATGTCAAAAAGTCGGAGGATATATTTGCTCGAAACCGCACAAAATATTGATAAGTTGTTCTCTAGCTTTCAACATGTCATCCACCATCAAAGTTCGAGCGCATATTTGTTTGAAGAATGAACAAAGCTCGATTATTGGTGTTATGTGGTTTGGTCCTTCAAGTAATTTTGAAGTCCAAGAAGAAGCAACGCTGCATCATTATGTGATGACCATGAGCCTTCAAGCTCGTTATGTTGCTATCGTTGCGGTCACTTTATGCTTGAAGTTAGATCCAAACCCATCGTAGTTTAACACCTTTGATGAATTAAGAAAAAAATCAAGATATTAGAATAAGTTGTCGAAATGAATACGCTAATTAATCCGAACAAAGAAATTTTCAAATAAAGCGCGTACCTTTAATGAATTGAAAAAGTTTTCTTTCTTCGATTGTGAAAGAGTACGTAGGATGAGGCTTAGAGCACTTCCGTTTCCTTTGTTGACGAGCCACAAGTCAAGATGAATATTCAAATTTTGTAAGTCTTGTCTTGCCTTGTTGGTGTCTTTTGATTTGTCATTTTTTAACAGTACCCAACACACTCTCACACATTTTTTAGATATGCATGACATCTAAATTGTGTTTTAGTGTAAGAAAAGACCAATACTCTAGCTCAGAGAAAGCAGATTTTTTGTCCAATTCAATTCGCGATCAGATCACGTTTTTTTCGCACCCCATATCTTGGATGTTTCCGGGACACGTTTAGGCAATCTTCTTAGTTGATCCAAGATGTCATCACCGGTAAATTTTCTAGGAGGGTCTCAGTATCATCTACCTCCGATAGAATGCCCTTCGTTCTTTCGCCATTTATTGGTCGTGCTTAAGAATCTTCGTGACCAACATAAGCGGTTTTGTTTAACACGCGATAGGTGGAGTGTCTACATTACATGTCAGACATGCCTAGGGGTGGAAACGAGTCGAGCCGAGCCCGAGCCTGCCAAAGCTCGAGCTCGGCTCGTTTACATTTTAGAAAGCTCGAGCTCGAGCTCGGCTCATTTCGAGCCTTAAGATTCGAGCTCGAGCTCGGCTTGTTTACATTTTAGAAAGCTCAAGCTCAGATCAGGCTCGGCTCGTTTGTGATGCACCTAAGCTTGGCTTTTTGAGCTTGTTTACTTGTGTTGAGCTCGTTAACCAGCTAGTTAGTATTTTTTTGAAATTCTCACCATAAATGACACATACATTTCGTATTTTTATTCTTTGGCAAAACAAGATTGATATTGAAATGATATCGTAAGATGCCTTGTGATTATCGTGTTCCGTGTTTTGTTTTCACAAAGAAACTAAGATAGTTGCACAACAAATCCATTCAACTCACTTTCACTCCCCCAACTCTCAATACATGGTACACAAAGAAAAACACGAACATCATTCGAAGATCTCAGTGTGTTATTTACAAGATTATAGATCCTCAAAGATCTGGTATACACCCAGCACAGATCTTAAACATGAAACAAATAAAAGAAATAAACCTACCCGATTTTTTTTAAAAATATCTTGAAGCCGAGAAGAGAAAAACATGCATACTTGTGTTTTAATTCGTATGTTTCTTACATAGTTCGTGGGTTTATTGCTTGTTTCGTGGGTTTACTGCTCGTGTGGTTATTTTCCATTTGTTAAGAACAAGAAAGTGATATGGATTTTGGGGGTAACTGATGTGTGTTAGATGAAATGAAGCATGTAGATGCGTTTGTGATTTATGGAAGAATAAGGTAGGTGCTGCGTTGTTTAGATGGGAGTAAAATTAGGGTAACACTTTTAGGGTTAGTACTTATGAGTGGGTTGGTGGATTTGATACTTGGGCCTTTAAACCAAATTTTAACAAACAAACTGGGCTTTTAAGCTACATATATATTTTTATATATTTTTAGGGCTCGTTTAGGCTCGCGAGCCTAAACGAGCTTTTAATATAGAGCTCGAGCTCGAACTCGATTATTAAATGAGCCCAAATTTAAGCTCGAGCTCGGTCTCGAGCTCGTTTAGGCTCGGCTCATTCGAGCTTTTTACCGATCCGATCTCGAGCTTTTCACGAGCGGCTCGGCTCGTTTCCACCCCTAGACATGCCCTGTAACCTTTCCCACTCCACCCAGACAAACTACTTCGAGCGGGAAAGTCATTGATAGTCCATAAAAGTGCTTCTTTCATACAGAATTCGGTGCCTATAACAGCATTCTTAGTCATGACTCCATCTTTCCATAAAGTCTTTAGGTCATCAATCAAAGGCCTGTGTAAATATCAATATCCTTCCCCGTGATTTGGGGCCCGGAATTAACAATGTCAACATAAGAGAAGTCTCTCTCATACATATCCGTGGAGGCGATTGTATGTGGTTAATATGACCACCATCATGTCAGATGACCGACTAAGGTTGCCGACGGATTGAAACCATCGCCACCAACCCTAACCGGACGTTTCTTTTTCTTTAGAAAATTACTCAATACTTGATGTCAAATTTCTTCCATGCTTGACCATCAACCGGTGTTGCATCTTACCGTTCTCCTAGATCGCCCAGACGCATGCCAAGTCATATGTTTTGCGGTGTGTTTAGACTTGTACAAACGTTGTAGTTTAGGAATGATAGGAAAGTAACGCAACACCTTGTTAGGAACTTTCTTCCCTGTGTTCTTTTCTTTCCATCTACTAGCGCCAGATCGGACAAGTCTGCAAATCTTTGTTACCCGCCCCGATATAAAAAGCAATCATTTACACAAGCATGTATCGATTCATATCCTAACCCGATAGTTTTAAATGTCTTTATTTCATAGTATGACGATGGCATGTTGTATCCTAGAACAGGCGGGAAAACTTCCTTGAATAAAGTTAGTAACTCATTAAATGTGGTGTCACCACTTTACCTTTGACCTTGATGCGCGAATCTTTGCCATAAAGTCTAATGAAGACATCCAATCACGTGTTGGGTATAGTTTTTCGTTGGCGGCGGCAAGTAACTCCTCATACTCATTACGTTGAGGAATTGCGTCGCTACTTGTCACGCCAATATTTCCTTGAGTTGGATCATCGGTTCGTTATTCTGACCAATATCATGAAGGAACTCACCATGTCACTCATCCTGTGGTGTCTTGTGTTGTACGATCGCTCGCCATCCGACTCACCATGATTATACCATTTCATATAACTATGGTCCCAACCATTTGTGTGTATGTGGTCAAACAAAATTCATGCTTTATCCAGGTTTATGTTTAAACAACGAGCATGTGGACATTTTATATTCCCATCAATATTCACCAAGGGCTTGCAATAGTTGCAAGAAAGCTTTAAGACCAACTAAAAATTCTCTCTTTGTGCGTGCTAGTGAGACCCAACTTTATCAATTGGCATAACTACGCTTTAATGAAGCAATAAATAATTATATAGACATAAAGGTGGAATTACCGGTTGTGCTTTCTTCACCTAATCCAACTATGGAAGGCAATCCTAACTCCACTTTTGAATGTTTCGTCTCATATATGAATCGTTTAATTGAATTTATTATTTGAGAAAATTTCAAGATTTCCTCAACTCCCCAAATATATGCATTAAAGACATATTGGTAGGAGTAAAGGGAAACACCATCGAAATTTTCACAAATAGCAAATCAATTATACGATTTATATCCTAAATGAGACAAACATTCAAAAGCGCCCCAATAGGGACTTTCCAAATTAATTTCGGACGGGTTTTTATGGATGATTAACTTGACGGGACTTTCCAAATTAATCACTAAAGTCCTAAAATCATTTACAACAGCTCAACACATTTCAGATTTTGGTCATTTCACGGTATTAACAAAGAACATTAACAAAGTTAGACTAAAACATACCGATTGTGGTCTTGGCTCTCATTTGGTCTCGCTCTCGGTTGGTCTCGATCAGAAAATCAAAATTTTAATAAAAATCAAAATTTTAATAAAAATCAAAATTACAACATAAACCAAACACCTTGTGGGATGCCGTTTGACAAGATAAACCAAACGACCCTTCGGTCTTTGTTAACCAAACGCACCCTTTCGGGTCAAAAATAAGCAATCCAAACACCCTTTAGTGCGTAAAATAAGCAAACCCAAACACCACTGCTTTTGACCCTTTATTTAGAAAAACACTTTTCGGACTAATAAGGACTTTAAATAAGCTATTAAATAAGTTTGAGAAAGTGGTAATTAGTTCTCACTCAAGATTGATCGAGTCAGTGACCTAATCTCTTTTGACCCAAGGTTAGTGGTGCAAATGATTTTTAAAATTTTAAATCTCGAAAAACTATTGAAATCTACTACCAAATATCTAATAAAAATGTTTTTTATATTTTTATGATTTATATATAAGCTAATAAACAAGCTAGAAAGTAGACTGATAAAGGCTTCTTTTTTTTTATAGTTTTTGACCCTTTTTGACAAGTTATTGAAAATGCAAGTTGGACTTGAAAATGTTGACTTTAAAATGACACAGACTAGTTATTACACTACTATTAAACTAGAAATAAAATAAAAACTCAAACTTGAATAGAGTTAACCTTATAATGCAATGCTAACTGATTTTTAAAACCGTTTTGTAACAGATTATGATCAAAATAGCATTAAAACTTTTGAATTTTCTTGAAACCTCTTTTAATCTGTTGAGTGTTGTGAAATACAAGCTTAGGGGCAGCCACTAATGAGCTGTTAACAAGCAAAAAAGAGGGCTGCAAGGGGCTGTGCACTTGGAGCTTTTTAAAAAAACTGATTTGATATCTTCAATTAAAGCTCACATGAGCTTAAAACAACTTAGCTAACAATTAGACAACCATTGCACATAATACTTTGATGAAACTGAAAATTGTAAGTTGCAATCTATATTACTAGTTACATTTGGCCATTTGCTAATGTGGAAGTATCAAATATGCTAGTCTACGGATTGTCAACTAAAAAATCCAGAAGGACGCTTGAGGAGTACACGATATGCACACGATAAGTACAAAGTCAATGATAGTAAATAAGCCAAGACTTGCATAAAGAACACTAATAAAACCATTTTGATAGCAAAATGGGTCAAACCGAGTTTGACCCATAACTTATGCAAACCAAACACAATCGGTTTCAAAAGGAGGCTTATGGACCTGTTAGATGTTAATCGGTTTCAAAATGGAACCGATGGGGTTACTAAGGCCAAAATGCTCAACTATAACTTTCACGGTGATATGTCCCGCTACAAACATAAACACACAAAAATACATCGGTTATGGGTCTCGAGAGCACGCGCGTTGTGGTCTCGGCTTCACTTCTCGGCTTCGGGTATTGTCTTCTTAGCAGCAGCTATATATACCAAAAAACAAAATTAACAAAAAAATTAATAAAAAATCAAAACAATTAAAACAATTGACAGAAATTATAAATAATTAAAACAATTGACAAAAATTATAAAAATTCAAAACAATTATACCTCGGTTTTCTTTGGTATCAGTTGAGAGTAAGAATAGAGAAGAGAAGAAAAAGAACCAAACTTTGAGAAGTGTTGAGGATAGAATTAATCTTTGAGAGGAGAGAAGGAGATGGTGCACAGTGGTGCACGTGTAGTGGTGGTGGAGCAGTGGTGGAGCAGTAGTGGTGGAGGTGGTGGAGCAGTGGTGGTGGAGGTGGTGAGCTGTGGTGGCAGTGGTGAGTTGAGAGGAGGAAGACGATGGTGAGCTGTGTTTTTTTCATTTTTTTCCCCGAGTATGACCAGATCTGTCAATTATTGAGGTTAATATTTCCTTTCTACTTTTGCCGGGGACATGTCCCTGTGAAAGTATTCTTTGTCTTCTAGCGACACTTTTGCGGGGACAAGTCCCCGGAAAGTGGTATGGATAAAGTAAAAGTGAGGAGGAAAATGAAAATTTATGCCAAAAATTTCCTGTGGACATGTCCCTGTGAAAAGGTTTAATTATAAAATTAAAATTATCATTTTAAATAACCGTAATTAATAATAAATTATAAAATTATATAATTAAATTTAACCTAAAAATTATAAAATTAATCTAATTACTTTTAACTTAGGTTGCACGGACACACCGACACGGCAAAGTCTAAAAATATATGACGATCATGTATAGGTATCGATCATGTTAAACGACCAAGTATAGGTGCATTGGTATACGATCATGTTAAACGACTAAGTATAGATGCATTGGTATAGGTATCATGTTAAACCACCAAGTATAGGTGCATTGGTATACGTATCATGTTAAACAACCAAGTATAGGTGCATTGGTATACGATCGTGTTAAACAACCAAGTAGTGCATTGGTATCGTGATCATGTTAAACAACCAAGTATAGGTGCTATGGTATACGATCATGTGGGTCACCAAGTATAGGTGCATTGGTATAGGTATCATGTTAAACCACCAAGTATAGGTGCATTGGTATACGTATCAAGTTAAACGACCAAGTATAGGTGCATTGGTATACGTATCATGTTAAACAACCAAGTATAGGTTCATTGGTATACGTATCATGTTAAACAACTAAGTATAGGTGCATTGGTATAGGTATCATGTTAAACGACCAACTATAGGTGCTATGGTATACGTATCATGTGGGTCGACCAAGTATAGGTGCATTGGTATACGTATCATGTTAAACGACCAAGTATAGGTGCATTGGTATACGTATCATGTTAAACAACCAAGTATAGGTGCTATGGTATACGTATCATGTTAAACAACCAAGTATAGGTGAATTGGTATACGTATCATGTTAAACAACCGTATAGGTGCATTGGTATCGATCATGTTAAACCACCAAGTATAGGTGCATTGGTATACGATCATGTTAAACTACCAAGTATAGGTGCATTGGTATACGATCATGTTAAACAACCAAGTATAGGTGCTATGGTATACGATCATGGGTCGACAAAGTATAGGTGCATTGGTATACGTGATCATGTTAAACAACCAAGTATAGGTGCATTGGTATACGATCATGTTAAACAACCAAGTATAGGTGCATTGGTATAGGTATCATGTTAAACCACCAAGTATAGGTGCATTGGTATACGATCATGTTAAACGACCAAGTATAGGCGCATTGGTATCGTATCATGTTAAACGACCAAGTATAGGTGCATTGGTATACGATCATGTTAAACCACCAAGTATAGGTGCATTGGTATACGTATCATGTTAAACGATCAAGTATAGGTGCATTGGTATACGTATCATGTTAAACAACCAAGTATAGGTGCATTGGTATACGTATCATATTAAACGACCAAGTATAGGTGCATTGGTATACGTATCATGTTAAACGACCAAGTTTTTGGCACCGTTAGAATAGTTGAGAGATTTGAGTGTTTGTTCCCATTTCGCGAGGTGTTCGGCTTTGTTTTATTCTAGCATAAAGGTTTGTAAATTCATATTTTCCAGTTTGGAAGATATCTTTCGGAATCTATCTAATAAGGTCTACTTGAGGGCAAGTAGAGTTCAAGTCGAGGATATTTGATAACATCAAATAGTTACGAATATTAAGTGTTAATTTCCCGTTAACGCTCGTTATTTATATCATTTATATGGATTTACGCTTGTTTTCCATTGTTTTACACTTTCGGGTAAATTGCGAGCATTGGAGCTAAAGAGACGAATGGAAGCGTTACTAAGATTTATCACGGTATGCTTATTTTGAAGAGGTTACGGTGTAACTCGTCCTCGCATTCGCCGTAACTATTGCGTGACCTGAAGTCCAACTCATCAAGAGGCCACGGCGTAACTCCTTTCAAGATGCACGGCGTAACTCCATTAGGTCAATAGAGGTTCCACGCCGATATTACGCCGTAACTCTCGCATCACTTACGACGTAACCATGTTTATTGAAGACTACGGACGTAACCACTTATAAGGTTGCGCCGTAACTAGCAGATCTAGTGCATTTAAGGAGAAATAGAAGGTTCACGCGTAACTCATCTTTGTTACGCCAGAACCGGACCGCCTATAAATCACCCGAATTCCGGCATTTTTAATCATCCCATTCCACACAACACTCACGAGAGCGGGAAAAAGCTCAAGGAATGTCTAGGGAAGCATCGGAGTGTTTCGAGGAGAATCACACCATTTGATAAGCTTTAGCGTTTATTATTTCTTTTACTTTCAATTCATGTAGCGTGCCTTTGAATATTGAATTGATGTGCATATTTAATATGGCGGTTAAGCACCCTTTGGTGCTAGCCTAGTTATGATTCCTCAATTGTTTTGTTTACGCCCTTTACTTCCGTACAATTATTTCTAAGTGTATGCATGCATAGTTCTTTGGTAGTCACTTTGGTTCGGTAGTTATGAATGGCGATGAGGCCATTGCCTGGGAGATATGACCAACCGACCCTAGGTGAGCGATCGAGACAGGAAGGTAAGATATGACCAGCGACGACCCTTTCTACTTGTGCGATTTGATCAATCGATCACTCATCGTTTGATGAACTTAAGAATTGGGGGTGTAGTGTCTAAGTTCTAACCAACGCTTGACTATTTAGAATCTAGCATGTGGCGGTGCTAATCACTCGGCAGGGGACCGGGAACAGACTTATGACGGTGCCGATTTCTCTGTGGTGGCATCTTTCTTGATAGGTTAGAGGCGAATTGACAAAATGTTGTCCTCTCGAATTTGACTCGGTGAAGTAATTGGAAGTAGGTAGACGTAGACATAACTAGCTAGGAGGATTAACCAGGTTAGCACCACTATTCTCCATTGATTTCCACACATTTATTTGCTTACTTTATATTCTCGCATTAGTAGTTTAATTGATTAAAACCTATCAAACCATTAATATTCTATGACAATTAGACTTAGTAATTATCCGACACACATAGCTCTTGGGACGACCTCGGCTTTACTATTTACTACACTACACACGACTAGGTACACTGCCCGTTAGTGCATTAAGGTAGACCATAGGTATAGCGAGACACTATAAATATTAAGACCTGGTCATTAAAACTTGCATCAAGTTTTTGGCGCCGTTGAGAGATTTGAGTGTTTGTTCCCTTCGCTTGGAAAATATGAGTTTACAAACCACGATGCGGTTTTCTTGACTGTGTCTTAATATTTATAGTGTCTCGCCTTACCTATGGTCTACCCTAATGCACTAACAGGCGGTGTACCCGGTCGTGTGTAGTGTAGTAAATGGCAAAGTCGAGGTCGTCCCAAGAGCTATGTGTGTGGGATAATTACTAAGTCTAATTGTCACGTAATATAAATGGTTTGATAGGTTTTAATTAATTAAACTACTAACGCAGTAATATGAAAGCAAATAAAGGGTGAAGGAAATCAATAGAAGAATAGTGGTGCTAACCTAGTTAATCCTCCTAACTAGTAATGTTTACGCCTACCTACTTCCAATTACTTGTGGGGTCAAATTGATAGGACGGCGTTTGGTCAATTCGCCTAACCTATCAAGAAAGATGCCACCACACGAGAAATCAAAGACCATCATAAGTCCTGTTGTTCCCGGTCCCCAGCCGAGTCATTAGTACCGCTACATGCTAGATTCTAAATAGTGAGTACCCACTGTTAGGAACTTAGACACTACACCCCCAATTCTTAAGTTTATCCAAACGATAGGTGATCGCTTGGTCAATCGCACAAGTAGAAAGGGTCGTCGCTGGTCATATCTACCCTTCCGCCTTAGTCCGCTCACTTAGGGTCGGGCTGGTCATATCTCCTAGGCAATTGGCCTCACCGCCATTCAAAACTACCTAACCGTGGTGACTACCAAAGAACTATGCATGCTACACTTAGAAATAATTGTACGAAGTAAAGGTAAATGCAAACAAAACAATTATGAATCATAACTAGGTTAGCACCAAAGGGTGCTTAGTCACTATATTAATCATGCACATCAATTCAATATTCAAAGGTACGAAATACATGAATTGAAAGTAAAGAAATAATAAACGCTAAAGCTTATCAGAATGGTGTGACTTCTCCTGGAAACAAATTCAGATGCTTCCCTATACCTTCTTTGAGCTTTTTCCCACGCTCGTGAGTGTTGTATGTGGAATGGGATGATTAGAAATGCCGAATTGGGTGGGTATTTATAGGTTGTCAGTTACGCAGAATCAAAGATGAGTTACGCCAGAACCTTCTATTTCTCCGTAAATGCACTAGATCTGCTAGTTGTGGCGAACCTTATAAGTGGTTACGCCGTAGTCTTCAATAAACATGGTTACGCCGTAGTGATGCAAGAGTTACGGCGTAAGTATCAACGTGTGGAACCTCTTTGACCTAATGGAGTTACGCCGTAATCTTTGAAGGAGTTACGCCGTAACCTCTGATGAGTTGGACTTCGTGGTCACGCAATAGTTACGGCAGAATGTGAGACGAGTTATGCCATAACCTCTTCAAAATAAGCATACCGTGATAAACTTAGTAACGCTTTCCATTTCCGCCTCTTTAGCTCCAATGCTCGAATTTACCGAAGTGTAAAACAATGGAAAACAAGCGAATTCATAAAATGATCTAAATAACGAGCATTATCTGGGAAATTGACATTTAATATTCTGGACTATTTGATGTTATCAAATATCCCCCCACTTGAACTCTACTTGCCCTCAAGTAGACCTTATTAGATAGATTCCTAAGAAGATATCTTCCAAAACCTGGAAAATATGAGTTTACAAAACCCTTATGCTAGAATAAAACAAAGCCGAACACCTCGCAATAGTGGAACAAACACTCAAATCTCTCAACTATTCTAAGTGTCAATTTCGGGGTGATCACTCAATCGCACAGTCATAGCATGTATTCTATCATAAGCTTGGCGGTTACACAAATCTCCACCACTGGAGTTAAGGGCTAAACAATTCTCAAGGCAATATGGGTAGACACGACAAAGGTTAAGGGTGACTCGTCATTACTAACATGTCACGCGAGTGGACAAAATCAATGATACATGACCAAATCCATGGCCAAGACACCAAAGATTGCTCGGTGCATCACCTAGACATGCTTCATGACTAAAGGGTAGGATAAGACATGGGATGTATAATTGGTGTAAAATGTAAAACAAGCGTGTAGTCTACATCTATAACTAAGTCATCACCACTTACCGTCCGTCCAAAGTTCAAGCTTAGAAGTCTAGAGACGGATCATGAAATGCAAGGTAGATGTGTCATTAGAGGACGTCGTGATGGGCACACTACCTTTTCTTCTTCAGTTGGTATAACTCCAACTCCAATCTTAAAATGTGACCGAGGTGGCCTCCTCGATACTAAACAATAAAGCTCATACTATAGTGCTTATAACATCGCACATTACAAAATCATACTCAATCAACCGCTTTTTTTTTTTTTTTTTTTTTTTTAACAAAACATGATAACATAACATCCCCCACTTGAGATGAACAATGAGAATTGGGGTTCTTCAATGATCTTCATAATTGTTGTCGATGAAAGCGTGATTTCCAAACCTTTCCACTCGAACCTTGAACTTAGGCAAATGATGATTTCAATTACCAATAAAGACTACAGGTAGGCTAAGGTGTAAGGTGTAACTAAACAATATATTGGGGTGACAAAATGAAATGAATGGCTCAGAAGGTGTATCTAGGGTATCTTGCACTAAAGGGAGTGCAACAAAGGGTTTCACATGGGGGTCGAAAAGTCGAGGTGACTAATCGATAGACTCACAATGGTAGGTGTTTGGGTGATAATCCTATAATCTCGCCTTCTAAAACCGAAAGTCCAAATACATCGAGCTAACTCAACATACCTCGTTTATGGTCTCGAAATGATGCAAAGGCCAAGTTCTAAAGTTTACAAGCTACCAAGCACACTCATAATTTAGTGGATTTGGGGTAAAATATAGGAAGCGGATAAGGCTAATCTCACCATGTAATATCAAGGGTTGTATGTGCTCGGCTAAGGTCTAATCTAGTTAGGTTCGAAAAACATGTCAAAATATAAAAAATGGCATAATTTTTCAAAATAAACTAGAAAATGAGGGTGAAATAATGTTCAAGAGATAATTCTACTCCGTCCCCACTTGAATTGTACAAAGTCCCTTTTGTACTAGGCATTTAAAATAAAGGTGAAGAGAAAGGTAGAATTAGGCGAGAACTTCTCCAAATTTGCTCCAAAGAAGAAGGCCCACGAGAAAGGATCGTGCCTTCGTTAAAGCGTCATGAACAAACTTCAATCCACGAAATCACAATACCGACAAGCATAATTCTAAAAAGAAAAATAAAATGAAAATAAACCTAACTCACTTCGTAGGAATCACGGTTGCATTTAGCGAATGCAACAAGTTTTAAACCACTTGGTGTCCCAAGTGGATGAGTGAAGTCTCGTGAGGGTTTACAGGAACACGCCACAAAGATCATTTAAAACTAATACAAGGTTCTTGTGTTTTAAAATGAAAGAATTAAGCGAGAGGAGAGTTACGTCGTAACTCCAATAAGAGAGTTACGCCAGTAATTTGCAAAACCTGGTATGAGCCGAGAAGCGAATAGTTACTGGCGTAACCATCGAGATGGTATTACCGTAATTGGTAATGCGTCAAGAATTATCACGCTAAAATGTTGGTTACGGCGTAATCACCAAGATGAGTTTCTGTAGTAACTCTTTTCGAATCAAGACTGCGTGAGAATTACTTCATTGTCTCCTGCAAAATGGTTAGAAAACACAAAACCCAATGTAAAGGAAATAAAAACAAAAGAAAGGGATAATTCAGTTGTATCCGAAATAGCACTTTTCTTTATTAACGAGTCTTTAAGTTAGACTCGAGCTGGCTCTCATGGGGGTCTTTGAGCTTGCCCCACTTCTTCAATATCCTTCATCAAATTGTGCCTCATCCATGCAACATTAGAGGCGGTTCGAGGTATTCAATGGTTTCGATCTTCGGACTTTACATAATTCTCCTCACCGACCTAGGTGGTAGCGAGTGAATTCGTATTTTCTACTATAATAGGGGTGGTCTTTTGTAGGGTATCCCGGGAGCTTGCACCTTCTTTGCTCGTAAGCTTCGTCACCGGGATCGGTGAACTCTTCATTTCCTTGCAACTCAAGGTAATCTAGCATCCGCCGATATCATCGTCATCAGAATCAGCACCCTTGAACCATTCTTCATCGAGCAAATTCTCCACTAGAATGCGCTTGCATTCTTCTTTGTCATTACTCACCCGCTCTATGTCCACGTCAATTGTTATTTTACTCGTATTTTCGATACTTTTGTCGTTAGAATTTTCTTGATCCATGTATTCCTTCCAAATCTTATTTTTTGTTAATGCGTCCACATGCCCATACTTAATTTTTACCCAACTATCAAACCCCAGGTTGTCTATCCAAGGTAAACTCGTTCTCTCCTTGTCATTGGTTGAGGACCAAAAGAATTCATCTTTTCCTAATCTTCCAGAGTTGCTTCCACCATCACACATATCATCATACGGGTTGCATGATGCCCAAAAATTTCCTGTGGATTTTACATTTCGCACCGATGATGCGTAGTTCTATGTTGTCGGTTTCATTAAAATGCTCTTAATGTAGTATATCTTTATTAGTCTCGTCCTTTCGAATGTGCTTTGCGTAATCAACTTTTAGCTTCATAAGAAGATTTGGATTGATCTTGGCATTCCCAAATTGAATTGCGTACCAATCTTTAAAGGCCAAATTACCGAATTTTATCCCATGTCTTTCACGCTCATGAGGGCATGTCCATTCTTCCATTCTTTCATTGTCTCCTCTATTGCAATACTGTGGAAGGGCTGCATGTAGGCCATGCCCTTGTGGTTTCTTCATCGATAATGGCTGCGGGAGTACACCGGTGAGTGATAAGTGGCTCTTCTTCATCATCAAGGAGAGTTCCTCGAGTTTTTCCGATCCGTCCAAGTCGAGGAATTTTTCTACCCATGTATCGATTCGCCAGAATCGAGATTCTTGGTTACGGCGTAGTTCATTAAAGTCGTATTCTCAAGATTCATCACAACTCCGTTGTCGCTGTCAAACACGAGGTTACGCCGTAACTCATTAGGTATGTTACGGCGTAACTCAGATCTGTTGGCGAAATCGTCCCCTAAACTCGTATCACTGGCCTGAATCTTCGAGTTATCATCCGAGAAAATTACCTTACATTCCATAGATGGTTTAGATCCTTCAGGTTTATCGTTATTCCTTCTTACTTTTTCGGTGAGCTTTATCACCATGGATTCAAGGTTTTTAAGAGTTGAGTCGTGTTTGGAAATGTTTCTATCAGTGTTTTCCTAGAATTCCTTCAACCATTCATCTTGCTCCTTTTGTTTTTCAATAATTTTCCGTAAATTTATTAATTGTTTCTTCAAGATGGGCTTTCTTTCTCCATAAGGCCCACGGTTGTAATTACCACGATACCCATTTCGATTGTCACAGTAAAATGGTCGATTTTCTCCATACTTAGCTTCTTCGATATCCTTTTCGTCCATATGAGGACAATTTTTCGTAAGATGTCCTCCTCCACAGCTTTCGCACCCCACTTGAATGGCATGAACGGTTTCTCTGACTTTCAGTATATCTCGACTGAGGCTTTCAATTTTACTAGCGATTGCTGCAATTCCGTCAAAACTTCCACCTTGGTTTCTTTTACTTCCACCGTCGTGCCATTTTTGAGAATGGTCCGCCATTTTTTGAATGGCTTCTATTGCAGTAGTAGGAGTCATATTCGAGATAGGTCCTTGATAATCCATCATCTGTCTCGTAGTTACATTTATTCCTTTGTAGAAAATATTAACCTTCTGCTGGTTATTAAGATCATTGGTAGGACACTTATAAAGAAGATCGTTGTATCTGTCCCAAGCTTGATATAGAGTTTCGTCGTCTTCGTGTTTGAAATTGTAGATCTCCAAGAGTTGATTAGAAATCTTTTATGGTGGGCAATATCTTTGGATAAAGTGTTTCTTAAGTAGCGCCTAAGTATTAAGCGCCTCGGTGGGCAATCTTTCGATCCATCTTACGTTGCCCGGTTAGAGTCATAGGGAAGACCACGAGCATATGACATCATGAGACGCTTGGAATGTTGAAAAGGCTAGCGATGTATAGGACATTTTCAACGTGCTCATATGCGTCTTCGTCCTGTTCTCGAAAAGGTTAGCGAAGCTCCCTCATAAATTGGTTTTAATCTGAAGCGAACATCCGCTCCGATTGCCGGTCTTACGAGACCCGACCCTTGATCCGCTCTAGTTAATGCCAAGTATTCCTCAAGAGTGAGGTCATCGATGTTAACAACTTCCATGGTATCGAAAACTTGAAATATGATCGTGAGAAATGTTTAAAATGAAATGAAAGACTTAATATTAATCCTAATATAGCTCCCGTGGCGCCAAAAACTTGATGCGAGTTTCTTGACCGGTCTTAATATTTATAGTGTCTCGCTATACCTATGGTCTACCCTAATGCCTAACAGGCGGTGTACCCGGTCGTGTGTAGTGTAGTAAATGGTAAAGCCGAGGTCGTCCCAAAGCTATGTGTGTCGGATAATTACTAAGTCTAATTGTCACGAGAATATAAATGGTTTGATAGGGTTTTAATTAATTAAACTACTAATGCGTAATATGAAAGCAAATAAATGGTAAAGAGAAATCAATAGAGGAATAGTGGTGCTAACCTAGTTAATCCTCCTAACTAGTAATGTTTACGTCTACCTACTTCCAATTACTTGGTGGGGTCAAATTCGAGAGGACAACATTTGGTCAATTCGCCTAACCTATCATCAAAGATGCCACCACAGGAGAAATCAAGCGCATCGTCATAAGTCCTGTTGTTCCCGGTCCCCTAGCCGAGTCATTAAGTACCGCTACATGCTAGATTCTAAATAGTGAGTGCCCGGCCGTTAGGAACTTAGATACTACACCCCTAATTCTTAAGTTCATCCAAAAGACGGTGATCGGTTGGTCAAATCGCACAAGTAAAAGGGTCGTCATTGGTCATATCTTACCCTTCCGTCTCGATCCGCTCACCTAGGGTCGGATTGGTCATATCTCCTAGGCAATTGGCCTCTACCGCCATTCAAAACTACCGAACCGGGGTGACTACCAAAGAACTATGCATGCATACACTTAGAAATAATTGTGCGGAAGTAAAGGTAAACGCAAACAAAACAATTAAGGAATCATAACTAGGCTAGCACCAAAGGGTGCTTAGCAGCTCATATTAATCATGCACATCAATTCAATATTCAAAGGTACGAAATACATGAATTGAAAGTAAAATAAATAATAAACGCTAAAGCTTATCGTAATGGTGTGACTTCTCCCTTGAAACAGACTCCGTATGCTTCCTAGACCTTCCTTAAACTTTTCCCACGTTCTCGAGTGTTGTGTGTGGAATGGGATGATTAGAAATCTTGGAATTAGGTGGGGTATTTATAGGCAGTGCGGGTTACGGCGAACTAAAAGATGAGTTACCGAACCTTCTATTTCTCCGTAAATGCACTAGATGCGCTAGTTACTGGCGTAACCATATAAGTGGTTACGCCGTAGTCTTCAATAAACATGGTTACGTCGTAAGTGATGCGAGAGTTACGGCGTAAGTATCGGCGCGTGGAACCTCTTTTGACCTAATGGAGTTACGTCGTAATCTTTGGAAGGAGTTACGCCATAACCTCTTGATGAGTTGGACTTGAGTCACGCAATAGTTCTGACATAATGTGAGAGCGAGTTATGCCGTAACCTTTTCAAAATAAGCATACTGTGATAAATCCTTAGTAACGTTTCCATTTCCGCGTCTCTTTAGCTCCAATGCTCGCAATTTACCTGAAAGTGTAAAACAATGGAAAACAAGCGTAAATCCATATAAATGATATAAATAACGGGCATTAACGGGGGAAATTGACACTTAATATTCAAGACTATTTGATGTTATCATATAGGTGCATTGGTATACGTATCATGTTAAACAACCAAGTATAGGTGCATTGGTATAGGTATCATGTTCAACAACCAAGTATAGGTGCATTGGTATAGGTATCATGTTAAACGACCAAGTATAGGTGCATTGGTATACGTATCATGTTAAACAACCAAGTATAGGTGCGTTGGCATACGTATCATGTTAAACAACCAAGTATAGGTGCATTGGTATACGTATCATGTTAAACAACCAAGTAATGGTGCTATGATATACGTATCATGTGGGTCGACCAAGTATAGGTGCATTGGTATATGTATTATTATTATTATTACTATTATTATTATTATTATTATTATTATTATTATTATTATTATTATTATTATTATTATTATTATTATTATTATTATTATTATTATTACCGGTCTCAACTTCCCACCAAAAAATGGCGCCAAGAATTCCACAAAAACATGGCGCTAAAACTTCCCACCAAAAGCTACGGATCCGCTCTATATATCACATAAAGAAAACTTGAGATCTTATCCCACCAAAAGCTACCAAATCTTATCCTCAAAACAACTCAACCTCACAACCTCTTATCTTCACACAAATTTCAAAACCAGAGATGGAGCCATTTAATCCTTTTATGTGTTCTTGTGGAGCAGGAAATATAAAATTAAGAACATCACATAGAGAACATTCATCTGGACGACAATATTATGCATGTCCTCTGTCAAAGGTGAACAATCATACATTTCTTATTTATGTAAATATACAAATAATTGGGTTGTAATATCTTATAATTTTCTTATTATGTAATGACCCGTAAAAGATAATGGGTGCGGATATTTTATGTGGAAGGATGCATTTGACAGTACTTAAGAATAATCTCTTCTCAAGGTTTTGGATCCGCATCAACAGAGTGCTCAAGTCGCCATGAAAATATCTTAGGATAAACTTGCTGGAATCACAAAACATGTGCTAGAGACAAGAGTAAGGTTCTTTGGAGGCAAGACTTGAAATGGCAAGGATTCCTAACCACCACGCATGTCAGTCGGATGCATTACTTCGTGAGCTGTTAGGTGACATGGAAAATCTTCGTATGTAGTAGTAGTTGTTGTTGTTGTTCTTGTAGTAGTAGTAGTAGTTAGTAGTAGTAGTAGTAGTAGTAGTAGTAGTAGTAGTAGTAGTAGTAGTAGTAGTAGTTGTTGTTGTTGCTGCTGATCAAACTAGTAGTTGTTCTTGTAGTTGTTGTTGTTGATGTTGTTGTTGTTCTTGTAGTATGTATCTGTCAAGTATTTTTAAAGCTGACCATGTTCTTAGTTAACTGATTATGGTGTCCAAACACCCTTTTCCAATACTAAATTACATATGCTTAAAGAATGAAATCAAGAAACAATATCATATTTAACAAACACGAATTAAGAACCATATTAATTCATCATAAATTTAATATTTTGTTTTTCCCATAGCTATATATCTACTGTTTCGTCAAGTCTCATCAATAAATCCCAAGCGTTGGATAACACGGAGATACAACCCACCGCTCAAAATTCAAGTCTTCGTTTCTTTTGACCAGATATTTTGTAACAACAGACGATGGAACTAAAGATATGTCGTTTTAATTTTAAAATAGTTTAGGGTTTTTGCGTAATGAAAAGACTATCCAAGCATCGGGGTTTTAATTATGTATTAATAGTTGCAATAAAGTGTATTTTTTATAAATAGCAGGTTTTGCCAGTGACATGTCCTCGGGAAAAGGTTTGGAGGGAATTTTCCCGCGAACAATTAGCATGCTTTTGACTTTGGTCAAATTTTGGTAAAAGTGAAATATACCTTCATGGGACAAGTCCCGGAGAAAGTTCACGTTGAATTTTGGCTATCGGTCAAAGTTTGATAAAACCAAACTTATTTCATGGGGACATGTCCCCGAAAGTGACCGCTGAATTTTCCATAACAAGTCAACGTATTTATGTGCCACGTCGGACTTTATTTTGTCGTTTAGTGACTTTGGCCGGGACGTGGTGTCCCGACAAAAGTCTCTCGCCGTCCATCCGATTGTTGTAGTGTTTTAACCAAATAGAATTGACAATAACACCCTAACACGTATAATGTTTTTTTTAGAATGACTACTATTTATCTCACATAATATACACCACAATTTATCTCACACATCCTAAGAAGGACTTGAACCCACAACCATTTGGTTGGAGAGCTTCTCACAAAACATGAGGTACCATTGGGAGTTGACACAACCCCTAACACAGTATAATTTGTTGGAAGTAATGTCGACATGCCAAACAAAGAAGGCTTGTTATTTCTGTTGGGCTGCAAGTCGACCAAAGCAACAAACAAGCAAAGTCAAACCAAAAGTCGAAGACAGTTTTTGGCAGTTAGAAAACGGTTAAAAACAGTTATAGGCAGTTATGTCTGAAGGGACACAACCCTTGGTTCATACGAACCATCCCATTATTTTCTGTTTATTAATTCTTGAATGTGATGGCATGAATGTTTGTTTGATCATATCGATCCTTGAAGTTATAAAACAAACCTGTGCAACAGTGGTATCAGAGCGAAGGGATCAAACAATACAACAATTCATGATTTAATCATCATCCAATATTCAAAACAGAAAATCACATCGAGAGGATAACACAGAGTCGTTATCAGAGGGGCGAATCAATCGATTCAAAACAAGGAACAAACAAACCTATTCTTTGAAGAATCAAGCCCAGAACCTTCAATTGAATCATCAATTGATTCAATTTCATCTCCAAGGCCCAAATTATACACGTTATGCAAGTGTTCGCGAAGAACACACCAACCGAAGAAGAGGTTAACCAGCCACAGGATCGGCGGTCAACCACCAAGAATCATAGAAGACAGGGTTTTTGTCTCAAAAGGGAGAGAGACGTTTTTTTTCCCAGAAAAGAGAGAGGCGCAGAAGTTTCTTACTGACATCACCAGGAACCAACAATAAGGACAAAGAGTATTATTAACCCTTCCAAGTTCCAAAAATTACAAAACACACCATCCATTTTATTTTTTTTAGTTTTTATATATAGGTTTGTTTTTTTAGAAAGGTTATTTTTAGATTTAAGTTTTTTAAGTGTTTTAAGTTTTAAAGTTTTTTTCTTATTTGGTTTATGATAAGAAAACAAGTTTTAAGTTTTTTCTTATTAGGTTTATGATAAGAAAACAAGTTTCAAGTTTTTTCTTATTTGGTTTATGATAAGACAGTTTCAAGTTTTACTTATTTGGTTTATGATAAGAAAACAAGGTTTAAGTTTTTTTTTCTTATTTGGTTTATGATAAGAAAACAAGTTTTAAGATTTTACATATTAGGTTTAAGATAAGTAATATATATAAAGTTTAAGGTTTATAAGTTTTAAAGATTAAAGTTTCTAAGTTTTAAGTTTCTTAAAAAGTTTTAGAAGTTGAAAGGATTTTAAGATTTACGTTATTAAGTTTTAAAGAATTACGAAGTTATGATTCATGTATCTATCATCACTCAAGAATCAAACCAACCAAGATGCCAAAGGGAAAAGAACACAGTTTGTGTTCTTATGAAGAAAATTTAAAGAAGGAACAAAACAAGAATAAACTACACAGTTTGCGTTTTTGTTACCAAGAAGAAGATGTTTTTTTCAAGTGCTATTACAACATTACCAGGGTACCAAGGCTACAAATTACGTGGATGAGGGCTAGGAGTAAACCTGCCTAGAAGTCACAGAAGTTGATCAAGAAAGATCAAGTGACATCGAACAAATTTCTATTCACAAGATTTCTACAAATTTTCGTAGCAGAGGGCTAAAGAGACCTGCCCAAAAGTCACAATTATGATCAGGATGATCACGTGACTGCACCCTATGAAGACATAGAAGACATCAAGTTTTTGAAGAAGGCATCAAGGACAAAGAAAAGGAAGACAAGATTCGAAGAACAAAGAGTTTGGCATTATGACACTAGGGGGAATCTGTTGGAAGTAATGTCGACATGCCAAACAAAGAAGGCTTGTTATTCCTGTTGGGCTGCAAGTCGGCCAAAGAAACAAACAAGCAAAGTCAAACCAAAAGTCAAGGCAGTTAGAAAATGGTTAAAAACAGTTATGGGCAGTTATGCCTGAAGGGACACAGTCCTTGGTTCATACGAACCATCACATCCCTTCAGATACATCGTTTAGTTTAGTATATATACACGTATTTGTAAACACATAAATGTAACCCTTCAGATTTATATATCAGCTTTATTAAAGGGTTCAAACCCAAATCCCATTATTTTCTGTTTATTGATTCTTGAATGTGATGGTATGAATGTTTGTTTGATCATATCGATCTTGGAAGTTATGAAACAAACCTGTGCAACATAATTGAGAGGTGCGCCAACGAGAATTTTCTTGATAATTATAATTAATGGTAGGAGTCATTTGTTTCTTGTTTGACCACCTAAAAGGTGATAACCAAAAGAAGTGAGCCTACAAATTGTTTTTTTTTGGATATTCACTAATGTTACATTGATGTGGTAATATAATTTAGAGTAAACTCCAAAATACATCTCTGTGGTTTACCTCATTCCGTTAGTAAAAGTTAACCTATATACATCCCTTAGTTAAAATATGGACTAACGGAGCAAATTATTTCTCTGTTATCTCCTATCGAAACAGAAAATGTTTACAGCGTTAGTCCTCTGGTTAACGGTATTTGCACAGTTAGTCCTTTTTTAGGTTTTGTTGAAAAATTGGGAAAACTGCAAGTTTAACCCTCGCTGGAAGTTTCACCGCGCCCCTTGTACTTTTGGTTTTGATGTTTTTGGCCCAAAACTAGTTTAAGAGGGTGTAACCCTCTCATTTTACAAACCTTAAACCTAATTTTTGTTTCACCCTCCCCCCTCTTGTGCAGCCGCCGGCGAAACCTCAACCACCACCATCACCACTTCACACCGCCACCTCCAAAACCAAAACACCACCACTGCCACCCCTAATCGGGTATTGTGAACACGATTTTCAGGGTCACGCGCCACCACCGCCGCTATTTCTTTTGCTTATTTTGTCTTGGTAAGTGTGAAACGGTAACATGTGTTTTGGTTGTGTGATTGTGTTTGGAACCGTAACCCACTCGAGGTGTGAAACGAATCAAAAAGGACTATTAAAAACATCGATTCACGTTTTTGTGTGAATCAGTGTGGGTTAAATCAAGTGGGAAGCGAGTGTTTTTAATAAAAACAAATCGTATATAAGAGTTGTATCGTCGTTTGGATATGTTTTTGTGTTTGGTTTTCGTACACCGTGGATTCAAGCTCGCGTACGAGCTTATGGGTTGTATTTCGAGCTTATTTTTAAGCTTATGTCTTGGCTTCTAAGCTTATTTGATTTGGTTATTTTTTTGTGTGGTATACGTTTTGGACCGAGACCCACTAGATCGAAAATAGTTTAGTTTTGGTAATGATTTTTGGATTTGTGTTGTTATTGAGACTCGATTTGTTATTTAGGTGTGTCGACTTGAAATTGTTATGGTCCCTTTGGGTTGTACATGGCAAAGGTTGAATCCGAGACCACGAATACATAAAAAAACGGACGAAGACGTAAAAAACGGACGAAAACGTTAAAAAAAAGACGAAAACGGAAAAAAAAAAGGGACAAAAACGTTAAAAAAGGACTGACGGTGCAAATATAGTTAACACACAGGACTAACGGTGTAAATATTTTCTATCTCGTTAGGAGATAACGGAGAAATAATTTGCACCGTTTGTCCTTATTTTAACTGAGGGATGTATATAGGTTAACTTTTACTAACAAAGTGATGTTTCTGTTGAAACTTTTGCTAGAGGGATGTATAGTGCGAATCGAGGTAAACCACGAGGATGTATTTTGGAGTTTACTCTATAATTTATATGAATTTTGCCACACGACAATTAATGTACAAGCCACTTAAACCTTGACACCTTGTTATATACAATTACATGTAATGAGTTCTACAACTATATCACTGGTACAGATGAGATGCGTGACCTGAATAAGTAGGTAGGGGCTAAGAATCTTTGAAGCTACAGTTGGGGCGCTACAAAAACAGTATGATCGGAATATGGGAATAGCTTTAGTACCAATATGGACTGCCCATTTCTTGTGACAGACAGACGGCTAAGTGGTTGCTATGCAGTTCAGCAATTATGTCTCTTCCAAGTTTCAACTCAATGGTCCATGTCGAGTCAGTTATTAAATGATGTTCAGACATTTTTGTCATTTGTATAAATTAAATCTCTAGAAGATTTCTTGTTTGTTTTGTGGATTGTAACCCTTGATGTTATATGTTGGCATCCGCTTGTTGTTAGCTGATAGCGCCTTGTTAGTTCGCGTAGTAATATTCGACTACGTAAAAATATTTAACTTTTGTAATGAAATATATATGAAGCACTAAATGCAACTTGGTAAGAAATGAAAAATTAAGTAGTATACATATATATAATGCAAAAATTAAAAAAATGAATATCAATTCTTAAGTCTCATTCATACGAAGGAGATGAAAAATAACTCTCATCGAGATGTTATTAAAAGTGTCGATGTGCGGAGCTTGGTAAGCATATGGAAGATATCGAGCTTCAAGAGGAAGATAATTCAGATTCAAATTCAAATTTAGATTAAGGTTCAATCATTATCAGATCCAAGGGTTTCTAAGAGGTTTTATCTTTGCTAATTTGGGGCGTCACGTGTGGCGTTTCTTCGTTGTCTTACGGTTCATCAGGGTGCTTATATTATGAATTTTTGGGTAGGCAGAGCTTGGGTTTTTATTTGTTTTCTTGGGCTGTGAATTCTTAGGCGTTGTTAGTTGTGTGACGGTTTAGTATGGTTGTGATTATTGTTTCATTCTAGAGATTTAAGGTGTTTAAGTTTGTCATGCTGCTTTTTCGATCTTTTGTCGTTTCCTTGTTCTTTTGTATGTTTCTAGCTTTTTGCTAGTTATTAATATATATTCTTCGCCGTTACAAAAAACATATATGCAACTTTGTAAGAAATGAAAAAGTATAGTATACTTATAATGTTCCTGTTTTGGTCCCTCCCATTTAGCTTATCTTCAAACACAACAGCAAAGCAAAACACTTTTACAAGCAAAAATGCAGGCATTATATAGAGTTTCAGTGCTTTGCTATTCTGCTATAAACTTTACTCAAATTTTTGTTTCAGTTTTTTATTTATTTATTTATTTTTTTAATTTTAAAATATAGCAAATTTTGTGTTAATCACCAAACACCTGTACTGATAAGCTAAATGGGAGGGACCAAAGCAAGAACAACGCGAGTCAACGGGGAAAAGGGACAGAGGAACAAGATGAGACAGGGCATACAACTTAACATAATGATCCCAAATTTGATGTTGAACGATAATGACAAAGTCTGTAGGATTAACATGTGTATTAGTTTAGTGGGTCGAAACTTGGGCCACAGGCCAAGCAAGTTTGTATGTAAATAAGGCCCATGTGTGGCTATTAGATAGAACGGTTAGGGATATGACAGTTACTTTGAAACGTTGTGTCACTTGATGAAACGGTATAACCGCCTCCAATGCAACGTTTCATCAGGTATATATAGCCTAGGATCTGTAAAACAATGTACTCACTCATTTGTCAATATATACACATTGTTTTACACATCAAGTATCTTACTATCATCGTTGTCCCAAACACCCCGTTGTTGTTTGTGCAATCAATCCTACCAAAACAATGTCGAATCGGAATCGTATGTTACATGAGGTTAGTCTCAAACCGGAAAACCGGCGGTGGTATCGAGCAAGGTTGGGAGATCGTGGGAGAGGCCAACTCGAATGTAAGATGGTAGCACGATCGGTATGAAGGAAAGAGATGAAGACAGCAATGAAGAAAGCGGCAAAGCAATGATGTAGGTGCGTGGAAGGACAGGAAAGGCTAGACGTGGTCAGAAAAGAGGCCATTGATTTGTATGGAAACCAAAGAATGAAGGTACCATTTAAATGTGAAATTGAAAGCTTTATTGGGTTCATGGCAATGATTAGCAATCAGAAAATAAGTTTGGAATATAAAGATATGGTGAAGAACCACTTCGAGAGGTTAATGGCATGGTTCTATAAGGACTATATGGAAGTAGTAGAACGACCTATGCCTGTTAAGATAAGTGGAATACGGATTTGTCTTTTAGACCTTTATCTTACAGTGAAGGGAATGGGTGGTCACACCCAGGTTGTTAGGAAAAATAAATGGATTAAAGTAGCCAATGCAATGGGATTCCCAAAGGAGTATGCGGATGGTTTAGAGGAGTGTTACGGAACGCACTTGAGTCTCGTAGGAGCTGTTGATACAAAAGTTGGGCGTTCCTTATTTGGACTCCGGTTCCCGTATCAATTAGACCTTGATGCTTGAGACCTGCGCACTAAGAAAACAGAAAACACCGTTAGGCTTATCGTGGGATTGTCTCCCACGATTATCCTCCGGCGTGAGAGTAAGTAATTGAGTTTTAGGGTTTAGTGGAGAGTTGGGTTTTGTTATCGTACCTTTAATGAGGGCCGAGATGCCCTTTATATACATATGAAATCCTTGTTGGTTTCGTGTTCCACAACCTTCGGCGTATCCCGCCTAAGTCGGTTGGTTGATACATATCCCATAAATACGAGATATCCGATATCAAGACCATAAATAACTTCGGGTTTGGGCCTTCGTGAGCCCAAACCGTTACCGTGTTAGCCCACTCGTACTGGGTCGAGTGTTAGTAGCGTCCATTAGTCGAGTTCATGACCCGAATGCGGAGTATACGTCATCATGTCCCCCCAGTCTAGTATGCGCAGGGTGGAACCCGCGGATGCTAGACTAATAACTGTAGCAAATATATTCCTCGAGGCGTAGCGGGGAAGCTTCAAAGGTTTCCCGCCTAAGAGAAGATACAGTGAATCCAGTCTAATTAGGTCAAATATACCCTTCGTAAAACGTGAAAAAGTGGGTGGAGAGTGTGCCACGTCGGTGTCTCCTATCCACACGTTTAGAGATAGTGGGATCCACATGTCGTTCATCGCATGGATGTGGAACCCTATATAAACTACCGCCTCCCTTTCACTGTGGTTATCATAGTAAAAAAAAATATTTCCACCATTGTTAAAAAAAGAAGCTCGAAATATCAACCAAGAAACCCACAAACTTTTAAAGGTAACAGCGCGTGGGCATTCGAAAGCTTATCATGGTTCTTGGATTAACTGACTTCTCCTCCGATATAACCGAGGACGAACTTCGTGAGTTCACTTGAGTATTATATCCGCTCGCTCTATTCGGTAGTTCCGGCCGCGACGCGTCGATAGCGGATTTCCACGAAGGAAAGTGGGGTATACATGTTTTTTGAATTTGCAAATCAACGTGTGCCTATCTCCTTATTCTTGTGCGACGTTCTAAATTACTATCGCCTACACATATCCCAACTGCACTGTATAGGAGCCTACTATGAAGTGGCAAGGAATTCCAGCGGAATGGATGTACCAAGGGCAAAGGAATGCGAGGGTACAAGTGGAATAATGGCAAAGGAGATGCCAAGGAAAGAGACCGGACCAAGCATTAGTTGAATCGAGGCAAGGCAAAGTGAAGAAAGGTTAAAAGGCACATTTGAGTTCAACAATGATGAAGAATTACTTGAAGATTGCAACATTAAGGAACCCATGGAGAAGGAAGCAAAAGAGTAAGAAGACTGTGTTGTGAGACTTTGTCATTAGGGGGAAGTGTTGAACGATAATGACAAAGTCTGTAGGATTAACATGTGTATTAGTTTAGTGGGTCGAAACTTGGGCCACAGGCCAAGCAAGTTTGTATGTAAATAAGGCCCATGTGTAGCTATTAGATAGAACGGTTAGGGATATGACAGTTACTTTGAAACGTTGTGTCACTTGATGAAACGGCATAACCGCCTCCAATGCAACGTTTCATTAGGTATATATAGCCTAGGATTTGTAAAACAATATACTCACTCATTTGTCAATATATACACATTGTTTTACACATCAAGTATCTTACTTTTCTGCATATCATACGTTGTCCCAAACACCCCTGCTGTTGTTTGTGCAGTCAATCCTACCAAAACAATGTCGAATCAGAATCGTATGTTACACAGAGGTTGGTCTCGCAAACTGGAAAACCAACATTTGATTGACCATGTTATATCTACTCGATATCCAACAAAAGAACTGACTTTATTTTCGACGATAAAAATTAACCAACGAATATGCACTCCATTTATTTTTTGTTTCTAGTTCCCTTTGAACTCTGTAAATAAATTGACACTGAAGAAAAAAGTTCCTTCTATATCGTGTAAAACACTAATACTGATATACTTTGTATAATCGTATTACATAACTATTCAAAATGATTTGTAGATAAACACAACCACAGTCTTGTTTCGACACCGACCATGATTTCTTCCTCTACAATCTCTCTTCGAAAATTGAAATATCTTTTAGACTTAGCTTAATAATGGCTAAGTGCACCTTGGATCCCCATATATACAAAAGATACATTAAATTCGTAAGTACTTTGTCTCAATAAATTAAAGCAAATCAGCACTTGTAAGAATTTCATCAGAATTACTCCGTATTGATCTTAAAAATAATTTTTGCTTTATGATATTATCAAAATCAAGGATGCCATTTGTAACGAGTGGCACAATTATTGACAACCCAGACATATTTGAGACCAGAAATAAGAGATGCAGCAGAGATTTTCGCTCATATCATGTACATGAGTGTTTTTCTTAACGCAGTAGTTTACTAAAACAAAAAGGCCAAAGCCAAGATATATAGGCATATCTTTATGGTTGTTTATCATCATCTATGATCATGACCTGATTAAGTTGATATCAAACGTAAGCTAGTAAGGATTCAAATTAAGTTCAATTGATCAATGGAAGCTACTTGACTTAGGTACTTTTATACGGCACTGTCGGCACATCTAGTTGTTCTGTAATATGCTTTAAATGTGTTACATGTCTTTACTACTTTGTCTGTTAACAATGCACCAGATTAAAAGTTATGCCCAAACCTTTTGGGCTGCCAAATTTCATTATATTAAGATTTAAAGCAGCCTCCAATGAAATAGAAATTGGCACTACTGATGGTAGGGAAATATTGGGAACATTCTTTAACTAGAAAAACACATTCCAACATACCCAGAATGATCGATAGGTTTCTTTAAATGCCAAGCATAAGCGGAAAGTTCGGATCCATTAAATATATGTACGGACACAGATCTTCAGGCTTCATGTAAAGGTTTTAATTTTCCATTTCTGAATTTAAAAAAACACAAGAATTTTCATTCTTTGCAACATTATGGATTATTCTAAGGAGAGGAGTGGGAAAAAGAAAGAAAGAAAGAAACAAACCTTTATTCTTGATTTGTAATTTATTCTTGAGTAACCAATAAGCCTTAGACACCAATAGCTTCCTAATATAGTAAAGGTTGATTAAAGAATTTTGAATAGGATCTGTTTTACATGTACTTATAGTAAACTTTCCAAATTTGGCAAAACTTTATGTTGATGAATCTCTTCAATATTTTTAAGCCCTCCATATTTGTGTTTCTTTTGAATATTTATTTCTCTATAAAAAGACTCTTAAGCATCAAATACAAATCATACAATTTCACTTATCTAGTGTCAAATAATCAAATACATCAAACACCACTTCTCTCTTTCTACAAATCTCTTTCATCTTCATCATGTCAAGAATGAATGAGCCACTTGCAGTAGGAAGAGTTATAGGAGAGGTGGTGGACACATTCGCACCAAGTGTGAAGCTAACTGTAACATATAATTTCAATAAGACAGTCTGTAATGGACATGAGCTCATGCCTAATGTCATTACTTCTAAACCTCGAGTTGATATCGGTGGTGAAGACATGAGATCTGCTTATACTCTTGTAACTCTCTCTCCAACTCTAAATCTCCTATGTATGCATATATTGTACATGTCTTTATATATATGTTTCTGTGTGTGTTAACTTTGTCTTTTCTTGACCTGAAGATCATGACCGATCCAGACGTTCCAGGCCCAAGTGATCCTTACCTAAGAGAACATCTTCACTGGTTAGAATTTTGGATTTTGTTTCAGAGTTGTCTTGTATACTTACCATCAAATTAATTTTACATGAGAATTAACAAACTTTCTGCCTATTGTATGATTCAGGATTGTTACAGACATACCCGGTACCACTGATGCTTCCTTCGGTATGTCCGTTTTTTCTTTTTTATCAAATGCAAGAATTAAATTATTCTTGTTTTATGGCCGTCTCGATAATTTTAGAGGCCATGTACCGTAACAGGGCTTTTTAACTCGAAAACACTAAGATGCGTAAAAAAATGTAAATATCGAAAAGCTACACTGTATAAGCATAGAAACAATAGCTAGCATGTGTAAATAAGCTTTGAGTGACTTATGACCAATCAAAGTAATGTTTTAATGTTTTCATGCCAGGGTTAATAATGTTACTTTTGTGCCTTTATACATTTTTGAACTAAAACTAAAAATATGAGACAAGTGTGTAAAATATAGAAATTTAGGGGGCAAATATGTAAATGACTCAAAATGGTCATCTTCTTCACTCGGCTGAACACATACTAGTATACTAGCGCTATCTCATTTTTCAAATTACACTATACTAATCGACTTTAAGCTCATTATTTCTGTAAAATCTCATAGTTTTCATTCTTTAGCACGTTGTTATCAGTTTCGTGCCTCAAATCGAATTAAATCAGTCACTTAGTCTATAATCAAAGGGCCCCTAAAAAATGGAGATCTTGTGCTGCCGAGCACCCTGCACATGCTCAAATCCGGCCATGGACTTTTGTTCCAAAAATTAATCGAACTAGTTATACCGCAGGAAAAGAGATTGTGAGCTATGAAATACCAAAGCCGGTGATAGGGATTCACCGATATGTGTTCTTATTGTTCAAGCAGAAAACAAGAAAATCGGTGACTCCACCGGCTTCCAGGGACCATTTCAACACTCGGAGCTTCTGTCACGAACATGGATTAGGGTTACCGGTTGCTGCTGTATATTTCAATGCTCAAAGAGAAAATGCAGCCCGTAGAAGATGATCTATTACACATATGATGCATATATGTAATGTATTGATGCATTTCAAACGATGTTTATCGTATGAAATGTAGCAAACATATAATGCATATATGTAGCTTTAATAATAAAATGGAGGAAAGAAAGGGATAGAGCTCAAACTAAATAATAAAATTTGAAATTATGTATTTGAATCATTTGTATTATCTTTGTAACTTTAATAAACAATGCATTATACTCGTGATGTGTTGATTAGCTTACACATGTTACAAGTTCAATTCGTGTTCAGATTGATCCTTTATACAAGTTGAGAAGAACGATATGGGTCCTTATTAATCTAATCATAAAGAAAACATGATATAACATTAAAGAAGCAAAAAAATGGAAGAAAAGATGGGCAAGATGGCATCTAATTTGAATTGGTAATGTCGGATAATAATTATCAATTAAACAAGGGCAAATGTTTTAAAAGGTATCATATTTGCCATTATTTGTTTTTTTGGGTATCGAACAATTTTTTTTCTTTTGTAAGATTTTCTTTCAAATTCATCGTCTTTTTTTTGGTATTTTGCAAAATTTTTGGACATTTTTGGCCCTCTTAACTAATAGAAAAAAAATCGGAAGGGCAAAAATGTCACATAGTACCCTAAAAATGATGAATTAGAAAAAAAAAGTATCCACAAAAAGTAAACAAATATGTTCGCTGCCCAGAAAAATAAATGGTGACAAGTACTATACCTTTTAAAAACATTTGCCCATTAAACAATACTAGAAGGGTACCCGCGCAATGCGGCGGAGGGTACCCGGTGACTATTTTTGTGGCGAACAAATGTTTTTCATTTTACACTATATAAATCCCATACATTTTCATTTTCAATACACACTACTTTCAATTTCTCAACACACAAACGGTAACATTTCTTATTTGTTAAGTGAATCTTGATAATAGACTTCCCGATCTCGTCAATAAAATATAACCCCCAAAATTAGTCGTTTTGTCATTACAAAGCCCAAACATAACCGTTAACCTCAAAACAATTTCGCCAAAATTAAGCTTTAACCAATTAACGAAATTCGGTTAACACTTTAAATCTATATGCTCGGCTTGAAATATATTTTAACCAACAAAGATAAAACCCACTATTGACATTAACCAACTTAATTTCAAATAGCCCAAAATCAAATATAAAACCCACTTTGTCATATTTAATAGGTCCAATATCAAAAATTAATAACCAATTGCAGATTTCAACACCAAAAACGAATTTGATAAACACCAAATTTCGACCCTTATATTAGTTAATTCACTAAATTGATAGCCTACACTTTAGTAAAATAATCAGCCAAAATTTCGGATGAGATAAGCAAGGCCCAGTGTCACAATTTATAACCCATTAATTATTCAATAACGTTTAACCTAATACTTCTTAATCCTATATATCACCACTTCACACAAATAACCCTAAGTTATAACTCCTAATCCCACGCAGTCAGTAACTATTTCTCTTTGCAGCCACACCACAATCCACTTATCTTTCCATCTGGTAATAATCGATTCCCACAACAGTTTATATCTTGTTACTGCTCAACGAATCATAAAGATATTCTTGCTTGACTCGGCTTCAAGATCCTTACAAGGGTCTCGGGTAGGTTTTGTTGTTCGTTTCTTGTTTCAGTTTGTAAAACCATACCTTATACCAGTCGACACAAAACCAAGATGCAATGGTTTTGATATTTTGGTTTAGGTGAAATTTTATTTCATTCGAGTTGAAGATAAATGATGGAATGTGTAAGATCTTTAAAGATCTATAATTAGTTTTTACACATTTGAGATGAATTTATATTCTTATGTTGTTCGAATCTTGATGTGGTTTGTACGTGGGATTGATGTTGTTTCTTGAGGAGGAAGGGATTTTTGGGTTATGGACGAAAGCCTAATAGTAGCATGAAGTGTGGAGTGTGTGTTTTTTTTTTCAGTTTGGTGTTGAGGCTTACATGTAAGTTATTATCGTAACTGACATTTTAATGTATATGAATAATTTTTTTCCAGTTTCATATGTTACAAATTAGGTCATGATAGAAGAAGTTAAAGTGGTAACCGAAATTTAATTATGTTTTATGACCGATTCAAATTGTAGCTGGCTAAAATGTATTGGGCTGTTACAAGTCCTTATGTGTAGGTATTTATATAACAGCAAAATTAATACATGTTGACCTTTTTGTATTAATCATAAAGTCTGTTATTGACCCAATATTTTGAACAATGAGTAATGGATTATTCATTTCCTAATTAAGAAATGTTTTTGGTCTTAAAAATTTTAAGACTTCTTTATTTAGAAAGTCCCAAATCTTTTATAAAATAGTATAAATAGCCTATTTTTATCATTGCATCTAATGACTGAGAGAACAACCTACTCGCGGCTCCAAGCCGACCAACATATAATAGGTAAATCATGTAAAATCATGATTGTAGGGATATAAGAACGAGGATTAAAACATGTGACCTTGGCATCATGCTACATGTCTCCTCTTCATTGCATCTAAAAGCGTGTGTTTAGGAAATGGAAAACTTAACTGATGCAACTATATCGTATTGAATGTGAAGCAAGGAACATTCTTCTTTCTATGGGATGCAAAAAGGGTTAATATAAAAATAAAATAAAATAATAATAATAATAATAATAATAATAAATAAATAAATAAATAAATAATTAGGGTGTGTTTGGCGAAAATAGATTGTCTTGATCTTTGGTCTTTGATCTTGGTGTTGTTCTTTGGTCTTGATGTTATTCTTGAAAAGATTATAAAAATAGATTATTTTTATAAAGCTACGTAAAGAACCTTTTATTTTCAGAGATTATGGAAGATTATTTTTTTAATAATCTTTTATAAGTTCTGTATGCCAAACGAAGATTATTTTTTAATTAGCTTATTTTTCAAAAAAAATAATCTTAAGCCTCAATAATTTTTTATAAGTTCTGTCTGCCAAACGAAGATTATTCGAGTTTTTGTCTACTTGAATCAATGTACGATTTTTAAGGATTTTTGACTCACTGGATTTAAAACTTGTTAACCGAGTTCTACTAAGAATTGCTAAGTGAGTCATTTAACCTTTATAACACATTCATTTAGATCATTTTGGTAATCGAGTACTTCATATTAACCGATTACTGCTTCAAAATTGTCAAAATCATGCGCCATGTTATTAAGCATGTCACTTTCAAGTCAAGTTTATTAGTGAATTTTTTATAAAAGAGTATTTCGTTGAACAAATAAATCTAAAAGTGATTTAGAAGTGACACGTTAGATTGACATTACACATATTTGAACACTTTTAAAAGGGTAATCATTTAATATGAGGTAACAAGTTATTGGAAGGAAAATTTTATAAAAGTTTATTGGTTCACTGTTAATGATGTAACGGGTTATTAGAATGATTGTTCTATAAAAGTTTATTGGTTCACCATATAAATTTTGATAGTGCAGTGACTTAGTTAGCAAGTTTTAATAGTACAGTGAGTCAAAAAAACATATAAATAATACAATGACTTAAGTGAACAAAAACTCAAAGTATAATCATAGAGTTCGAGATCTTATGCTTCATAATGGAAGAGCTTGGGATGTTCCTCTCATTTGTAGACTTTTCCCTAGTGTAATTGCTAAAACAAATTCTTTCTACTCATATTTCTTTTCACCAAGATGACTTGGGAGGCCTCAAGGCATGGTCATTTGACTGTTCGGGGTGCTTACAAGACAAGTCTATCTCAACTTGCGAATCTGATAAGACTTTCTGCTCTCAATAGTACAATCTGCTTCACGTTGTGGAAAGCACATACTGTAAAACCCGAAAATCTAAGACACGTAAAAAGACTAAAATACCCTTGGAATCGAAATTTATAAAATACGTACAAGACATTTATAATCATTTAACGAAATTAAAAACTTAACTAATATGTGTACGTGATCGACATTGTACGACGAAAAGTTAAACGTCTCGCTAAATAGTTGGGCCATTCGTTTGGGCCTTGTTTTCGTAAATGGTGAACCAAGTTGGGCCGTTTGTTTTGGTGGGATGGACTCAAGCCGAGAGCCACTTGGACCGAGTGTTTTGTTCGGTTGGACAATGGAGCCGAGAGCCCAAGACGGGTGTTTGTTGTGTTCGTTTGGATCAAGAGGCCGAAGCCCACACCCCCTCTAAAGCCCTAACCTATTTGTACCACCTATATATACAACACATTAACCTCAATTTGGAACCCTAGTTTGCCTCTTCTTTCTTTCTTTTTCATTCGGCCGAACCCTAATCCCTTGGTGTCGCGAGTTTAGTCCCAACGTGAGCAAGCTAAGGTATAACATGTTCTTCTCGTCTTCCTTTGACAACACCTAACGTATAATATGTTGTAACTTGTTTTGTTTTTAGTCGAGCTTGTGTTTCTTTTTTGGCCTAACCATATGAAACAAACAAATAATAAATCGGACCTTATAAGAATTAAGAGAACATGTATTATATATGTATTGTTTGAATCGGATCATAGGTATGTCGAGCACAAGAGAACCGAACCACATATATAAATGTTATCATGCCTAATAAATTGAAACCCTAATTGGAATGGAACCTAAGTGTAATTAATGGTCTAAACATGTGATTATAGTGGTTTTAATAAACCCTAAAGCTGGATGACATCATATGTCGAATTTGAGTGTGTTATAGATCCAATTTTATAAGTGCAATAATCTGGGTTTTGTGGGAAAAGTTTATTTTATGTCTTAGTAAAGTTTTCCAAGTGGTTTGGTCGGATTTGGATTTTTCTAAGTCGTATTATTGAATTTTACAAAATCAAGTGTCAAAGGCGAGAAAGCGGGTCCGAAATTTAGTTGTATTGTTTGATTTTCATTTTCAAACCATAAGGAATTGGGAGCTCTCCTTTTACGGGAGTGATATTTATGACATAAATGAATTTACGGGAGTTAAGGGATTTTCCAAGGTGTCTAAACAGGTCCAATAAGCGTAAACTTTTAAGGTGTATTTTGATCACTTTCGGATAGGTCTGGACTTTTGATTTTCCATAGGCCATTTAGCATGGAAATAGAACCCACCAATTTTGGAGAGTCTTTTAACTCATATGGGAACCCCAGGATTTTGCTTGATTTCATTTGAGCTAATTAAGTATTTTATAAAAATCGCTAAAGTCTGGTCCGAATATGAGTTTAAGAAACTGAAAGATAAAATATGATATCAATAGGTAACACGCGTACAAATGCATAAGAAGCTTATAAAATGAGAATATACTTATAACTCTAAGAATGTTAATGCGATTAATCCGTCATAGCTTTAATGATGCTAATAAGTATTAAACAAATCCTAATCCGTGTAGATTCGTTGAAGGAGACGCGACGTTATATCTTCGTGATTCACTCGTTCGTTTGCTTTTCTCTCATTTGCTTTAAGGTACAGATATTCTGACCTTTTCAAGAAGGTTCCTTATGACGTTCTTTTCGTTAGCTTTCCTATTTTACTTATTAGGGTTTCGATGCCATTGCTATGAACCCTTTTCGATTGTTTGATATGTTGCTTATCCGAACCTCATTTATTTGAACCATGCAATATCGATTTGAACTTTATGTTAGGAAGACTTTGATATGTACATTTTTGAACCTTGTTATATTTGATTATGAACTTCGCTTAGGGGCACTAAAGTTGAATTTCGATTATGGAAGTATAATATGTAATTATGATAATAAACTTGACCTCGAATATCGAATATGACCCTTATGATATGAATTATCGATATGTTATCTGTGATCTTTGTGTTTGATTATGACTGTGTCATATACGCAATTTTGTTTGACCTAAGTTAGTTTGACACCGAGCCAAATTATTAACTAGTCATGGGGTTCCATGTCCGTGTCGATGATGCACCTCGACATGACTCTAGGCGATGAGTGAAGTTACACGTCCCTTATCTCATTATCTCGTTATGAGCTCAAGTTATATTATATGACCAATATCTGTTTGTGGGCGTATGGATGCATCCTAGATCGATCATTATCCGAGATGATTTGTCTAGTGAATGATGTGTGTGCAATCGCGTCTTCACAACTTCGGGAGCTAGCTACTCCAAATTATTTTCTAAGATTATTTACGTATATGTATGATGTTTCTGATATGATATGTCTGGGCTCGTGGTAGTTAAATAAATCCTTATCTATTATGTCTGCGTTAAGTATTCTGTTATGGTTCAGTACTTTCTAGTGTTATATTATGTATTCTGATATGACATGCTAGTGAATGTGCTCATGACGTATATGTTCAAGTGATTACTAGTTGCCATGCTAGGATAGGATTAATATGTTTAAACATGATTCGTATATCTGATATTATGATTAGTTATCGTCACGTGAATGCATTGATCTGCGAGATGACCGTGCTAGTGTACAATTGAGTGTTACGAAAGTTAGTATGTATGATGGTTCGATTAATTTTATAAACCTTGCCTATCGGTTAATTATGCAATCTCGCATATGTGACTGCCATGTTAAAACCTAGCGATGTTAAGATTTGATCGAGAACTGGTTTAGCTTATGATATTTGTTACGATAATTTCTAATGGCTATGTTATGTCTTTGTCTATTTAGTTATAGTATGTCTCTGTGTTTTCTATCGTATGTGAGGCGCCATTATTTGTTGTTCGCTATTTCATTGCTACAATATTGAATTAAGTGTGTTAAATGTAGATTAATTGATTTGTATGAATGCCATGATTATTTTCTAGGAATTGTTTTCGTTAGTCTTTAGACTTTTCGTTTAGTTTATATGTAATCTATTGTATTGATATGTTAAGTGTCTGGTTATTCTGAAGTGTTTGCATTTGTGTCGTTAATGTGCTATTAGGTGTTTAAATTGTTATGTGTTTCTTTTGGATTTCTGTATATTTGTGCTTCCGCAGAATCCTAACTGATTCAGTAATCTCATTTCGTTGCGATTTCGTTATTTGTATATTTGTTTTGTTTAGCTTTCGTTTTGTTATATATGTTCACTGGGCTTTGTAAGCTCAGCCGCATTTTCTTTTCTGCGGCAGGTTTTTAGGTATTTCAAGGTGAGCTTATGGGATAGCTGATCTGGGTTTGAGAGTAGAGCTGAGAGCAAGATTTGACCATAGAGATTTTAGATTTGTTTTGAAGTTTAGCTATTTATGTTTTCTTTTGAATATTTTGTAAAGGCTTCGCTATTGTATAGTACTTAAGGTTACGATATGAAGCTGTATTTGTGATATCTTTACCCTTGTCGGGTTGGGGTGTTACAATTATGGTATCGAGCTCTAGGTTTTAGGACCCTTAGAGCTTAGGCTATGACTGTGAGGATTGGGTAGACATTAGGTTTCCGTGCATTCGAGATATCTTTCGATTCCTTTTTTGTCGTTCGATTTGACTCGATATTCGTTTGTCTTCCTTGTTTTGGCCCTCCTCTTTTCGCATCGAATTTTGTTATTTTGTTTTCGCTCGTCCGTTTGTCGATCGTTAGATGGAGACTACCGCGAGCCGAAGAAGATGGTGTCGACCTGCGTTCTTTTGCAGTTCTGTCTTTGGAGAGGTTCGAAGCGAAGCCACACTCGATCGCCGTCTTCTTTGGAGACATCGGGATCTTCTTGGAGGAAGGCCGGACGAATCAACCAAAGACGCAACAGACGAAGACATGATTCAACCGGTGGTGGGAAGATTCATCTACTTCATATGATTTGGGCGCGACGTGTGTTACTCGATTCGTTTATCATGTGTTTTGTGGCGGTTTGATATTACGCTAAGTGATTACGATCCGTATTGCTTTTCTCGATTTGTTCGAACTTCGGTTTGAATCGTGAAGTTTATCGTCGGCATTTTGTTAATATCCGATTTTCTTTTGGATCGTCGATAATGAGTCATGAGGAGCCATTTATGTTAGTTGGTGGCCTCGTTTGTTGGTAATATGGTAAGTTGTCCGATGTGTTATATCTTTGCATGAATGTGTATACAGTGCATTTTGATATGTTAATTGTTACCTATATGTTATCCGTTTTGTTCGATATTAGTTATGTGGTTTTGTCATGACCCGAGAGAGAATATGATGATAATGAGGACTTGTTATGTGATGCAAGTATTATGGCGCTTTGATCAACGTGATAATACCGAGATCATATAATTTGAACTTATTGATATTATATGACGTCTGGGAAATGCATGTGGTTGATACGTGAAAAGAATATGACTTGTATCCGTTATTTGGCACTCCTCATGTTCGTTTGAAATTTTGTACCTATTTGTGAGATTTAAATGGACATACATTACGTGTAAGTTTTTATGCGTTGGACCGAAATTGTTATGATTTGTGTGAAGTATGGATTTCTATGTTTGCTCTAAATGTGTACGTCTCCGTGTACCCTTATTATGATCATTGGATAATTCGTGAAGTGTTTGGGAAATATTAAATCCTTTTAGTTTGATTATCTGCGATTAGTAAGACCGTTAGGATTCGTTACATCTATGCATGCGTTATTTTCATCTTGGGATACCGAATAAGTTAGGCGTGTTGTTTGACTTCTCGCATCTCATCTGTTTTTCGCTAATACGTTCATAAGTATGTGATTATCTGTTATAAGTATTTGATTTTGCTTTGATTTACGAATAGTAGGAGTTTAAATGTTCTGATAAAAATCCGTTTGTTCTAGGATAAGTTTCGCGTTCGCTATGTTCCTTGAAATTCTGAAATCCGATTTGTTTATATTTTGTTCCGTCTTGTTCAATTTTCGAGGACAAAAATTTTCTTTTAGAGGGGAAGAGTTGTAAAACCCGAAAATCTAAGACACGTAAAAAGACTAAAATACCCTTGGAATCGAAATTTATAAAATACGTACAAGACATTTATAATCATTTAACGAAATTAAAAACTTAACTAATATGTGTACGTGATCGACATTGTACGACGAAAAGTTAAACGTCTCGCTAAATAGTTGGGCCATTCGTTTGGGCCTTGTTTTCGTAAATGGTGAACCAAATTGGGCCGTTTGTTTTAGTGGGATGGACTTAAGCCGAGAGCCACTTGGACCGAGTGTTTTGTTCGGTTGGACAATGGAGCCGAGAGCCCAAGATGGGTATTTGTTGTGTTCGTTTGGATCAAGAGGCCGAAGCCCACACCCCCTCTAAAGCCCTAACCTATTTGTACCACCTATATATACAACACATTAACCTCGATTTGGAACCCTAGTTTGCCTCTTCTTTCTTTCTTTTCATTCGGCGAACCTAATCCCTTGGTGTCGCGAGTTTAGTCCCAACGTGAGCAAGCTAAGGTATAACATGTTCTTCTCGTCTTCCTTTGACAACACCTAACGATAATATGTTGTAACTTGTTTTGTTTTTAGTCGAGCTTGTGTTTCTTTTTGCCTAACCATATGAAACAAACAAATAATAAATCGGACCTTATAAAATTAAGAGAACATGTATTATATATGTATTGTTTGAATCGGATCATAGGTATGTCGAGCACAAGAGAACCGAACCACATATATAAATGTTATCATGCCTAATAAATTCGAAACCCTAATTGGAATGGAACCCTAAGTGTAATTAATGGTCTAAACATGTGATTTAGTGGTTTTAATAAACCCTAAAACTGGACAGCATCATATGTCGAATTTGAGTGTGTTATAGATCCAATTTTATAAGTGCAATAATCTGGGTTTTTGTGGGAAAAGTTTATTTTATGTCTTAGTAAAGTTTTCCAAGTGGTTTGGTCGGATTTGGATTTTTCTAAGTCGTATTTTTGAATTTTACAAAATCAAGTGTCAAAGCCGAGAAAGCAGGTGCGAAATTTAGTTGTATTGTTTGATTTTCATTTTCAAACCATAAGGAATTGGGAGCTCTCCTTTTACAGGGGTGATATTTATGACATAAATGAATTTCGGGAGTTCGGGATTTTTCCAAGGTGTCTAAATAGGTCCAATAAGCGTAAACTTTTAAGGTGTATTTTCGATCACTTTACGGATAGGTCTGGACTTTTGATTTTCCATAGGCCATTTAGCATGGAAATAGAACCCACCAATTTTGGAGAGTCTTTTAACTCATATGGGAACCCACAGGATTTTGCTTGATTTCATTTGAGCTAAGTAAGTATTTTATAAAATCGCTAAAGTCTGGTCCGAATATGAGTTTAAGCCGAAAGATAAAATATTATATCAATAGGTAACACGCGTACAAATGCATAAGAAGCTTATAAAATGAGATTATACTTATAACTCTTGTGGTTCCTCGCGTTTCTAGTCCTAGCGAATGTCATGACCTGAGTCTTACTTGTCTAAGGTGCTTAGTCTCTATGACTAAATTGTTTATTGTTTGATTATCGAAGTGTTTCCATGCTCCATGTTGTAAAGTCACAAACCTTAAATATTTAAGTGAGGTGGTGTAGTGGTTGGTGTTCAAGATTTGTTCCGATATTGAGTGCTTCCAAAGATAGTTCATCACTAATATTGTTACCATGCTAGCAAGAAAATAGATATCAGCTCATACTATGTCGAAGAATGTTTGTTCTAGTTTCACTTGTAGATAGGGAGTCATTGATTGTCCGGTATGTTCAAACCTGTGGCATCTCTTGATATGGAATTGAGGTTACTTGGAATTTCTAGAGAACACAATGCCTTAGGGGAAGTTTATATTGATAACCTTAATTTAACCAAATTTTCCTTTAAGGGACACTCATTGTAGGGAAGTTCACATATTGTTGAGGCGATATTTAACAGAATATTCTACAGTCTCAGTTAGAAGGCTTGGTATATCCCTATAGTGTTGCTTCGTGGGTATCCGCTTCGTATTAAATCTCATAACTCGGTCTAGCTAGTACTTTTGGAATGATAGAGTTTGGGTTCTAATCCAAAATAGTGGTTCGGAATGTCTCGTGATGTCTTAAGATTTTTATTGAATTGTGAAAGATCTCGCTACTTACTTCTAGCCCTTGTTGGTAATTCCAAAATCCTTTCATTGTTTTCTTGTATCGAGGAATCCTCCTCACAGATGGTATAGGAAGTCTTTCCTAAAAGGTCACTCGTCAAATCCTAACTTATCGGTTGAGTGGGAGATAAATGGCGTAAGCATCTATAGAGTGTTAACAAAAAGAAATGTTTATGCACGATTTATCTGATTATAAACTTTGCTTTTAAATGAGAATTGTTTTAGGAGATTTGAAATGATGCTTGTTTTTGTTGAAATGGTATTATGTTCCTCAAAGTTTTAGATGGTATTCAACGTTTTGTTTTGTAATATAATGGCTCAATGATCTTTCGAGTAACATGAAAATCGTTTCTCATGAGGATATTAAATAGTTGATAAAATGGTGAAACCAATTGATAAGTTGGTAATAAAACAACTTGTGTTAAAATTTTATGAAACAACGTTTCTAAGATGGTGATAAAATAGTTCGAAATAAAATCAAGTGAAATAATTTCATGAAATAGTAGCAGGATAATTTGGAATAAAATTTGTTGGATGGTTTGTAGGATACATAGGAGAACCTTAGTCACACCCCAATTTACATTTTGCGTGGAATGGAATTCACGGGATTGATTGTCATAGCACCACAATCACAGTTATATTGAGCGACCTAAAGTGTCGTTTGGAAAACACATCGTTTGATTTAATAAAAGCAATCGAGTTACAAACATAGGTCCCAAAAGTTTACAAAGTTTGCGGAAATATAAATATATTACAAGTCCAAACGATGGTTTTGAAAGAAAGTGCCATAATGTACAATAATGTAAGTCGCCTTGCGACTCAAAAGGTGGTTCCTAAACCATGTCATGATGATAATGCCTCGATTACACGAAAATACATTGCTAAAGCGGTCAACAATAATGTTGGTGAGAAATCATAGGTTTATGTAAATGTTTTATACGACTACGCAAGTATAGATCGAGCATGACAATTATGTCACGTAAAATGTTACGGCATGACAATTATGTCACGTAAAAATGTTACAATTGCTTAAGCGCATGATACGAAGCTCGGTGATGTCGCCCCAACAGAGTGTCTTGCCAAACAACTCTAATAATGTTCATGAATGAAATGCATCCGTATGACAATTGGGATTCACCAACCCGGATGGGCGTCACCTCGATAGATCTATCCACTCACACACGCTTCTAGGAAATTAACGGCTCATGCATTAAAGTGGGGACTTTTAAGCGGCAACGTTGTAACTCAAGCAATGTAAATGAATTTAACATACTTGGTATCGTAATAAAATGTTGTGCAATGTATTCTCCCGTAGGTTTGAAATAATGTAAAAACTTGTAAAGCGGGCTATGAAAACTCACTTGATAAAGCGGTGTGATGACAAGAGTGAGTACACGAGGTATATCGTGATGCTTTAATCGGGACCTATTACGAATGATATGATATGTAATGAGTTGCAATGTAATGTTATGATATGCATGCATTACGTATGTTATTTATACCATTTGCGAGTTTTGAAAATATTACTTATCGTCGAAAAATACTCTTTTGACGTCTTGACCATTCAAAATCACTTTACAAGTATTTACGTCAAAATGTCATCCTACAATGGTTTTATAATGATTTATGGTGAAATTTTCACTTTTCGTAAGTAAAACAATGTCGTCGAATTTTTATAAAAGTAACAAAATGGCTTTGGAAAACTAGTCGTAAAATGGTGTGCGTCGATCGTTAGGAAACGAACTCGACGGTTTTGGAATGTTTGTATCGAAATCTAGAAGTTTCAGTTCAGGAGTTTTCGTCATAAAGGTCTCGAACATAAAGATAATAAGGGTTAAAGATGGTGATTTTGTCTAATTGTTGTGTAAAAAAATGAGTTTCGGCCAAGTTTGAGCATCCGTAAATAATTTATTAAAACTCCGCTATACAAACGGTTGATTGTTTTGAAAAATATGCTCGGTGATCTTGATTTTATTAGAAGACATTTCGTTTCAAAAGTTCCACATCATTGTTAAAACACCCCTCAACATGGTCGTTTTAGTTACCGTAACACTTGTCTCGTAAAATAATATAGTTTTTGAGAAAATAATAGTTACGGCAATTTTATGAAAACGTGCATATCTTTGTCGTTTCAAATCCGTTTTCACGTATAATCGTCCTTAGCCCGTATCAAAGTATACTAATATATTTTTGATAAGTCGAAATAATTTGTGAAGCTTAGGACTCGTTTTGACTCGAATAGAGTAAAAATAGTATCTTTGAAATTTCGAAAATAATATATTTCGTCGTCAAACTTTAAAATTCATAACTTCTTCGTTATAACTCCGTTTTATCCGTTCAAGCTGCCACGGATTCGTTTTAAAGTATATTTTCTAAATATCAAGGCCAAAAGTCGTGCCTACTGTCGGATTTTCCAGAAAATCAAAACAAGGACAGAACATATTTTATACGTATCGAAAATAGTTTTCTCGTACCAAACCTATTCTAATCCCTTCAAATCAACTCCAAAGCTAATCTAATCCTACCATACACCTTCTTAGGGTGTCATGGGTTCCTAAACATCATCAAGACCAAAGTATACCAAGGGGATAATTATAGGATGACCTATATATATATATATTTCTAAAAATCATGTAAAAATGGTATAAACAACACATGTCTTGCATGCTTGCTCCAAAAATGAAGAGATAAATATGAAATGAAAAGGAAACATGAAAATGAAAGAAACATGCTTACTAGTTAATATGATGAGGTGCAAAGAACAAGGTTAAACCTAAACACTCTTGGTTTTATTTCAAAACCTTATAAAGAGTGTTATCTAGATTGTGTAATAACTTGAACTTGAGAAAAAAAATGATGATCCTTTGAGAACTCTATGATGGCGGTTATGAAGGAGAAGAAACAAAGAGAAAACTTTTTTTTTTACTAACACTTGAATTATGTGAGAATGAATGAGATAAATAAAAGAAGTAAGACTTTTATGTTGAGTAAAATATATAAACAATCAAAGAAACCATACCTCAATTAATGACAACCCTCCCCTTGGTCGGCGGAGGGGAGGAATGTCTATCAAGATATTTTTTTTTTTTTTTATAATTGTGTATACTTATATATTTGTGTAAATTTGTAATAAAAGTGTAAAGTAATGTGTAAGAAAATGTATAAGTGTAAGGTAAATGGTAATTTTAGGTAAAAGTAAATTTTAATAGATCAAAATAGAATGTAATGAGATAATAAAATTGTAAAAATACATTCCTTGTAAAATTTGAGTGATAAAATAATTATCGAGTAGTTTTAAGAAAACGTCGTAATAATATAACTTTAACGATTTATGTACCAAATAAATTTAAAACACTAGGTAAACTCAAAATATAGTTTTTATAACTAAATGTAAGTATAAAAATACATCGGGATCATTTTGAAAGTAACGGATTAAATATTCAAAATAATAACTCACGCGATAACGTTTATTTAATATAAAAATTACGCGTTAAATGTGAAATGAAATGTCATGAATGAACTAATATGATGCAAATGATGTCAATGAAATGTAGACTAATCTTAGTCCATATGAAATGTTCGTGATGTTATGATCATGAATTCGCGCTAAACCTTTAAGGTTACGCAATTTGGAACACGTAAACCTAGTTTACGATAAATGTTGAAATAGTGAGGCATAAATTGTTTGAGAAATGACACGAAAGTACGGGTTGTCACATTCGCCCATCAAAAGGAATTGGTCCACGAATTCGGTTCGTGTTATGTCTATCGAATTTGAGTTTGTGATGAATATCGAGGAGAGAAGACATGGAGAAGTGTCGTTACGGTTATCAATGATTGAGAGTGTATAAAACATCATAGTAAAGAAAATATCGGATGAATCTCTCATAAGTAACACTTTGACTTTGAAATATGTGAAGATTTTGCTTGCACTAAGATTTATAAATAACTGCTCCCAACATAACATGATCCCTCCAGAATTAGACATAGTTAGCTAGGCTATGTATAATTAAGGAACGATGATGTGACGTTCGGTTTAGTTGTTATAACTCTCAATGTTTACAAGGATTTAAACCGTGTCGTTAAAATGATAGTTGAAGTGAAAGGAATTAAAATTCTCGTAAGTAATAACAAATCGGAAAGAAAATAAAGTACGATAGATGAGAATATTTGGGTCGAATTGGTTCGTCGGTGTTTTTCTAAATCGTACCACGCCTTTCAAGGCGGGTCCTTGTGCATAATTTGTTGCCCACTTGAGATTCTAATGGTTTGCGACTTATGGGACATATCTCCAAATTTTGCATCGTATAACGATGTAGCTTATCTAGCTATATGTTGTTACTTATGGCGATTCTTGATTTGTATGACTTCTTTGTTTGTTTCATGAATGAGTTATGGACTAATGAATTGGACTTTCTGATTTTAATCCTTGAATAAGTGATTGATACCTCAACCTTCTGATTGCCTCAAATGGTGTAGTCAATATGTTCATGAGCTAACTATTGTTGTAAGGAAACTTGTCGATGGAGAATGATTTGCCTAACCATTTCTAGAAAGTTACAACGGCTTGAGCATATTATCTAATGTGGAAATTGCTCTCTCGCTCTAACCATTGAGTGAGGATAGTAGGCGGTAATCATGTCCTAGTAGGTTTCATGGAAATCTGAAATGACCGTCGTGATCTAAGGTGAATCGAATAGCTTATAATAGGTACAACTGGAATTGATACCCGTGTCTCGTGTTAGATTCCAAAATGTTAAATCATCGGAAAGGACCTTATTGAAAAGAATAGATTATAGGTATGATTGTGGTTCCTCGCGTTTCTAGTCCTAGCGAATGTCATGACCGAGTCTTACTTGTCTAAGGTGCTTAGTCTCTATGACTAAATTGTTTATTGTTTGATTATCGAAGTGTTTCCATGCTCCATGTTGTAAAGTCACAAACCTTAAATATTTAAGTGAGGTGGTGTAGTGGTTGGTGTTCAAGATTTGTTCGATATTGAGTGCTTCCAAAGATAGTTCATCACTAATATTGTTATCATGCTAGCAAGAAAATAGATATCAGCTCAAACTATGTCGAAGAATGTTTGTTCTAGTTTCACTTGTAGATGGGGAGTCATTGATTGTCCGACATGTTCACACCTGTGGCAACTCTTGATATGGAAGTGAGGTTACTTGGAATTTCTAGAGAACACAATGCCTTAGGGGAAGTTTATATCGATAACCTTAATTTAACCAAATTTTCCTTTAAGGGACACTCATTGTAGGGAAGTTCACATATTGTTGAAGCCTTGTTTAATGAAATGTTCTGTAGTCTCAATTAGGAGGATTGGTTTATTCCTATAGCGTTGCTTAGTGTGTATTCGATTAGTACTAAGTCTTGTAACTCGGTCTAGCTAGTACTTTTGGAATGATAGAGTTTGGATTCTAATCCAAAATAGTGGTTCGGAATGTCTCGTGATGTCTTAAGATTTTGTTGAGTTTTGAATCATCCTACCACCTAGTTCTAGTCCTTGTTGGTAATTCCAAAATCCTTCCATTGTTTTCTTGTATCGAGGAATCCTCCTCACAGATGGTATAGGAAGTCTTTCCTAAAGGTCACTCGTCAAATCCTAACTTATCGGTTGAGTGAGAGATAAATGGCGTAAGCATCTATAGAGTGTTAACAAAAAGAAATGTTTATGCACGATTTATCTGATTATAAAACTTTGCTTTTAAATGAGAATTGTTTTAGGAGATTTGAAATGATGCTTGTTTTTGTTGAAATGGTATTATGTTCCTCCGAAGTTTTAGATGGTATTCAACGTTTTGTTTTGTAATATAATGGCTCAATGATTTTTCAGAGTAACATGAAAATCGTTTCGCATGAGGATATTAAATAGTTGATAAAATGACTGAAACCAATTGATAAGTTGGTAATAAAACAACTTGCGTTAAAATTTTATGAAACAACGTTTCTAAGATGGTGATAAAATAGTTCGAAATAAAATCAAGTGAAATAATTTCATGAAATAGTAGCAGGATAATTTGGAATAAAATTTGTTGGATGGTTTGTAGGATACATAGGAGAACCTTATCGAGTAGTAATAGTCTACTAATTGGTCGAGAATAAAGTTGGCCTAACCCCTAGTAAGATAGTGATGTATCGTCGTGAAATGATGGAAAATTGGGCAATTGGAGTAAGGAATGAAATAAACAAGGTGGTGATTATCGTAGAGATAATAAATGATAAAGATTACATTAGCTAGAAAGGTACTTATTATACATTCTGTTGGTGGTCTAATCGTGTTTCAAGTGTAGGAGTAGTAAGCGGTCTAGCAACAATAGCCCTAGAACTCTCACAGTCCTCAAATCTATGAGATGGTGTAGTGTCTATAGTCTTAGTGGTAGGTGGTAATGGTGTGTCAAATCATGCACGCTTCCCAAGCTGCAAGTCGGGTGTATGAGTATCGGGTATGAGATGTGATGGTACGGATGGTGCTCGAAATGATAATGATGATGAAAATAATGACAATGATGATAATGGAAATCCTTGTGGTGAGTTAAGAAAATAGGTTCATTAGGACTAAGCCTATAAGTTCTACCCAATGGTATGATCTGTCCCAACTGAGTGATAAAAATTGTCCTGATCCTACGGTGAATCAATAGTGATCGCGATGGTGTAGGTGCAACTTCGTCCTCCTAAAGGTCTCGGTGTCATCATCGATGTTATCGGTGTTGAGTCAATGATGTTAAAATTGTGATAGGGAATGACAAGGCATTCTCCATGTCAAAGTGATGTGAGTATAATGGGATGGGTATTTGAAGGCATCCATGTGACAATCGAGTTGAAATGAAAGTAAATAACTCGTAAAATGTGCGTATAAAACCGCATGTATAGTGACTATGCATTTATGATGAAATGATGAGATGCTATGATGATGTAGTTATAGTCTAGGGTCAATGATGCAACCTAGTTCTCTATAATCGAAGCTCGATGCCAATCTGTCACACCCCAATTTACATTTTGCGTGAATGGAATTCACGGGATTGATTGTCATAGCACCACAATCACAGTTATATTGAGCGACCTAAAGTGTCGTTTGGAAAACACATCGTTTGATTTAATAAAACAATCGAGTTACAAAGTATAGGTCCCAAAAGTTTACAAAGTTTGCGGAAATATAAATATATTACAAGTCCAAACGATGGTTTTGAAAGAAAGTGCCATAATGTACAATAATGTAAGTCGGCCTTGCGACTCAAAAGGTGGTTCCTAAACCATGTCATGATGATAATGCCTCGATTACACGAAAATACATTGCTAAAGCGGTCAACAATAATGTTGGTGAGAAATCATAGGTTTATGTAAATGTTTTATACGACTACGCAAGTATAGATCGAGCATGACAATTATGTCACGTAAAAATGTTACAGGCATGACAATTATGTCACGTAAAATGTTACAATTGCTTAGCGCATGATACGAAGCTCGATCGATGTGCGCCCCAGAGTGTCTTGCCAAACAACTCTAATAATGTTCATGAATGAAATGCATCCGTATGACAATTGGGATTCACCAACCCGGATGGGCGTCACCTCGATAGATCTATCCACTCACACACGCTTCTAGGAAATTAACGGCTCATGCATTAAAGTGGGGACTTTTAAGCGGCAACGTTGTAACTCAAGCAATGTAAATGAATTTAACATACTTGGTATCGTAATAAAAATGTTGTGCAATGTATTCTCCCGTAGGTTTGAAATAATGTAAAAACTTGTAAAGCGGGGCTATGAAAACTCACTTGATAAAGCGGTGTGATGACAAGAGTGAGTACACGAGGTATATCGTGATGCTTTAATCGGGACCTATTACGAATGATATGATATGTAATGAGTTGCAATGTAATGTTATGATATGCATGCATTACGTATGTTATTTATACCATTTGCGAGTTTTGAAAATATTACTTATCGTCGAAAAATACTCTTTTGACGTCTTGACCATTCAAAATCACTTTACAAGTATTTACGTCAAAATGTCATCCTACAATGGTTTTATAATGATTTATAGTGAAATTTTCACTTTTCGTAAGTAAAACAATGTCGTCGGAATTTTTATAAAAGTAACAAAAATGGCTTTGGAAAACTAGTCGTAAAATGGTGTGCGTCGATCGTTAGGAAACGAACTCGACGGTTTTGGAAAGTTTGTATCGAAATCTAGAAGTTTCAGTTCAGGAGTTTTCGTCATAAAGGTCTCGAACATAAAGATAATAAGGGTTAAAGATGGTGATTTTGTCTAATTGTTGTGTAAAAAGTGAGTTTCGGCCAAGTTTAAGCATCCGTAATTAATTTATTAAAACTCCGCTATACAAGCGGTTGATTGTTTTGAAAAATATGCTCGGTGATCTTGATTTTATTAGAAGACATTTCGTTTCAAAAGTTCCACATCATTGTTAAAAACAGCCCTCTAACATGGTCGTTTAGTTACCGTAACACTTGTCTCGTAAAATAATATAGTTTTCGGAAAATAATAGTTACGGCAATTTTATGAAAGCGTGCATATCTTTGTCGTTTCAAATCCGTTTTCTCGTATAATATCGTCCTTAGCCGTATCAAAGTATACTAATATATTTTTGATAAGTCGAAATAATTTGTGAAGCTTAGGACTCGTTTTGACTCGAATAGAGTAAAAATAGTATCTTTGAAATTTGAGAAAATAATATATTTCGTCGTCAAACTTTAAAAATTCATAACTTCTTCGTTATAACTCCGTTTTTATCCGTTCAAGCGGCCACGGATTCGTTTTAAAGTATATTTTCTAAATATCAAGGCCAAAAAGTCGTGCCTACTGTCGGATTTTCCAGAAAATCAAAACAAGGACAGAACATATTTTATACGTATCGAAAATAGTTTTTCTCGTACCAAACCTATTCTAATCCCTTCAAATCAACTCCAAAGCTAATCTAATCCTACCATACACCTTCTTAGGGTGTCATGGGTTCCTAAACATCATCAAGACCAAAGTATACCAAGGGATAATTATAGGATGACCTTATATATATATATATCTAAAAATCATGTAAAAATGGTATAAACAACACATGTCTTGCATGTTTGCTCCAAAAATGAAGAGATGAATATGAAATGAAAAGGAAACATGAAAATGAAAGAAACATGCTTACTAGTTAATATGATGAGGTGCAAAGAACAAGGTTAAACCTAAACACTCTTGGTTTTATTTCAAAACCTTATAAAGAGTGTTATCTAGATTGTAAATAACTTGAACTTGAGAAAAAATGATGATCCCTTTGAGCTCTTGATGTGGCGGTTTTAGAAGAGAGAAAAAAAGAGAGAAAACTTTTTTACTAACACTTGAATATAAGAGAATGAATGAGATAAATAAAAGAGTGTAAGACTTTTATGTATGAGTAAACTTTTAAACAATTTTACCATACCTCATTAATGACTACCCCCCTTGGTCGGCCAAGGGGAGGAATCTATCAAGATATCTTTTTTTTTTTTTTTTTTAATTTGTGTATACTTATAATACTTGTAAATAAAAGTGTAAGTAAAATGTGTAATTGGAAAATGTAACTTAAAGGTAAATGGTAATTTTAGGTAAAAGTAAATTTTAATAGATCAAAATAGAATGTAATGAGATAATAAAATTGTAAAAATACATTCCTTGTAAAATTTGAGTGATAAAATAATTATCGAGTAGTTTTTAAGAAAACGTCGTAATAATATAACTTTAACGATTTATGTACCAAATAAATTTAAAACACTAGGTAAACTCAAAATATAGTTTTATAACTAAATGTAAGTATAAAAATGTCGGGATCATTTTTGAAAGTAACGGATTAAATATTCAAAATAATAACTCACGCGATAACGTTTATTTAATATAAAAATTACGCGTTAAATGTGAAATGAAATGTCATGAATGAACTAATATGATGCAAATGATGTCAATGAAATGTAGACTAATCTTAGTCCATATGAAATGTTCGTGATGTTATGATCATGAATTCGCCGCTAAACCTTTAAGGTTCGCGAATTTGGAACACGTAAACCTAGTTTACGATAAATGTTGAAATAGTGAGGCATAAATTGTTTGAGAAATGACACGAAAGTACGGGTTGTCACATATATTATATGACCAATATCTTTTGTGGGCGTATGGATGCATCCTAGATCCGATCTGTTATCCGAGATGATTTGTCTAGTGAATGATGTCGGTGTGCACACTGGCGTCTTCACAACTTCGGGAGCTAGCTACTCCAAATTATTTTCTAAGATTATTTACGATATGTATGATGTTTACGATATGATATGTCCGGGTGATGAATGTGTAAATACTCATCATTTTAGTCAATCGAGCGCAAAACGTTTAAAATGCTCGAAATGCATCAAAATCTGAAAATATTCCAAAATTGCATTTTATATGTTTCGGATGCAAAATGTTCAAAATCGATGAAAATGAGCAAAGTTTGCATAATTGGCGTTCAGTCCCTCAAGTTTCTAAAATTGTCAAAAATAGTCCACGAGTCAAAATTTCAAAGAAAAGTCACCAAAGGTCATTTTAAATCATAATCGGTCAAATTTAGTCCTTTGGTGAAAAATATCAAAAGTTTGAGAAAATTACAAGTTTGGTCCTCAAGTTTGAAAATTGGCAGAAATGGCCCCTGGAAAATTGGATAATGACATATTTGGTCCCTGTACTTTTGAAGCTTGTCAGTATTAGTCCTTGGAACATCTTTGATGAGTTGGCAGGAGTGGTCCTTGAAATTTTCAGAATTACACATTAGGTCCCTAAGTATTTAAAAGCCTTTCACCAATTTTGGACCCCTTGACACCAATTGGACCCCTGTCAAATTGCCATTTTGACCCCCTGGTTTTAATAATCAGTCAACCCACTTGGTTTGACTAACCATTTTGGCGCCAACCTTCATCCTCCCCACTAGCAGTTGTTTGAGATGGAATCTCAATCTTTGGGATATGAATCGTTGAGGAGTTGAAATAATATTCTTAAAGGAATACTCTCCTCGTCATCATCATACATATTGCATTAAGAAATTGGGAGCCTTAGAGCTGCATGCTCTAGGGCTAATAATTCTTCCCTAGAATTGCGAGCCTCGTTCTTCGTGACAATTCTCCTATGGTCTTTTCACCACTCACTTGATTCTTAAGGTTTTGAAGTATATCATCAAGTTTTTTCATTGTGGATTCAAAATCATAGGAAATTTCTTGAGACAACGGCTCGGTGGAGTTGAACCAGTATGGTCGTGGAGGTTGGAAATTTTCAAACCCGGAAGTATAGTAATTTTGATTCCACGGTTGACATTGAAAATTATCGCGAGGACCTCCACAATTTGTGCAAGAAAAATTCGGTACATTCGAAGCGATGTGTCATTAAAACTTTGATAGCATGGTTCTTGCTCAAATGAATCTTGAGGAGGTGGCTAAAATCGTTTGAGGATAATTGGAAAAGTTCGGATTAGTGCATGAGTTTTCGACATCCAAGCAAAACGAACAAAATCCATCCGTAAGATCATTTCCACACCTCTCGCAAGAACATCGTTGACATCGAAAATCAACTAACGGATCCCCACAACCATAGCAATACTGCTGATTGAGCGAAAAATTTTGGGGTTGGGGTGGGTAGTCGGAGAAGTTTTCGGCTCATTGAAAGAATTTTGATCATAAGAACATGAATTCCTCGAACATAAAACAAACAACTTCCGTTATGAATGTCATTACCGCACTGTTCATACGTACACCAACGACACGCAGAACCAAAAGCGGTTCTCCACAACCGACACAAGGAATCGATGATTCCATCGAATAATAGAAGTTAGAATCAAATGGATAGAGGGTAAAGAGATAAAGAATCAAATAGGGTTAGAGGGTAAAGACGAATATTTTGGATTTTGGATAGACATGATGCAAAAACAAAGACCGAAAATCTTTTAGATTTTGATTTTAAAAGAAAATATAAACATATACGAGATGGTATAAACAAGGAGTGAATATCCAAATCACTAATACGCTGGGCGGAAGGCAATCAAGACGACAGTGACTCCCGGCGTGGCGCCAAAAATTTGATGCGCAAAAGCGGTCAAGCTAAATCACACAAGCCCGCCACTTGTGAATGGCGGACCGTAACTTGACTTAAACTCGCTAGAGCACGAAATCAATGAAGATCGGGGAGCATAGTGTTTCCCGGTCGTTATGTCCCAATGAGCTATGCAATGGATTATCAAACGTTTAGTGATCGCGAGATTTGAACGGCAAAGGAGATTGTGGATTATTATGACTAAGGAAAAAGTATACAAACTACAAGGGCTAAAATGCAAATTAAAGGAAATTAAAAAGATAAAAACTATTAAATAAACGCTATCACTATTTTTAAAATGATGTTTTAGTGATTTTATAAAACAAAATAACTTAAATAAACTATTTTAACTAAAACGTAAACTTAAAATATCTAAAAACGTAACTTAAAACGAAAACGTACGTTATGTACAAAAATTATGCTGGAGCGCAGGATAAAACGTAAAATTTATGAAATAAAAGTCCTACAAGTGTAAAAACAATTTTTTTACGTAATATATGACAAAAGAAAATTTTAGGAAAAAGCGAAATATTTTTTTGAGTTTTAAAATAATTATTACGAATTAAAAACTATTTATACTAGTTAATTAATTAAAAATAAAATAAAATAAAAAAAATTGGAAAATCTGAGAAATTTACGAAAAGGGCTTCACATGAAACTGAAGTTTTAAAAAAATAATTAAAAAAAAGTTGAAGGATGCTTTTTGAAATAAGTTGCTAATAAGGAAAATTATGTTATATGAAAAAAATTGACATTAACTATTAAACATGTTGAAGTATGACATGAAACACCCACTAGAGCAGTTGGTAAAGGTGTGTGACAGTGGGCGCTGCTATAGTTCTTGAATCGACCGAGTTCGAATCTGGCGGATCGATTTTGGTTTTATTTTTTCTTTTTGGTTTTTCGCTTTTGGTACTCAAAGGACTTCAAATAAGCATATGTTAACAAAAGCTATACTTAGAAAACACGAAAATAAAGTCAATGCAAACTTATTTCTGATGCAGACCAAAAATTATGACTGGGCTGTTTGGGACAGTGGAGTTAAGGGACCGTTTGGGACAGTGGAGTTAAGGGACTGTTTGGATTTGCTATGCTTCAAAAAGCAACTAAAAGCTAAAGGACCTTATAAACGACTAAACCATAGATCAAAAACTAACTTAGAAAATCACTAATAAACAGATTATGAGCAGAAGCTAGGGGGCAAAATAATCAATAACCAAACACTACTTAACTGTTTTAACAAAATAAGCTAAGTACTAACTACATGAGCTAAAATACTAATAAGCACTAAATAAGCAACATGTCACCTACTCTAAACTAAATATACTTAATGAACACTAAACATCCTAAAAATAAAACTGAAATGGAACCTTAATAATACCGGAAACAAAACAAAAAATACTTATCGATGTGCGCGACCAAACAGCCAAAGGGTACACTTTGAGCTTATATTGGATAAGCTAGAGTGTGAGTTAAGTCATGAGCTCGAGCCTAAAGAGTCTACCCACTGGCTCCTTATTGCCCCACAATAATACCTTTGATAGTCGTGAGCGACTTATTAATAGTGAAAAGGTACTGCAATTTTTGTTCGAGACACATGCGGGACAAGTCCTAAACGAACCTACCCACTTTAACCCATGAAACAACCTAGTTAGCTATTTTTTGATTTTTTCTTTTGACCCAAGACAAACAAGCTCTTGAACTCATGATTTTTATTTTTTAATTTTTATCTCAACAAAATCTTGCTTAAACCGCTATACAAAAACTAAGGAACTCAAATTTATATATATTTTAAAACCGATTAAGACCGAAAAATTATGAATCCTTGTAAAACTCTTGTACAACTCTAAACACGTACATAGATGCTTGGAATTAACTAATTTCTAAACTCAAAATGGTTCAAAGCTCTCTTTTGACCCATTTTAACCCACAAACCAAACACTCCTTAGAAAAGCGAAATTGTACTTAAACTTAAGTTCTTGATGGATAATGACATAAAATGGATGAATCACTTACCCAACCCTTAAAATCAACCTTTTATGATTCAAAACCTTCAAACCGGGTTGACTTTCAAAATGACCCACTTTGACTTTTGTTGACTTTTCATGAAAATTGCTTAAAACTAATTTGTAAGCTTTCGAAGCAATAATAAGCTTAAGTGAGCTTATTTGTACTTAACTATAAGTTATTAGAAGCTAGGACAATAGAGTTCGAATTTGGAATTTTAAGCAGTGCATAAAAACTTGAAAGCGAAATGAAACTTTTAAATTGATACTTGAATTGAATTGCAATGATTAAGTAGCTATTGTTTAATACATAAAAGCTTAATATTACATTCTAAAAGCTAATTAAAAGCAGGTTTTAAGGAAAAAAGCGACATACAAGTGAAACTAAAACTAACTAACTACTCATGCTTGCTTCTCTCTTCCTCTTTTATACCCCAAGTGCTTTCTCTCACCTTCCGAGTGGATCCCACCTTGTTTGAGCAATTGGATGATTTTTGTGGATTTTAGCCACTTTTCAATTTTAGGCGGGAATGAGGTGTTTTAACGGTGAGGTTGAGTGAAAGGTAATGGAGTGCATTTAATGTGTTTGGAGTTGTGTGGAGGTGGGGAGGCAGTGAAGGGATAAGGTGAGGAAGGTTGAGTGTGCAGGTTATTTGCAGGAGTCACTGGGCTCGTGGTAGTTAAATAAATCCTTATCTATTATGTCTGCGTTAAGTATTCCGTTATGGTTCAAGACTTTCTAGTGTTATATTATGTATTCGATATGACATGCTAGTGAATGTGCTCATGAGCGTATATGTTCAAGTGATTACTAGTTGCCATGCTAGGATAGGATTAATATGTTTAAACATGATTCAGATATCCGATATTATGATTAGTTATCGTCACGTGAATGCATTGATCGCGAGATGAACGTGCTAGTGTACAATTGAGTGTTCGAAAGTTAGTATGTATGATGGTTCGATTAATTTTATAAACCTTGCCTATCGGTTAGTTATGCATGTCGCATATGTGACCGCCATGTTAAAACCCTAGCGATGTTAAGATTTGATCGAGAACTAGTTTAGCTTATGATATCTCGCTCGATAATTGCTAATGGCTATGTTATGTCTTTGTCTATTTAGTTATAGTATGTCTACTGTGTTTTCTATCTGTATGTGAGACTGCCATTATTTGACTGCTATTTCCGCTGCTACAATATTGAATTAAGTGTGTTAAATGTAGATTAATTGATTTGTATGAATGCCATGATTATTTTCTAGGAATTGTTTTCGTTAGTCTTTAGACTTTTCGTTTGGTTTATATGTAATCTATTGTATTGATATGTTAAGTGTCTGGTTATTCTGAAGTGTTTGCATTTGTGTCGTTAATGTGCTATGAGGTGTTTAAACTGTTATGTGTTTCTTTTGGATTTCTGTATATTTGTGCTTCCGCAGAATCCTAAGCGATTGAGAATCTCATTTCGTTGCGATTTCGTTATTTGTATATTTGTTTTGTTTAGCTTTCATTTTGTTATATCTCATTCTTGGGCTTTGTAAGCTCGACCGCATTTTCTTTTCTCGGCGGGTTTTAGGTATTTCAAGGTGAGCTTATGGGATAGTGATCCGGATTTGAGAGTAGAGTGAGAGCAAGATTTGACCATAGAGATTTTAGATTTGTTTTGAAGTTTAGCTATTTATGTTTTCTTTTTGAATATTTTGTAAAGGCTTCCGCTATTGTATAGTACTTAAGGTTCTGATATGAAACTGTATTTGTGATATCTTTACCCTTGTCGGGTTGGGGTGTTACACATACCCCCCCTAAAGTGAAATTATTTGCTTGGCGAGCATGGCTCAATCTCCTTCCAACAATAATGAACATTAGAAAGTAGACATTTAATGTTGCATGAACCTATTTCTGTACATAGTCTCTCCCCACACAAAGATATCTACATGCTCTTTTCCATTGCCGTTGGGCTTGAGCGGTATGGGAGTTAACTGAATTCGGCGATATCTTACATTTTGATAATTGAGATTTTGTTATTAGATAATTTAAAGTCCTTAATAAGATCATGCATAATGTGTCACATATATAGGATACAGAATGACTTGATAAATAAGCTAACACATTGGGTTAATCCCAAAACAATTATAATTGGGCCTACACTCTAATCATTCGGCTAATACACCGCTGTAGTTGGAGGGGGAGGTCTTTCAACGTTCAATTAGAGCGGAAATCTTAAAACAATGCACTAGCGAGACCCGAGGTAAGATATCGGCATATTGAAATCAGGATGGAACATACATGAGACACACAAGACCATTTACCACAAAATCACGAACAAAATGAATATCAAGCTCTATATGTTTGGTGCACTAATTTCTGATGTTGAACCAGGTTATTGGAGAGATAGACAGCACTGACATTATCACAATAAACCAAGATAGCAATAAGGTTACGCACAAAAGGTTACGCAAAAGGTGTATGCAGCTCACACAAAAAGGTTACGCACCAAAGCAGTTTCAGCAACAACATTGGCAATTCCTCAATATTCAGCTTCAACACTCGATCTAGATAACATAGTTTGGCATTTAGGAGACCAAGAAAGCAAGTTGTCCCAAGGAAAACACAATAGCCAGAGGAGGAACGCCGAGAGACCGGGTAAGTAGCCTAGTCAACATCCAAGAAAGCAATGAGCAGAGCAATAAAAGAAACATGTAGTTGTAAGCCATAATTAAGAGTACCTCGAACATACCAAAGAATACGCTTTAGTGCACAAAAATGTAAATCCCGATGATCATGCATATTAAGGCACACTTACTCAACAACATAGGACAAATCAGGGCGAGTAAATGTAAGATACTGAATAGCACCGGCTAAGCTGTGATACAATGTAGGATCAGAAACAGGGTCACCATCATGACCAAGCTTAGAATCAGTATCATTTGGAGTCCGACAAGGATTACACTTCTACATATGATCCCGCTCAAGAACTCGTCAACATAAGTAGCATGAGACAAAAATAAACATGTAGAAGAACGTTGGGCAGAAACACCAAGAAAATAATTAAGAAAGCCCAGTTAGACATAGCAAATTTTCCATGAAGCAAAGAGATAACTTTCTGCAAGAAAGCTACAGAAGAAGCAATTATGATAATTTCATCAACATAAAGTAGCAAGTATGCAATATTGTCCCGCGATGAAAGATAAACAATGATGAGTCAGTTTTGCCGTGAAAAACCGAACTCGTGTTGCATAAGAAGCAAACGTGAAAACCATGCAGTGGGGGGCGCTTATTAAGACCATAAAGAGAACGCTGCAAGTGATAAACATAATCCAATTGATAAGGGTCCACAAAGCCAGGTGGCTAATACATATAAAGTGTCTCCGATAAATGACCATAAAGATTGCATAAGAAGCAAAGTGCAAAAACCATGCATGGGGGGCTTTTTTAAGACCATACAGAAAATGCTGCAAGTGATAAACATAATCCAAATGATAAGGGTCCACAAAGCCGGGTGGCTAATACATATAAAGTGTCTTCGATAAATGACCATAAAGAAAAGCATATGCAGTTATGACTCTTGGTCTTGTACATCATGAGTCCAAAATACGAGTGTTTTGTTGTTACTTAATTAATTGTTATTAATAAACTTTATTAAAAAAAACAAAAACAAAAAACCTCAAGTTACTCACTTTTGTGTATATTAAACCATGCAAAAACGGCATCTTCCTTTCTTAGTCATAGTAAATCGAGTACGTTTTGATGCATCATGTCGTCCATCTTGTTCTTCTCGGTTGCATATGACAATTGTGTTTGCAAACATGAAGAAACATGAATCTCAAAGCAACACAAATAACATTGACAAAAATTATTTTATTTCAATGCCAGTATATTTGAAAATATTTTCAAAAAATATAAATCTTGAGTAAACCTGTGTGATCGTGAATTTTAACAATTTATTTTATGATAACATATAAAGACACGTAAATATTATTCTTATGAATAATAAAACCTATAAGTCTTGATGCGTCGGCTGGGCCATTTCCTTTTTCTTTTCGATATAATTGCATGTGACAAGTGTATATGAAAAGATTAAGAAAACACGAATCTTGCAACCTGCAACCCGTATGGGTGTGAATTAAAACAATGATATTTTTCATAACATAAAAAATCATATATATTTTTTATTCGAAGATATAATATAACCAATAAGTATTGATATATCAAGCCTGCCTTTTTCTTTTAAATTTGCATATGACAAGTGTGTTTTAAAGATGAAACACCACGAATCTTATGGGATTATATGAACTAATGAACCCCTATGTGTGAATAAAAGGATCAATCTATACTCATTATAACGATTTGAGACTTATAAAAAAAGTCTTAAATTTTAAAACAAAAAATATTATTATATATAAAAAGAAAATTTAAAATTAATGTAAAATTTAAAATTTAAAATCTCAATTAAACCATATAGTAACTCCATCCAATAATAAAATATTTTAATAGAATTGTTTATAAGAAAATCTCACTAAACCTATAACCACAAATTTAATGTTAAAATTAAAAAAATAAAATAGCTAACTATTTACACTATTAATAATTTAGACGTTTTACATTTGAAAAACATATATCTACTACGTTATAAAGTATTTGAGACATGCTAAATAAGGAAGGTTTAAAATGAAAATATTTTCTCGCAACAAAAATTGTCACTGAATACACGTTGCCGCATTACGCGGGTACCTTTCTAGTGTTTTACAAAGCATAAATAGTCCATGATTAATGTATCACTTAAAGTATAATAAAATGAAAAAACTGTTTATGAACCAGACCATCTTTTTCTCTCCAAGTGCATGCGACAAGTGTTTCTGAAAAGTTTTACTAGAACACGAATCTTGAACCAACGTATACATGTGAATCAAAAGAACATTTTGGCTCTTTACAAAAACAAAACCCGTAACTTTGATTCTAAAGTATGATAAAATCCGATAAGACTTGATGCATCATACTTGTCTTTTTCTTTGCGATTCATTGAGCACACGACAAGTGTAATTTTAAAAGATGAAAAAACCATATATTTTGTTTGCTAAACCATGTTTTTGGTTTTGAACATATATCAAGAAATGCATGTTTAAAAGCAAGAAACATAGGATATGGGTATCATGTGTTGGATGTGCAGAATGTTTGGCTGATTTCGGAACGTACCAAATTTTTGTAGTTTGATGATAAGCTTCTTGTGTTCTTTTTGTCAGGAAGAAAGAGGCAACTCTTTTTAAAAGCTACCTATAGTCACTTCCTTCTACCCTTTTGTGATTTTGTTGGCAAGGGAGAATTTTTGGTCAAAGTTTAAAATGTAGGATACTTGCATATATATTTGTGATGTTACGTGAAATTATAAGGGAAAACACTAATATAGTGAAGGGACATAAATACAACCCTAGGTTGTTTTGATGTTTTACTTGTTAAACGACGTAATTTTTAAAGGTTCCGCATGTAAGCTTAAATGTGAGACAGCTCCATATTCACTTTCCTCTTTTATGAAAGACGTTATATATTTGAGTATGTCGGGCTAACCGAGTGCGTAATGGTCTTCTACTTGATTAAACATTGGTTAACTTAAGTTTATTAAACATTTAAACTCAATGATAGAAATTCAGCGAGTAGGTACTTCTTTTTAGTTCTTTAAGCGACACTCCTTGGTATTGAAGCTACACTTTGTCCCTCTAATACAGTTTCAGCGAGTAAAGTGCATGAACTAGAGGATGAATATTCAAATTAGTGAGATGCGGCAAAATTTCACTTGTGCATTCTCTTCAAAGCAACATGGTAAGATACTTTTTTCGTTCAAAGTGTTTTAGATATTCAAGCGAAACTTTCCTAGGCTAAAATAGCGGTATGAAGTGACTGCAGGGAAATATAAAACAAGTATGATCTGTAATAAAGCAATAAATAGTTGTCAACACTATTTACTAGAGAGAGTTTTGGTTCATCCTAATAATAGAAGCATTTAACATAAAGATGTATTTTTTCATTGAATGTTTGAAATGTCAAAAGGCCTCACTTGAAGACAGCGTACATCTTGCTAAATAAGAGAATGTTTGTCGATAACAAATGATGTCTTTTCATATTCAATAACATACAATTATTTAAGAGAAATAACTCTCAAACTTGAACAAAACATAATTTTTTTTAACGGCGGATGAACAAAACATACTTGTTGATCCATCTGTAAGGGGGGACGGAGTGGACTTCGGCTAGGTGATCGGGTTGGTGAACCCGAGCGGCAACACCATTCCGCCCAGCTCGGGTTCGACGGCCGGTTTGTATTTGCGAGCTTGGAAGCCGAATTGGAACGTTGGGTAATATAGACGTTGTGGTTTCAAACGGCTAGTAGCCGGTTAATATAAAAAAAAAAAAAAAAAAATTCTTCCTATTTAACAAACTTTACATTTCAAAAACATACTTCCTTTTAACATATCAAAAAAAAACACACACTAAATAATCTCTCTCAAAAAATGTCTACCGATTCTTCCGATTCGTTGTTCCTTCTTCGTCGACGAGATATCCACGGGTAGCTCGTTGCAAAATATGCTTCAACTAGCGGCTCAAGATTATGAAGACACGGCAAGCTCTACCCGAACTAGCGTAAATCGTCATCGGGATATAGGTCTTGTAACTTTAGAGAATGATTGGTTCGTTGAAACACCAAAGTACAACGACGAGTACTTTAAAAAATTTGAATGGAGAAAGCATGTTTTGCAAATAGTGGGTGACATTGAAGCAAGATACCCATATTTTCAAGAAGGCTACGCGCGCGATTTCAAAAAAGTTTCACGGCGAAACAAAAAATCACATCGGCTGTTAGGCAACTCGCAACCGGCAATCCGCCCGATGAGTATGACGAATATTTATGCATGTCTCAAAGAACGGGACGTGAAAGTCTTGATAATTTTTGTAAGGCCATCATTGAGTTGTACGGTCGGGAGTACCTACGTAGGCCGACAACACACGATCTTGCTCGCATTTTCCAGGCCCATGAAGCGACGCATCACCTCCCTGGGATGCTTGGCAGCCTTGATTGTACACACGTCAGATGGAAAAATTGTCCTAGACATTTGAGAGGGCAATATACGAGAGGTGACTATGGTGTTCCGACTATTATGCTTGAAGTCACGGCGTCACAAGATATGTGGATTTGGCATGCTTTTTTTGGTCCACCGGGATCAAACAACGATATCAACGTATTGAATCAGTCTGACTTGTATCTTACATTTCGAAATGGAGCGGCGATGAATAGTTCATTCCACGTGAATGGACGCTTTTACAAACGCGCTACTATTTGGCGCGATGGAATCTATCCTAAGTGGTCCACACTTGTTAAAGCATACCCGTTCCAAACGACCCAAAGGAAAAGAGATTTACGGTTACAAGAGGGCGAGAAAGGATGTCGAGAGAGCTTTTGGTGCTCTCAAAGGAAAATGGAAAATTCTTGAACGACCACTCGAGCTATGACCAAAGCGAAAATTGCCGATCGTGTTCATCGTGTGTTATTTTGCATAATATGGTTATAAACGCGAGGGAGGCAATCTCACCGGCTCATATAATGGATCCGCCGGTCCACCCGGTGTTCGACGACGGTGTGGTAGCGGAGTTACTAGGCAATTTCTCCATGACCGTCTTGATATGATCTCACGGAGCACGTACGTGAAGACTTACGATCTCGATGATTAATGGCTTTTTTTAAGTATTATGTTATGTTTTTTTTTAAGTATTATGTTATGTTTTTTTTTAAGTATTATGTAATGTTTTTTTTTAAGTATTATGTAATGTTTTTTTTCAAGTATTATGTAATGTTTTTTTTTTAATGAAATGGTATGTTTTTATTTTAAATATTGTATGTGATTTTATGTATTTAAAAAAAAAAAAATGGAATTCGGGTACTAGGGTACCACTCCCACTAGTGAGGGTAGTGTTAGGGTAGTAGTAGGGGTAGTTTTGAGTTGGAAGGTTTGATTGGATAGAGGTGATGTGGACCCTTGGGGTATTAAGTACTAAATTTCCACTCCCTCCTCCCTAAGATTGTAGTTCACACTTAAACAATTACTTGGTTTATTGTTTAAGTAAAAGAGAACAACATTTTTGTCGTTTAGTTAAGGGTATGACACACAAGATTATAATAAGATTGTAAAAAAAAAAAAAAAAAAAAAAAAAAAAACTACTTTAAATACACTTTGTTTGAAAGACATAACTTACCAGATATTTTAGTAAAATAATCTTTTCGTAATTTTTTAAAATCAAATGCTACTTCATATAACTTATAAAAATTACATTATATATTCGTTTAATCTACTATTGTTATTTGCTATATCTATGTTGAGTAAAGTTTAATTAGATAACATAGTTTGTCTAATAAAACCCTTTCGGGTTTGTCTAACCAATGCTCTCAACGCACTAGTTTAGATGACTATATAAGGAAACTTTAAGTTTATTAATTACAAAATCAGAACTAATTAAGGCAAGTTATAAGATCAATTAATGTGTATTGAATGCATTTTTAAATTTAAAAAGTAAACTCGAGATGAATTATTGCACCTTAAGCGATGCCATATGACCACTTGTTAATCCCTAACTCCTTATTAAGGGTGAGCATATGACCCGAACGGACCGGACCGACCGAAGGACCGACCGGACCGACACGGACCGAGACCGGACCGACCACATTCGGTCCGGTCCGCGGTCCCGGCTTTTGGGCTAATTGGTCCTCGGTCCGGACCAAAACTGACAAATTTGGCCTTGTCGGACCGGACCGGTCCGGACCGAGACCGGACCGACCACATTCAGTCCGGTCTCGGTCTAAGGTTTATGCCGAAATCGGTTTTCGGTCCGGTCCGGTTTTTAGACCATGCACACCCTTACTCCTTATTATCATTATTGTTCGTAACAACATTCCTAAACCCCATAAGGGATGGATGAATTAGTACACTCTTTTTAAAGTTTAGTTATTACTCTTTAACCTTTTATTAATGACCCAAAGATTTCCTTTATTACCTTGTTTTACCTACTAAATAGACGAGATAAAATAACTATTTTTCAAAAAATATTTATCATTTGATCTAATAATGGAGATTAATTTAAAATTAATTTTTTTAAACCTATTTCTCATAAACTATATAAAGTTTTATTTTTTCTTTATTTTCATTTACCTCATCTTTTATACACACTTCGTGTGTATTTTCTCTCAACTGCTTCCCAAATGAACTCATAAGAAATAAATTACGATCACCATTCCGATCACTATCACCGTTCCGATCACCATCACCGTTCCAATTACCATTTCGATCACCATCATCGTTCCGATCATCATCTCATCATCACCTCCCGATCATTATCATTCTTATTATTGTTTCTTTTAATTTGAATGAACCGTTTGTTTCATAAGCTTATTTGATTGATATTGTTGCGGTTGATAATGTTGTTGAATCGGTTGATAATTATGTCGATCAAGTTGTTAACATTTCTTCTGACCAAGTGTTTGATGAAATGTGTGAGTGAAAACTATTTGATAATCTTGTTATCTGCTCCTGTAATTTTGCTTATTAATTAAGTTGTTAGTTGAATTTTTGTTTTTAGCTACATTGGAATGTTGTTTTTATGTCTGATTGTTGTTTTAAATATGCTCTGTATCATATTATAGTATCACCAATGATATTTGAAGTTGATGATAGTATAATTTTATTGTTTTACATGTTCTTTGTTGATGATAACTGTGTTTTTTTTTGAACGGCAAATTATATTAAAAAAAACTAGCAAGAAGCTAGAAAATTACAAAAACAAGGATCTTGGACATTTCAACCAAGAGATCCAATCAAAGTTATTTTTACATCTACTAGAACACCACGTAAAAGAAAGTAACAAAATCTCATCGAAAAGAAGGTCCTTTCGCGGAAGAGAGCTCCCAAACAGAGATTGATTACGGTAATTCCAGATGACCCACCACATAACATAAAAGATACCTTCCAAAATGTCCTTTACACCTTTAGGAAGACGAAGAGAAGAAACCAAGAAAGCCAATCCTCATACGATAAAGATCGTGAATATCCAATTCCCACCAACGCGCCCTTTGCTAATGAGAGCCCGAGCCATAATGCACGAAAATAAAAGATGTGAACAAGATTCACCAGCGGTACAACAAATGGGGCAATTAATAGACGAAATTTTAATTCCACGGCGACAAATTTAATCTAGTTGGTAACTTATCCAAACTCACTTTCCAAGCCAAAATATTAATCTTAATCGGGACTTCCTTAACCCATCTAGTAGGGAACCCATCGACGGCAGGAGATAATCATCAATATATATGATGATAACTGTGTTTGAGTTACTGATAAGTTATTCATTATAGTGTAATATTGTTTTACATGCTCTTTGTTGATGATAACTGTGTTTGAGTTGCTTTAAACGCATAGTTATTTAGTGTGATTATGCTTATTATTTAAGCTGTGATTGGATTATGTTTTTCAATTTGCTATGTGTATTATCATTTTTGATATTATCACTTGTAATATTTTATTTATTTGATAGGTTTTTTTCTTGTTAGTGGTTAAGTTTTATTATATGTCATGTATAGTATCACTTGTGATATATTCCATTATTATTTAAGCTGTGATTGGATTATGTTTTTCAATTTGCTATGTGTATTATCATTTTTGATATTATCACTTGTAATATTTTTATTTATTTGATAGGTTTTTTTGTTTAGTGGTTAAGTTTTATTATATGTCATGTATAGTATCACTTGTGATATATTCCATTGTTATTTTTTTATAATCATATAAAGCTTTTTTTAAAAGCTGTGATCATATCCTATTTATTGTGTGTTTTATCACCTTTGTTTACAGCTTCTGCTAGTGTGAAAACACCTAAATCATCATGGGTTCTTATAGTTTTTGCTAGTGCGTTACCAATATTCTGTAGCCATTGGCCTGAGGGGCGGTGACCCTGGAGACGATGGGCGTGGAAGCGACTCCGTTAAAGGTGAATTTGCTGCAGTCAAATTCTGATTTCACATTTTTTTTGAATTTCTTTTGTTTGATGTATCACTTGGGATTCATAGATTTTCATTTTTTTTAATAAACTTATGCTCAATAGTTTGAAATAATTTTTTTATGAGGATTTTGTGATTCATATAGTTCTTGTTTTTATACATGTTTGGTATATGTAATTGAAAATGTTATATTTTTTGTGATATGAAACATTTTAATGTAAACAATATGTTTTAGTTAGCTAAAAGTAATATCACATGTGATACTGTTAGTTTACATACAAATGATCATACAAGTCACTTAGCCATTTTCAAAAATAGTACAAACTCCGACACCATACAATGTGGCTCGAATATGATGTTAAACCTATTGAAACATGCACATTCTATCAATAAAAAAATATATGCATTACAAATCTAACAGAAACATGTTAGAAACTCAATATCTCTTGTGATGTTCTCATGTTATCACAATATTCATCACATTATTACAACAATCCCTCAATAACTACTAACTACTACACTTTTATTGCTAGTTTGAAGTGTATCTCATTCTCATGTTGTTCAACTTTTTGGATGAAACTTTGATATCACAGGTGATATCGCAGATATGTCGGCTTGTTCTATTTGTTGAATCACGTGTGATATTACGGGTGATATCACGTGTGATATTACGGGTGATATCACGTGTGATATCACATGTGATATAACAGGTGTTTGAGCTTTTACTGTTTGTGTATGAAGATGTTGTGCTTTCTTTAACCATAGCTTCTTCACTTCACGATTCAACCATAGATATTTTCAAATTCATCAGAAACCTATTGAAATACGCACAATGTATCCATTAAATAGACAAATCCACCACAAATATAATAAAAACATCATAATATCTCTTCTTTTCAATTAAACCTAACCTCTAATATATCCAATTATCACAAAAAAACAAATTATTCATAAATATCTTAAAAAACACAAATAAAATCCGAAAATAAGAACAAAATCATCACATCATCACAATAATCTATCAATAAACAACTAAAATAAACCTAAAAAAATACAAAAATCTTCATAAATAGCAACAAAAACACAAATAAAATTCATAAATAAGAACAAAATCACAACTAAATAAGAAATTGGAAGCACTGTACCATTATCTTGAGTTTGAACAGGTTCATTTCGAACCATTTTTTCCCATATATGGTTCTACTTGCCACGATTCTTCTATTTCTATGTGTTTTATTTGATTTTTACGGTAAAAAACGGATTGATTTTGATGTTTTTGGTTAATTTTGAAGTTTGTTAGAGAGAGAAAGTGAGTTAGGTGTGTGTTTTTGTGTGTGTCAGATTGTGATAATGAAATGTGAGAGAAAAGAGGTGAGTGGGTGAATGAATAACGTAATTTACATATTCAGTCCCTCCGTGTTTTTTTCTTAAACTTTGTCTTGTAGATCAACGTCTCAGATTTGTCCATTAATATTTAGTGGTTTTTGAGTTTCCAAAATAACTCGCCTCTAGTATTTTAATTAAATGGATGATAGAAATTTGTCTATTAGTATGCATCAAAATAATGATATGCATTTAAACTTTTCTCTAAATTACTAACAAATTGAGCTCAATATTACTATGTGTTTTATATTTTCATGTTTATAAACAAAGATAATATAAGATAGAGATTTAAGTTTTCATATAGGAAGATGAATTGCACACTTCATGAAATGATTGAAACACTCTAATGTGTTTGGATATTTATACCCTTACAGTTACCCTTACACTTTCACCCATGTGAGGGTATAAATGTCCAAACACAATTAATTGTAGTGTCCCAATCATTTTATAAAGTATGCAAATTACCTCCCTTTCATATATGTTGACTTTAACGCACTTTTCTCATTTCTATGCAACTCGAAAATTTTTATACCCGCATCAAAATAGTTCCGTCAAAGTATACGTTTTACATTTTCTATACTTTTTGGTATTAATAATAACATACTTGTATTTCGTATATTTTTACGTAACATCATTGCATTTTCAAAAATATAAGAGTACGTATCTTGTATTTTTATGCAATTAGATCCATTATATTCACATTTATATATGCAAGAAAACATCAATTTACATATGCTATATTTTGATATCAAAATAGTTACAGTATATAAAAATGTTTTAGGATTTTGTGAAGTTAGATCCGTATTGACAAATTGGAGGGTTTAAATTTGGAGATACGGAAGAAGTACAAGGTTTTCAGAGGTGAGGTCAGTCTGTAAATTGTCTTCCATACTTTTTTGGGGCAAACGCAAACTTGTGAACCCAACTTTTGGACCAGGCCTTACGTGTCTCTTAGTTAACTGGGCTCGTACAAAGGGCCATATCAAACATTATAGAAAGGTTCTTTTAGCCCTTCTGAATTTTTTTTTGAACAGTGGTTACGCTATTATCACAAAATTACAAATTATTATTTTTTTCTCTTTTTTTTTTGAAAAACGGAAATCATGTTTTTGTTCGATCGTTTGGTTTAAAGTGTAAATATTTAGGGTGTATTTGACGAAAGTTTTTAGAAGCGGCGAGTGATTTAACGTTGAATTTTTAACGCTTGTTTGTGAAGAATAAGAATTTCTATCTTTTTTCAAAATGCTATTTTTTCAACGCCCATAAAGTAAAGATTAAACGTTGAGCATTTAAGAGTTGTTTGGCATATTATGATTGCAACGACAACTACGTTACAAAACGTTTTTATAAAAAAAAAACAGCTACTACTTAGGACTATTATTCACTTTAGTCTATTGCTTACTGCTACTACTACTTTTGTCAAACACGCTCTTAAACTTTTGTTTTAAGGTTGTTTAAGATTGGTTATTCCAAGGTAAACTGAACCACGAAGCTTAATTACATATGTATCTTTTTGTATTTGTGATAGAAAATCGATTATGTGCCTAAATAATGAAACAAAATGAAATTTGCTACTCTTAGCCATAAGCCCATAAGAGCTATGTTTAATGTGGTAAGAAAAGCGCTTATCCGCTACACACAATAACTTCTATTTAGCCTATCAATCATCACATGAATAAATAAATAAATCACTTTTTGATAGGCTTTACTTTGTTGCACAAAGACGATATGTAGAATCTTTTTAGCTAGTTGTCGGAGAACACTTCAAAACGTTGCATTGTTTAAAAGTCAGAAAAATAAAATGTGCTTTACAAATGCAAACAATACTATTCTAGTATTCTTATTGAATTTTCCATGTCAATTAACCATGTTTTGTAATTGCTAATGGTCATATAAAACAAAGTGAGAGACGTAAACTCAATTTAGACTGCTCCACTCGTGCTTCTCCTTGTGTCACATATAATGCCTCCTAAAACGGTTTAACTAGTCAATTATTACAATAAACGTTGATAATCAAAAATTAATGTTAGCTTACACGTTTTGCCTTAAAGACAATATGTAGAAAACAATGTTTGAACGGACTCAAGAGCCTGCCCAAGAGAGTGCATGTCTAGCCATTTTGGAAAACAAGACCAATTCTTTCTTTTCAAGTAATCTTTTCCGAATCAAGCTACGCACCTACAAGTTGGCCTCAAAGTTGTTGCACGTCAGTTTTGAACTTAGAAATTAAGCGAGAGTCTTTACCCCCAATGGCTACATCTTTACTTTATTAATACACTCATAAACTCAAATATAAAAAATGTAGATCAGGGGATGCAAACAATGCTTTTGTTATATATTTTTTCATGTCAAGAACCACCTTAATGTTTTGTTTGTTGAAAAATTGGTTGACAAAAGTGAATTTTGACCAATTATGACATAATTATCTATATGTATGTGTCACATATATTAATAATTTGTAGGTTCGCTTCCTCAAGAGAAAGCTTAATAAGCCTTTATGTGTTCAAAATAGAGTTGATGTGAATGAGATATCGGTTTCAAAGTTAGGCATTCTGCACCATGCCCAAAGAGGAAAAGTAGTTTATTTTCAATCTCACATCATTGGGATGGGTAAACTTAGAGGAGTCTATTGATAAATAGAGGCTCTAATTCCACAAGTTTTCACACATCAAATCAATAGTTATTATTGATTTCAACATATGGAATACGATCTCTTAAGATGAAATTTCGAGCAGCTTTAGTTAAGTCCGACAAGACAACTTGTTTTTGTTTTGGTCATTGTACCCAGGAAGCAGACGGTATCTGTTTTAAGGAAGCATGTCAAACACGTGTCTCGGCTTTTAGTGCTTCTTTGTTGATCTCTATTGGTGATCAAGTAAGTTTTGACTATTTTATTATTTCATTATCGTTTATCCGCTACATTCGGTTTGTATTTAATTTTTGTTATTTATTTCATTGTTAATTTTATTTATTGTAATTTAGATTTTATTTATAAAAGTGTAACCGTTTCCTACAATCTTAAAAGCATTATGTGTAATGTAATTAAAACACTTTTTATTAAAATATGATTTATATAATTAACGATTTATACAACTGCTTTTCTGCTGAAACCAAGATTGAGTTTCTTTGAAAATCGGTTTATAACTAAATGTAATTTTAATTAACAGATTTGGTATAATGATTTGGTATAATGATTTATAAACGATTTTTAAACGGTTTATTGAATCGCTTATATTGAAACCATGATGAGTTTCTTTTCAAACTGATTTATTTAGTTTGTTTATTGCATATGTTATTGTTTAAATCTGGATATTGAAACCAAGCTTGTGTTTCTCGGAATCATATTTGGTACAAGTTTAATAAACCATGTCGAGTTTATTAGATACCATATTATTTTAACAGTTTTTTAACTGTTTTTTGTGTTTAAATATTCACAAGTTAACCGATGGTAACATAATTTGTGACCCTAGTGAATCTTAAGAATGTAATTGGTGCGCCGATTACTAACATGGTTAAAAATCATGATGAAATGATTCATTGAAACCAAGTGGAGTTTCTTTGAAACAAATCTCATAAAATACAAGTTGTTATTTTATTAGATTACTAGAACGTGTTTATAGAAACCAAGATGAGTTCTTTTGAAACAAAATCGATAATATACAACTGTTATCATATTTTGTGGAAAAGTTACTTTGACTTGTTTAGCTTATTTAAACCAAGGTTGAGTTTAATTATAACTAAATATAGTTCTTGAAACTTTATGCATTTGAAAGTAGATCTATAGAAACCTTGTTGAGTTTCTTTGAAAGAGTAAATCTATTTTGAAACCTTGTCGAGTTTCATTGTAGAATTATACCATGTGATGCAGATCTATTAAGATATTGTTAAAGAAGATTGACAAAATCATATTACAAATTTTGTTAGCCTTAATAGTTTTTATTAGAAGTGATGGTCATTCACATTTAGGAACTTTGTAACGTGTGTTAGATATCGTGCTAGAATAGTCAAAGGGCTCATGGATTGGGCTAAGCTAAATGGTTAGACGTTTAGTTAAGCTAGCCTTGTATAAGTTCATGTAACCCAATCCATGTCCAAGCCCATCTCACGGCCCATGGCCAAGCCTTAGGGCATTATCTCTCTTACTATAAATACCCCTCAAGTATGTCATTTGAGGGGTGTGCTTGAGTGTGTGTGTGTGTGTGTTTTTCCTTGAAGCAATATACAACTTATTGTTTTCATCTTTCTTCTCTCTATCTCTCTAAACATACATACGAATTCTATCATTCAAGTCACCATCTCTTTATCTTAATCTTTCTTTGATTCATATTACGCACAACATCTTTGTGTATAACGTGGTTTATATTATACGTGTTCTTGTTGTGTTGGTAACGTGAGTATTTGGGTTAAGGTATACGTGAGTATTTGGCTTCTGGACACATCAGTTCAGGACCCGCGCTTCAAAGAAAGGAAAGTGCTTAACCAATACAATGGTTTTAAACATTTTTCAAGCACTTTTCCTAAAAACAAAATGGCTTGTAAGTATCTACGCTTGCAACTCGATCTTTAAAGAAAGGAATGTGCTACGCAAAATCGATTTTCATAAATATCGAGCACTTATCCTAAATCAAATGAAGATAATTCTTCTTCAATATCTTCAAAAGATTATTTAAAATCTTCATCTTGAGTACCATTGATTGAAAAATTTTCAAAAGATTTTCAAAATCTCTCACATTTGGTACCAAGATAACTCCCTCTAAACCCTTAATTGATTCTAAAATTTTACGTATGAAAATATGCTTTCGTTAAGGGGAGTATTAAACCAAAATTGTTCCAAAATTCATGCTAAATCGGTTTCTCTCCAAATGTTTTTCAAAAACATATCTTTTAATCATTTTGTTTCAAAACATCATAGATATGCTATTTTGAGGGGAGAAACGTGATTAAAATATGATCAAAAGGTTTAATGATCGTTGTTTGAATCTCAAAAGAGCTCGACTCGATCGTAACCAATGAATTGACGAGAAATTAAAGTCGAAATGTACCATATCGAGAAACTTTCTATGGACTTGACCAGACGGGTAATAATTTCAAGCTAGTTCTCTAGTGATGTAAACGTGTCTCGAATCGGTCTAGTTCATTTAAAGTCGATCAATTCAAAACGCATGAACTCTACCCTCTATGTGCGATTACATCAAAACTTATAAGCACATGTGAAGGGGAGTGTTTCGAAAATATAAAACTCTGGAATGTTTCAAACATGTTTTCTATCATAAACACTTTGAGAGATTTTCAAGAAAATTGGTTTTATGGCAACAATAGGACAGTCATGGAGTTATAAGGTTACTAAGGATAGGAAATTCGTCCTATGATCCGCCATAGCCGGAGGGATCTACCCAAGGACATCACAAATAGTTTAGAGCTAGAAGTCCTTAGGAATGATTGAAAAAAGGAGTAAGGTGAGAAAGGAGAAAGAAGGGGTTGAAGAATTAAAAAAGAAATGTAATGAAAAAGGGTGAAAAGAAATAGCCCTCCATAATCAACCTTAGGCGTAAACCGGGTTCAATACATGTGCTCTTGGTTGTCACTAGATGAAACGGTATTGAAGACAAAGACGTCATGGACCCGGTGACGCACCGCACCTAACCTTCTTGCCACTCAATTCCTCTCAAAAGGATTTGTTTCATTCTCACAGTGGAACCCTACATAATCTATTGACTTTCTCTTAGAGATCGTTGGTATTGAAGAAGGAGACCCTCTCCTAGTCTCCACTCGGAAAACCAAAATGCACTATTGAGTCTAGAGCCACGAGATTCATCAAAAGATCTCATAGGAACACTTGACATGTCATCGCTTGTTGTTCATCAATAAGGACACAAGTGATATATTTAGAGTCCCACGCAGTCTTAGCAATCCGCCGAACATTTATGAGAAGTTTCACTGCGTGATCTTCAATGATTGAATGGAAACTCCCGCCGTGGTCAACATCAAGCGACCGACAAGCAGTCACTGTAACTCCCCGTGGATTACGCTTAGTGTGTCTCAAACGGCCTACGTGGGTGATGCTTCGTGTACCTCGCCGACTCATCCGAACTGTAGGTGTATTTCTGCACATCGCATTATCTCACTGGGACTCCGGTTCAGAACGGCCTCTGTGAGAATTAGAGACGTGTTTTCACACTATGTGTTAACACCCTCGAAATTCAAACTTGTAAGTGCGGAATCCGCTTATCACAAACCTATTTTATGTTTTCTTCTTATGGAAGCTTCAGAGCGGATTGATCGTGCAGATTCTCCACATGCTCATACCAACAACACATGATAGTTCTCATCAAAATCAAAGGCAACACAAAGTTAAAGATGATTCTTCATCAATGTCAAAGAATCAACAAAGTTTAAAGACTCGAGAACTACATCATTGGTAACCAAAAGTCAAATAGAAGTGTGAGCATGGTGGAGAAAGGCGTGGAGACACCTAATCAACGGTTGACAACGGCACAACCACATTAATCGATCACAAAGCATGAAGGAACAAAGAATTAAGACTATTCTATATCTACACGCAAAGTTCAAGCTCAAGGAAAGTAAATATCTAATCAAGTGGAGAATCTTTTGAATGACCACCCCTTAGGGGGAGATTGTTAGCCTTAATAGTTTTTATTAGAAGTGATGGTCATTCACATTTAGGAACTTTGTAACGTGTGTTAGATATCGTGCTAGAATAGTCAAAGGGCTCATGGATTGGGCTAAGCTAAATGGTTAGACGCTTAGTTAAGCTAGCCTTGTATAAGTTCATGTAACCCAATCCATGTCCAAGCCCATCTCACGCCCATGGCCAAGCCTTAGGGCATTATCTCTCTTACTATAAATACCCTCAAGTATGTCATTTGAGGGTGTGCTGAGAGTGTGTGTGTGTGTGTGTGTTTTCCTTGAAGCAATATACAACTTATTGTTTTCATCTTCTTCTCTCTATCTCTAAACATACATACGAATTCTATCATTCAAGTCACCATCTCTTTATCTTAATCTTTCTTTGCTTCATATCACGCACAACATCTTTGTGTATAACGTGGTTTATATTATACGTGTTCTTGTTGTGTTGGTAACGTGAGTATTTGGGTTAAGGTATACGTGATAAAGGGGCATAACAAATTTGTTTTTGTTTAAAAACAGTATGTAATATGCGAAATTTTTTAATTTTTTAATCGAAAGACTTGTTTAAAAGCGGTTTTGTATAATGGATCTTACAAAACAGTAGTGTTTTAAACAACATTTGATGTTATTGTGTTTGTTAAGAAACACTTTGTGATATAGCAAGTTGTTAATTATTCCAAATTTAGTGTTACACTAATAACGGAATCTCAGACACAGAATGTTCGGAATGTCATGGTGACATCTAAAGGATCCGCTCCGAACTTGATGAAAGGGAGACCGATACTCGAGTTATGTGTACGGTAGATGCTTTAAAGCATTCAGATTTTATGTGCCATAACTATGGGTTAAATGGCCCGAATGAAATGAAAATTGTTGCCAAGGTGGATCGACATTAGAAAATGGTGGATTAACACTGTGCATCATGTCATGAGTATGATGATAAGAGTTTGGTTAACTCTTTCAAAGTAGCGAAAATGGAGAGATGCAATTTATGGGCAACTCTATAACTCGCTAATAGCAAGGGAAAAGAAATGTGATGTTGAAATTCACATGTGGAAAAGAGCTTAAGTGAACCAACACGTTGTATGTGCCGTAGATTTGTAGGAATCTTGTGTCGGATGGTTGCTTAATAAATTTAGCTTTATTTTTATTTTAATCAAATAAAATTGAGTTAACATTGAACAAAATTTTGGTCGGACGCTGTTATGCCCTTCATTAAATGTTTGTCGATTTTTTTTTTTTTTTAATAAAAATGAGTATGAATCCAAACTTATTTGATCCTTTGAATGTATAGTACGGCCAACTCGGACATGTTAATTTTAACTCAATACGTTGTTTAATTAAATAAACGAACACGGATTACAAAAGTAAAACTTATGTTGAAGCCAAATTGACAAGATTGTCTCGTGGAAAACTAGAAGGGGGGGTTGAATAGTTTCGCCGATTTTAAGTTAGTTTCAAAAACTTTAGATTCGTTGATATGTGAGATCTTATGGATGTAGAAAGTATAGATCTAATGATAAAGCAAGTAAATAAAGTAAAGCAAAGGGATAGAAATGACACAACCGATGTATAGTGGTTCGCCACAAGGACACCTTCCTGCCCTACTCCACTCCCCGAGTCAACTACTCGAGAGTTCAAGCACTATGTCAACAAACTCCTTCACTGGCGGAGAAGCCTTCACAACGTTGCTTACACCTTTTTCCGGTACAAAGCTAGATACCGAGTCCGTAACACGTGGACCAAACCAACACGACTATTACGCAACAAATATGTGAAATATCAAATACAAGATCTTCGCATGTAAATCTTATGGAGTGACAAATCAATCAAGGACCCCTTGCTTGGATGACTTTTAGAATGCTCGTGATCTCGCCTTAGAAGGACCTATATGAGGATCACAATAGAAAGAAAGAAGAACAACTCTCTAGATCAAGTGATCTATATGTTAGAAGAGAATGAGAGTGTTTGAGAGATTTAGTGTAAGGGGGTGAGTGAGAATGAAGAAATGGCTCTCTATTTATAGGCAATTTCTTCCATCGCTCCCGGATCCCACGGATCCCTCCCACTGGGATCCGTCTAGTGTAATCCTATGGATCCGTGGGACGCCCTCTTGCCCATGGGTTTTTGGTTATGGGTCATGGGTTATGGGTTGGTCCATGGGTTTTCCTTAGATTCAATGTATCTAAAGTATACATTGTATCTAGCCATCTGGGTATGGGTTATGATTCATGGGTTATGGTCCATGGGTTGTGGTTTTACCCATCCTAATAAACTATTACAACAAATGATTAATTACAACATTTTTGTATTAAATGGCTATATGTAGATGCTTTACAAAAATAACATGTATCCCTATAATTGTACTTAAAATAACATTATATTTGTTATCAACAAAATACAAAGAGATCCGCAAAATATTAATAAACGTTTTACGGTTTATTTGTATTAACAATCTCCCTTTTGTTGATGACAAAACATAATGTTATGATGAGTAAAACTTAAGAATAGATGTATGTTTTGAAAGCCCTAAGTTTTACTTCTTCTCCCCTTTTTCGAAACAAAAGTTAACCCTCAAGAAATAAAAGTGTGGAAAATTAGTCCACGATTGCTTACTCCCCTTGACGGTAGCTCCCCTTATTTGGGCGCCAAGTGAAGAAAAATAAAAATCCTACAAAGAAAAGGTTAGTAACATGCTTATGTAATCTTGTGATTGACGAGAATCAAGATTGAGAGCCAAGGTATGTAAACAAGGCCTTGTAATAAAACAACAAAGTGTAGTGGTATTTATGCCACCTACAAGCATGTAAAAATAAGAACAAGACTTGTTCTTGAAAATGACTCAAAACGAAAAAAGTGCTAAAGATAGAAAATAGTGATAATGATTCCTTCCATGCTTGCATAAGGTTATGGATGGAGGTTTTGATGAGTAATGATATTGATGCGATCAAGGATGAGGTTGAGTATGAGTCGCATTTCTTCCCTAACTTCTATTGCAATTTCCCTAGTGGATTGGCAATGTTCACAATGTAAGTGATGTGGGTAATGAGTACGAAAATCTTCCGGGTTGTTTTGATTTGTGAGTTGCGGAAGTTGTGGTGGAAAAATAGGAAAATACGGATCAAAGTCCCGAATGATTGGAAGTGGTAGTGGAAAGAACCTAGATGTTCTTGTAATTTAATGGGAGCTAAAGGTGGTGATGTTTCAAGATCATTGAATATTGTGTTTGGAGAAGTTGGAGGTGTCAAAAGGCTAATTCTTTTGCTTTGGTTGTTGAGATCTTGTTGAGTCTTAAGGAGTTCCAAAAGAGTAATTTTGGGTGGTGAGTGATTTGGTGATGATGTTGGTGTACTCGCTGGTGATGAAGGAGGTGCTATAATGGAAGCATCTTGTGGTGAGTTAGTAGATGGTGATGAGCCATATGATGATGGTTTTCCTAAGCAACACGATCGAATGTTAATCTGCATGGATATCCTAGAGTTTGATTTTGGTATCTTGGAAGGTGGAAGTACAAAGGTTTGGGTTTCATGAAGATGATTGTGTGTACTAGGTGATTCATCTAAAGAGTTTGTGGATGACATGGTGTAGTTTGTTTGTGGAGATGAGATGGATTATACAAGCATTTTGGGAGTTCTCTATATATAAAAACAAATCATTGTAATGAATGCTTGACCCAAAATGTGGATTAAAATCTAATAATTAGATATGAATTAAGGCATGTGATCATGAGAACACAAGCATTAAAGAGCATACTCCAAAAAAAATGTGGATTTTTCATCCAAAGTGAGAAAAATAGAAGTTGAAATAGCTTCATCTCACGGATCCCATGAATCCTTCCCTTGAGGGATCCGCCCGAAGATGAAAGTTTGGGATCCGTGGGTCTCAGTGATCCAGCAAGCACAAAATTTTTCCTTTGGAAATAATTTTTGCCTAGTGTGTGCCTATATGCAAACCATTTGGAGTTGCGGTTATCTCAACTCCTAATAATAAAAGAAAAATAAACTAGAAGTGAAAAAACATACTATTATATGAGGGAAGAAATGCGACTCATACAAAATTTATTACTTTGAGTACGTAATTTAGTGTTACCAATGCTCCTAATTCACTGTGGCTTAAATGAATGTACCCGAAAACACATATTAGTTATGTGTCCCCTTTAGCATTCAAAAGACATGAGATGCAATGAAAACGAGTTTTTACGTTGTATTAATAATGAAAAAGCGATTTGTCCTAGACGTGAGAAATTGCTTTTGTGAAATTGATACGGGGAAGGAGTATCATTTTAGAGAGCATTTTGAAAAACATTTTATCCTTTTGAAAGAAGGATGTGTATGTAACTCGTACTTATTTTGAAAGAAAATAAGAAAACTATAAGTGAAAAACTTATCTTGGGTTTTGAAAATTCCCGTATTGTTTGTGATTTGTGCGTGAAATAGAGATCCTAGACTCAGAAAGAAGAAGGCTAGTGTTTACATACCTTGTAGAGTCAAAAAGTAAGTTACGACGCTTGTTCCATGAGACCAAGACCAAGACGAAGTAGGTTGAAATGTTCACGCTCAACGGTTTGGTGAGGACGCCGGCTATGTTGTCTTCGGATGCTACCTTCTCAATAGAGATGTTCCCTTTTGAACATTGTCTCTAAGAAGTGATGACGAATCTCTATATGCTTTGTGCGAGAATGCAATACCGGATTCTTGCTTAAGTCGATGGCACCTTTGTTGTCACATAGAATGGCTATGTCGCTTAGATGAATGTCGTAGTCAACTAACGCTTGTTTCATCCATAGTGCTTGTTGGCATGCTTTGCTTGCGGAGACGTATTCGGCTTCGGTTGTTGATATTGCTAATGCCGTTTGTTTCTTAGAAAACCAAGATGTTAAACAACATCCCATAAAAGTACATACCCCACTTGTACTTTTTCTATCAACGTAATCACCTGCATGGTCGAATCTGCATATACAATTGTTTCTACTCCCGTGCCTTAGGATACCATAATCCTAATTGTGTTGTACCCTTAATATATCTAAATATTCTTTTACGGCTTCTAGGTATGATTTTTAGGGTCTTCTTGAAACCTAGCACATAAGCAAATGCTAAAATGATATCCCGCCTACTTTGCGTGAGGTAGAGAAGACTACCAATCATGCCACGATATTTAGTATTATCTACGGATTCTCAGTCTTCATCTTTAGTGAGTTTGGTATCGGATGACATTGGTGTCCTAATTGGTTTTGACTCTTCTAAATCGAATTTCTTTAACATCTCTTTTATGTATTTAGATTGGTTAAAGAAGATACCATCTTCTACTTGTTTGATTTGTAGACCAAGAAAGAAACTAAGTTCTCCCATCATACTCATATCGAACTCGTCATGCATGATCTTAGAGAAATCATCACACATGTCTTGACAAGTGGATCCGAATATAATATCATCTACATATATTTGCACTATGATTATATGTGACTCTCTTTTCTTAGTAAAAAGTGTGTTGTCAACTAACCCCATGGTATAGTTGTGTTTAATTAAAAATGACTTGAGTCTATCATACCAAGCTTTTGGAGCTTGTTTGAGACCATAAAGGGCTTTCTTTAATTTATGCACATGTTTAGGTTTTTCAAAATCGATGAAGCCCGGAGGTTGAGCTACATATACTTCTTCATTAATGAAGCCATTTAGAAAAGCGCTTTTGACATCCATTTGATAAAGCTTTAGATCATTAGCACAAGCATACGCAAGAAGTATTCTTATAGACTCTAATCTAGCCACGGGGGCATAGGTCTCATCAAAGTCTATTCCTCTTGTTGGTTATACCCTTGGGCAACGAGTCTAGCCTTGTTCCTAGACACTACTCCGTTTGCATCTAATTTGTTTTTATAAACCCATTTGGTTCCTATTATGGTTTGATTACTAGGTGGAGGGACAAGTGTCCAAACATCATTAGAAACAAATTGATTTAATTCTTCTTGCATAGCCATTACCTAACTCTCATCTTTTATGGCTTCTTGTGTATTCTTAGGTTCTATGGTTGAAACGAAGCAAAACAAGCTACTTTGGTTTTGAACTTGAGACCTTAATGTTCTTTCGTTTAGCTTTCCTATGACCTTATCTACGGGGTGATCTTTGGACTCTTTAATGTTTATGACTTCATCATTTAAAGGTTTGTTGGGAATTATGTGAAATAGGATTTCTGCTGTCATTACTGCCGAAGGTTTCTGCTGAAGTAGAAGCAGATTCTGCTGAAGAAGTGATTCTACTGAAGAGTTCAAGCGTTGCCGTGTTACTGCTGAAGGGTGAAAGCTGACTAGGATCAGCATGCGCTATATGAATTAAATGCTAACTCATCATTATTCTTGTACTACCCAAGGTTTGCATGGGTATTATTGTACTGCTCAATATTGTTTAATGTATTAGTCATTAAATGCATGCTTGCATGCTTAGTCGATTGAGTTGTAATAGATTAGGTTTCCTTGTCTATAAAATGAACTTAATAGTTTGTAATAGAAAACTCATCTGAAACATAGAGTTTCAGTTAATAAAAAGATCCATAGAGGATCTAAGTGTTCTTAGTTATAACAACTTGTATTTACTTTCCGCTATAGAATACGAGTGTTAGAGACTGTCTATTAGTTTGCTTATGATTACATAGGCAACACTAACGATCCACGAATGCTAAAGATCCGCAAGGGTCGAGAGTTTTCAACAAGTGGTATCGAGCCTCTGGAGAGTCTCTACGACATCGAGAACCTTATTTGCCTCACCCCATACAACCAAAAACATTTTCACCATGCCCGAACCGATGATGAATCAAGTCACCAACAACACCAAAACAACACCACCAGATGCAACAACTTAGTCTCTCCAACAAGAATGGTAAGTTTCCTTACCTAAAGAAGGAAGAGTATGATCGTGGACCATGAAGATGCGAATGGATCTCCAATATTGATTGGAATCTGGGAGATTGTGAATAATGGCAACGATCTAAAGAAGACTATCCTGCATCTTGATGGTAAGTTTACCATTGCTCCTCCCAAAACCGTCAAGAGATTCTTGCAGACAAAGAGAGCACAAAGTAAGAACCATCCTTCTTCAATCTATTCTCGAAGATCACTTGGGTGATTTTCACCCATGGTTGATGCAAAGGACATCCGGATGGCTCAAAGCAAGGTTTGGTGGGAATGAAGAGTCCAGGAGAATGAGGAAGTCCATGCCGAGACAACACTTCCAAGAGTTCAATATCTCGAAGAAGAAGGTATCCACAAGGGATCTGACGTGTTTCATAAGATTTCGAGTCACCGAATCGGTGAATGCAAAGCTCGACATTGATGATTGCAACTCAAAGTTCACGAGATCCTTGCCTCCATCATGGTTACATGTGAGTATAGCTCTTAAAGCTAAAGGTGGGTTGGACATGCTCACCTTTGATGAGTCGTACAACAAACTCGGATCTCTTGAACTCGATGTCGATCTCCCTACCGTGCATCCTCTTCTCGGTCATTCAACCTTTGTTGGGACATCCCACTCGAATATGATGATGCATGCTTCAAGTCCATCTTACTTACCATCATCTTCCTATCGTCCACTCCATCACATCCTCAAGCCAAACGGCAAGATATTAGAGGATGTTCTTCATTCATTTGTTGCGATTATGATACTCAAGAGATCTAGTATATGAGGACTTTGATCGGTGGGCCCACTTGAGATGGAGGAGATGAAGTCGAAATGGCGGTGGCCATGCTTTCATTGATATCAAGAGGTTTGAAGAGAAGGAAGGAAGGAAGTTTGGGTTCAAGGAAAGGATCCACTCGTTTTGACAGAGAAAGGTCAAATGTTTCTCTTGCCACCGGATGGGTCATTTCTCGAGGAATGCAAAGACAAGAAGAGTGGAGAGGAGCTAGCTACACTTCATATCGCAGTAATCGAAGGAGCTAGCACTTCGCACTCTAGTCACCATGGATGAACAGTCAACTGGCTGCTCATGAACCGTGAATGAGGAAGTTGTCGACGTGAGAAGCTTGGTTTCTTGGCAAGGTGCACTTCGAAGATAGGCATGATCAATTTGCCTTCATGGGACTTTCTCGGTACACAACTCGTATATTTGGTTGTAGTGAAAGATACAATGAACTTAAAGAAGCTTATGATACTATGAAACCTAGATACAATGAATGCTATGTTGATAATGAAGCTTATAAACTTTCGTTAAAAACATTAGAAAGACAAAATGTATGGTTTCGTAAGAATCGATAGCTTATGAAGAAAAGATTAAGGTGCTTCAATTTGATCTAGATATTGCTAATATTAACTTTAAGCGACCGAAAAGAAAAAGTCGATACTATTATCGAGAATCTAGAGCTTAAAGAGAAACTTGCAGAGGAAATAGCTAGACATAAACAATGGTTGATATCCGGTGACAATCTAGCTAGAGAACTCTATAATAGTCGATCTGTGAACTCGGAATAGGTTTAGGCTTTCAGAAGTATGTAGGATTGGAAGCTAGGCAAGATGGGCGTAAATCTACACCTGCAGGATTAACACACTTTAGAAAGGAAGGTGATTTACATGTTGTCCCTGGACCTATTAGAGGTGAATTCATGCCCACTGACCTATCTATCATTGTTGACTTTGATGGATCACACCATTTGTATGGCAGAAAGTCAAATGACTTACCAGACTCAGATGCTTCATCTTATGACTTTGTCTCTTTCTCAGACAAAGGACAATTCATCGAATCAAGGGTCTTCGCTGTGATTCAAGTGATAAGTCGACCTTCCCAAGCCCTCACCGAGCCTACACACAAGCTCGCACCCAAGTCTATCTACAAGCCTTCTAGGATAGTCACGAGGAATCCACTTCCAAGCCTGTTTCCCAAGATTTGTCTTTCAATTCTTTGCATAATTTGTCTGTTAAAACAATTCCTTTAATGTTTCTTGTTTAAGTACTTCTACATGTAATCGAACATCTTCTTTGTTGAATACATCTTCCAAAAGGAAGACATGTTTTGTGTGGAAGTAAATTTCATCTTATTAAGGATTGTGATTTTATGAGCAAAGATTGGGTGTTTGTGCTAATCGCTAGAAACCAAGACCATGTAGACCAATGTTAACAATATTCCACCTTATGTCCCATTAAGCTAGAACCGACTCTCCTTGGAGGAGATCGGTGATAGACCTTATGTGCAACCTACTAGCCCATATTTTAAACATGGTTATTGGCATATATTGACTCTATGAATAATGGGAAAGGATGTTGGGCACCGCCAAGTCCTCAAAGAGTTGTTCTTGGAATAATAAAAGACCTAAATATCAATGGAAACCCAAGAACAATGGTGGATCTTACTCTATTGCTAAACCTAAATCTAATGATCCACAAGGTGTTCAAGTCAAGAATGACTTGAGCCTCCTCAGATACTAACATTCGTTTGTATATATGTTTGTTTCGTAGGATCATTCCTTAAGCATAAAGATATTGGTATTGTTGATAGTGGTCATTCAAGAAGTATGTCCGAAATAGAGATATGATGCACAATTTTGTTCCTATTGAAGAAGGGGGAATGTGACCTTTGGTGGAAGTGATGGTAGAATTATTGGAAAGGCACCATCAAGACACCTCTATCGAACTTTGAGAATGTGTACTATGTTAGGAGCTTGAACTTCAACTTGTTCTCGCCTCACAAATTTGTGACACCAAGAACAAGGTACTCTTTCTCTCAAGATGAATGTCTTGTGCTTTCTAAAGAATTCAAGCTTCCGAAGATACTTCAATTCACGAGAGTCCTCGAACTCACAATCTATACACATTCAACCTCAATGAAGTTCACCCAAGGTGACCTCACTTATCTCATGGCTAAAGCATCATTGGATGAGTCTAACAAATGGCATAGGAGAATGGCTCATGTGAATTTCAAAACAATAAACACTCTCTCCAAAAGGGGACTTGTTGAAGGTCTTCCCACCAAAGTTTTCTCCAATGATCATAATTGTGTTGCATGCAACAAAGGGAAGCAACACAGAGCATCCTACAAAGCACACCGCAGCTGAGCATTATCTCGAGCCTCTTCACCGTTACATATGTTTCTTTTCGTCCAACTCAAGTCAAGCATCGATCACAAGTACTATTGTTTGGTTATCACCGATGGATATAGCGATTTTGTTGGGTGTTCTTTCTAAGGACTAAAGATGAAACAACTCCGGTCGAAAGACTTCATCACCCTCGTTGAAAATCAGTTGAACAAGAAGGTTAAGGGAATTCGTGTGATAATGGGATGAGTTCAAAAATGCTATTATTATAGAACTATGTAGGTCTAAAGGGATAAAGCGGGACTATAGCAATCCAAGAACCCCGCAACAAAATGGGGTAGCCGAAAGAAAGAATAGAACCTCGATAGAAGCTGCGAGATCAATGCTTGCAGACTCTAAATTGCCCACTATGTTGGATCAAGTCGCTGGCACGCTTGCTATGTGCTTAACAGAGTCTCCATAACTAGACCTCACCTCAAAACACCATATGAACTTCTCTTTGGGAAGGTTCCAGTCATTCATTACCTCAAACCTTTTGGTTGTCAAGTGACCATTCGAACACCGGTGATCCTTTGGGGAAGTTTGATGAGAAGGCGATGATGGTTATATTGTGGGTTATTCGGCTAATAGCAAGGCTTACAGAGTGTACAACTTATCTCGCCAAGAAGATAGAGGAGACTTTGAACCTCGGATACCTAGAAGATAAGCCCAATGTTCAAGGACGAGCGGTCATGTGTGGTCTTTTGATCTTGACTACCTAAGCGACTATCCGGGTTATACTAGACATATGGCTAACCAAAGTGCAGGCTCTCAAGAAACTCCCACTAACAATGCGGTACCTTGGATGTCGACTGAAGTGAATTTGAAGATGATGAACAACCCATTCTTGTGCCTTCCTTCTCCCTAACATTGTTGTGTAACTCTTCAAGAGATAATTCATTGAGAGTGAAGATGAATCACACTATGTCGAGGACCTTGCTAGGCTTCAGACTCAAGAGTTTGCGACTAAGCTTGAAGTCGAGAAGGTGGATGGGAGTTTGCAAATGAGACCGTCGGTGGAAACCACATTGGCCGACACCGATGCGCTCTCCCATCGTCATCAAATCACCAAAGCTCGTCTGCTCTACACCTATTCCTACTAGAGTGTCCACAGACTTTGGTGACCAGATACTCGCTTTCCAAGTCCTTCAGATCTTGGAAATCATCAACCCAAATCTGGCATTTTCACCACACCTTCCTATGACACAACTTTTGTACCAACTGTGTCTAATCTTGAACCTACCATTGATGTCAACCCCACTGCTACCAAAAGAATCAACATCACTCACCCTCAATCCAATATTATTGGTGACATTCTAGCTCCTGTTAGAACTCGAAGGGCTATCTCCAGTCCTAAATTTGGACATGTTGCTTTCTCTCTTATGTCTCTAATCAAGAAGAGACAATCACGACTTCAAGCATTGTCATTTGCGTGTTTTCTTTCACAAGTAGAACCAACCGGTGTCTCTCAAGCTCTTGAAGACTCAAGTTGGATTGAAGCAATGCAAGATGAAATGCAACAGCCCAAAACCAACAAGTTTGGATATTGGTACCTTTACTAGATGGGAAATATGCTATTGGAACTAAATGGATTCAAGAACAAAAGAGATGCACGGGTGTGGTGATTAAGAACAAAGAAAGATTAGTAGCTCAAGGTTACAGGCAAGAGGAAGGAATTGACTATGATGAAGTGTTTGCACCTGTTGCTAGAGTAGAGGCCATTCGAATTTTCTTGGCCTATGCCTCATACATGGGCTTCATGTCAGATCGATGGATGTTAAAGGTGATTTTCTGTATGGTGAGATTGAAGAGGAAGTCTATGTCACACAACCAAAAGGATTTGAAGACCCGGATCATCCTAATCATGTTTACAAAGTCGTTAAAGCTCTCTATGGACTTCATCAGCACCAAGGGCATGGTATGCTAGGCTTTCATCATTTCATGAAGCATGGCTACGAAGAGGTGCCATTGATAAGACTCTTTTACGAAGAAGAACTCGACAGACATCATACTTGTGCAAGTGTATGTGGATGACATCATTTCGGATCCACTAAAGAAGCTTGGTGTAGGGAATTCGAGGATCCGATGAAGGAGAATTTCGATGAGTGCTATGGGAGAGCTTACTTTCTTTTGGGTCTCCAAGTTCACAGAACAGGATGGGATATTTATCACCAGATAAATATGTGAGGGACATGTTGAAGAAATTCGGCATGGAAGGTGTCAGATCGCCACAACACCTTATGAAGCTCCAAAACAAAAGCCAACAATGATCCCGATCTACCTGTGAATGTTCATTTATACGATCTATGATTGGTTCATTAATGTATCTAATGACTTCAAGGCCCGATATTACCTTTCTTTGTAAGTGTGTGCTCTCGACATCAAGTCACTCTACTTACTTCCCATCTCAATGCGATCAAGAAGATCTTTAAGTACCTCAAAGGTCAACCTCATTTAGGCCTTTGGTACCCAAAAGAGTCTCCTTTAAGTTGAAGCATATAGTGGCGGTGATTATCTTGGTGCAAACTGGATAGGAGATCCACAACCGAGGTCACAATTCCTTGGAAAAGATTGATTTCTTGGCGGGCAAGAAACAAACGATTGTGGCTACCTCAACCATCAAGCGAGTATGTTGTCACGCCGCAAACCGATGTGGACATGATGCTTTGGATTCAAAACCAATTGTCGGACTATGGGTATAACTTCATGAACACAACTCTTTTATTGATAATCAAAGTACCATATGCATTGTCAAAAATCCAGCTTTTCACAAGAGAACCAAACATATTGAAATCGACACCACTTTATAAGAGATGCATATGAAAACATTTGATAAATGTGGCTAAAATTCATACAGATGATAATGTGGCGGATCTGTTAACTAAAGCTTTTGATGGACCAAGGTTTCAACACCTTGTGGTCAATATTGAATGCTTAACCCTTAAGCGCAAAGTTTAAGGGAGGCATAGGCCTCTGGGAGGCATATGACTGTGGAAGGTGTTGTCTGCTTGTTTGTTAGTTCTTCTTAAAAAAAAAAAAAAAAAAAAAAAAATCTAACTTTCATTTGCATCTTTGTTGCACTTTTTGATGGTTTTAACTCACCGATATACCTTGTGTGTATCAAAGAGTTAGCTAGTCCAAAGTACAGACTTTGGTAAAGACATATCAAATCTGTTGATAGTCGTAATGGTTTGCTCAAAATCATAGGTTCGCAACCACCCATGCTTAATTGTTGAGTGTTGTATGGTCATCAATTCACCATGTTCTATTCCTTGTTGGAATCCAAGAATTGGCTAGCCGACAAGTATATGGCTTGTGGTAAAGGCAACTGAATCCATATTTGGTTATCAATTCACCAATTATAAGAATTGACTAGTCCCGAGCAAACGGCTATGATAAAGACAAGTCAAATCCGTTTATATAGTTGCCGATTTGCTACTAAATCGATGGATATCGATGTACCATAGTTTTCGAACTTAAACATTTGGCTACTCCAAGAGTAATGGCTATTGGTAAAGAGACATCAAATCCATTATTTTCAATGACTCACCTCTCACAGGAGTTCACACACCTGGAAGTGATGAGAATAGTATGCAACTAATAAGTTTTGATGTACATTATGTCATTTGTTGCTGCAAAGACCTGGCATTTCAAAGTTTGATCATCATAGAGATGAAATTATTATTGGTTCTTTGCTAATGATGTGTGAAAACAATCCTCTAGTACTGAAGTATAAAAAGATCTTTCAAGGTCGGAAATTGGAACTTAACCAAGTCAAATTCCAGTTTAGGGGAGGATTGTTGGGAATTATGTAGTAGGATTTCATTGTCATTCTTATCAAGGTTTCTGCAAGTAGAAGCGATTCTCGCGAAGAAGTGATTCTCAAGAGTTCAAGCGTTGTCGTGTTATCTATTTGAAGGGTGAAAGTCGACTAGGATCGACATGCGCTATATGAATTAAATGCTAACTCATCATTATTCTTGTACTACCCAAGGTTTGCATGGGTATTATTGTAACGCTCAATATTGTTTAATGTATTAGTCATTAAATGCATGCTTGCATGCTTAGTCGATTGAGTTGTAATAGATTAGGTTTCCTTGTCTATAAAATGAACTTAATAGTTTTAATAGAAACTCATCCGAAACATAGAGTTTCGTTAATAAAAGATCCATAGAGGATCTAAGTGTTCTTAGTTATAACAACTTGTATTTACTTTCCGCTATAGAATACGAGTGTTAGAGACTGTCTATTAGTTTGCTTATGATTACATAGGCAACACTAACGATCCACGAGTGCTAAAGATCTGTCAAGGTCTGAGAGTTTTCAACAAGGTTATTCTTCTTCATTAATCTTTTTCTTTATTACTATAGATTCACTTTCTACAATCTCGTCATCGACAAGAGGTGGAGAGGGTTTGGGTGGACTTTCATCAAATTTTATATTTAATGACTCTTCTACCTTCATTGTTTTCTTTGTTTAATATGACGTAAGCTTTGCTATTAGGAGAGTAACCTAGAAAGATACCTTCGGTTGATTTAGGATCAAATTTTGTAAGGTAATCTTTAGTGTTAAGAATAAAACATTTCCTTCCAAAGACTCTAAAGTGATTTAACGTAGGCTTTTTGCCTCGGAGTAACTCATATGGAGTTTTACCTAAGATTGGTCTAATTAATACTCGATTGAGTATGTACGTTGAAGTATCAACGTCATTACACCAAAACTTTTGAGGTATAGATTGTTCATTAAGCATGGTTCGACTCATTTCTTGTAGGGTTCTATTCTTTCTTTCTACTACCCCATTCGATTGTGGAGTGCGGGGAGCCGAGAAGTTGTGAGTAATACCATTAGCGCCACAAAAGCTCGAATTGCACTTCATTATCGAATTCCTACCATGATCCGTCCTAATAGACACTATAGGACTTCCTAGTAGCCTTTGGATCTTTTGCTTAATATTTCAAAATAATTAAAGGTTTCCGTTTTGTTCTTTAAGAATTTTGTCCATGTATACCTAGAGTAATCATCCACTATGACCAAAGTGTAGTTGTTGCCTCCATAACTTTGGATAGCGGATGGACCAAACAAATCCATATGTAGTAATTCTAGACACTTAGTTGTAGACACCATGTTTTTAGCTTTATGACTAGAATGAACTTGTTTTCCTACATTAAAAGCATCACAAAAGTGATGTTCATATTTTAACTTAGGTAGATCTCTTACTAGATCTTTGGATGATAGCGATTGAAGAAGTCGCATATTGGCATGACCCAATCTTCGATGTCATAAGGTCGAAGTATCATCCATAGAGGTAAGACATAGTTTGTCATTAGGTTCATTACCGATTTTAATGACATAGACTCCATGTTTCCTAATACCTCTTCCTATGGTTATGCCATTTTAATATCTTACTATCGGTTTCGTAAAAGTACATTGCACTTTTTATCACATATTTGTCCTATACTTAAGAGGTTAAAGTTTATGTTTTCTACGTGACACACATCATTAATGGTTAGAGATTTGTTAAAAACCGTACCTTTACCGATGATTCTACTTTTGCTATTTCCAAACACCACATTACCTCCATTGAAGGATTCATAAGTGGAGAATAGATCCTTATTGCCGGTCATGTGCTTCGTGCACCCACTATCCTTGACCCATTCATCTGGGTCTAGGTCGACCTTTAAGCACACCTAAGAAAATAATAAACTCAAAAGTTTGGTCCCCATTTGTTCATGGGTCCATTAGTGTTAAACATTCCATTCATGTTAGACATGTATGGATAAGATGAGTATGCATTCCATGGAGCAAAGTTTTGAAAAGGAAAACCATTTTGCGTATTTGGGTTCCGTCCCATTTGATGGTTACTTCTCGGGTAAACATTATTAGGTCTCCTAGAAGGATTTGGTTTTGAAAAAGATGGAGCCTTGTTTCTTGCAAAAGTGGGATTATATTTTGGAAGTGGTTGTCTAGTGGTGACATGAGTTGGTTTCTTCCTATTAACGATGACAAACTGGCCCCGGATGAAGAAGCTAAGTTATTACCACTTTGCTTGCTTACAGCAGATCCACGGATCCTCGGTCAGACACTAGCCGTTCCTTTTTAAGGGATCCAGGATCCGCCACAACAAGGGTCGGTTTTTCTAGTGCCTTAACAAATTTTGTTTCTTTATTTTCACTAGTTGATGGATCAAGTTGTTGAATACCTAAACCTTTTTGGTTGTTACCGGTTTTAACACTATCTAATATTGTATCTAAAGTATTCGTACTCATTCTCGCAATTTTAGAATCTAGTTGATCAACTAGTGTTTGAAGTTGAACGCAAAGTTCACATTCACCACTTGCTATTTTACCCTTTTCTAAACGTTTTAGTTTTGCTTTTAATTCTATGACTTCTTTATCTACGTTGGTTTTGACTCTTTAAAAGGTTATTTTTGTTAATTAGTTTTAAGCTAATTTTGCATAGTTTGTCATATTCATTATGCAATGAGTCGTCATCAAGTGATGAGCTACTATAGTATTCGTGACATACCTCGTCATTTGCCATGAGACAAATTTCTTCATCCTCCCCGTCGCTCATTCCCCACGTGCCGCTCACGAACGCCTTTTGATCATCCCGTTTGGGACACTTACTAATAAAGTGGTTTGGGTCCCACATTTAAAGCAAGTACGATCATCTTTTGGCTTTCGTCCTCTTTGCTTTTCCGAAAGCCTTTCTTATCGCCATATGGTTGTTTGACATATCTTCCCTTTCTTCTAAAGAACTTTTAAAGTCCTCACCGCCATAGCGCACTCCTCGTCGTCACTACTCAAAGAGGAGCTCTTCATCGCTTGAAGCCTTTTGGCTTTAAGGGCAAGATGTGTGTTTCTCTTTCACCTTTGAGGCTTTGAGTCTTTAGCAAGGACAAGCTCAGACTTTTAAGTGGCCTATGAGTTCATCAAGGGTGAGGATTGTCAAATCTTTTGACTCTTCGATCGCCGTCACCTTGGATCTCCACTTCAATGGAAGTGCCCTTAGATATCTCCTAACATGGTTACTGCTAGAAAAGATTCATCAAGTGCTTGTAAAGATGTAATAATAGTATTAAAGTTAGCAAATGAATGATCTATAGTTTCCTCATCCGATATTGAAAATTGTTCATATTGTTGAACAAATAAATCAATTTTATTATTTTTAACTTGTTGGTTGCCTTGATGAGTTACAACTAAAGAATTCCAAATTTCTTTAGAGGTTTTAAGCATAGAAATTCTTTCGAATTCCTTTTCGGTAAAGCATTATATAAAACCATTTTGCTTTACTATTTTTAGAAAGCTTTTTCTTCATTTCATCATTTAGTTTATCATGAGGTATGTTAACTAAATTCCCTTTATCATCTTTTGAGGTAGCCTCAAAATCGCCTTCAACAATAATGTACCAAAGATCAATATCTTTAGATTTCACATATGTTTCGAATCTATTTTTCCAATATATAAAACCATTAGTTTCAAGTAGTGGTGGTCGTTGCATAGATTGCCCTTCCTTATAATTTTCGTAACCCATAGTGATCAAAAGTTTTAAAATACAATTTTACTTTAAAACTTTTATAAACTTAGCTCTTGATGCCAATTGTGGAAAACTAGAAGGGGGGGGGGGTTGAATAGTTTTGCCGATTTTAAGTTAGTTTCAAAAACTTTTAGATTCGTTGATATGTGAGATCTTGTGGATGTAGAGAAAGTATAGATCTAATGATAAAGCAAGTAAATAAAGTAAAGCAAAGGGATAGAAATGACACAACCGATGTATAGTGGTTCGGCTACAAGGACACATTCCTTTCCCTACTCCACTCCCCGAGTCACCTACTCGAGAGTTCAAGCACTATGTCAACAAACTCCTTCACTTGGCGGAGAAGCCTTCACAACGTTGCTTACACCTTTTTCTAGTACAAAGCTAGATACCGAGTCCGTAACACGGTGGACCAAACCAACACGACTATTACACAACAAATATGTGAAATATCAAATACAAGATCTTCGCTACAGAAATCTTGCGGAGTGACAAATCAATCAAGGACCCCTTGCTTGGAGGACTTGTAGAATGCTCGTGATCTCGCCTTAGAGAAGGATCTATATGAGGATCACAATAGAAAGAAAGAAGAACAACTCTCTAGATCAAGTGATCTATATGTTAGAAGAGAATGAGAGTGTTTGAGAGATTTAGTAAGAAGAGGGGTGAGTGAGAATGAAGAAATGGCTCTCTATTTATAGGTAATTTCTTCCACTGTTCCCCGGATCCCACGGATCCCTCTCACTTGGGATCCGTCTAGTGTAATCCTAGGGATCCGTGAGACGCTCCTCTTTGCCCATTGGTTTTTTGGTTATGGGTCATGGGTTATGGGTTGGTCCATAGGTTTTCCTTAGATTTAATGTATCTAAAGTATACATTGTATCTAGCCATCTTGGGTATGGGTTATGATTCATGTGTTATGGTCCATGGGTTGTGGTTTTTACCCATCCTAATAAACTATTACAACAAATGATTAATTACAACATTTTTGTATTAAATGGCTATATGTAGATGCTTTACAAAAATAACATGTATCCCTATAATTGTACTTAAGATAACATTATATTTGTTATCAACAAAATACAAAGAGATCGCAAAATATTAATAAACGTTTTTACGGTTTATTTGTATTAACATTGTCTTTTCACTCGGTAGACCGAAAATTAACCGAAACCTTGATTCACATAGTTTTATGTGATTTGGAATCGATGCCTACTAAGGTAGCAATTAGGTACTTCATCGTAATACTTGAGAGTAAGGATATAGACAAGATTGATCTATACAAATAAGTTAAGAATCAACTTATTATCGAAAACAAGGCAGTTCGAAGTGATATTAGAGGTGAATATATGTCTCCATTTCATGTATGTTCTAAACATGGAATACGACATAAATTTATTGCTCCTTATACACCACAACATAATTGTTGATAGAAAAGAACTGTGCCTTAAAGATATGGTTATGCCATGTTGTTAAAGTCATGATTTAAAGCATGGCATGTGGGGGAAAGCGGTTTTATTGGCTACTTATCTTTTAGATAAGATCCCCTGTAAGGAAAAGAAGATAGTTCTATGAACTATGGATGGTAAGAAAACCATCCTATAAGTACTTACAAATGTGGGGGTGTCTATCTCTCCCGGCAAATATTGGACCTAAAACTGTAGATTGTATATTTTGTGATATGCTCATTACAGTAGTTCTTATCATTTATTTGGATATGATTCAGAAAATCTGAATATATACAAAGATACGATAATGGAATCAAGGAAAACTTTCATTATTTGAAACTGTGTTTCCTTATTTATCCGAGGAAAATGGATGTTCATCTAGACTAGATGATACAATTGTCCATGATGAGAGGCAACTAAATGATGATGTTCTTCATGATTAGAGACATCAAGATGATAATGTTGTTCTGATAAGAGACAACAAGAGCTGATAATGATCTTCAAGATGAGAGACAAGATCAAACTGAGGAAGAAGAGGTTGAACCTAGAAGAAGCAAAAGGGCAAGAACCGAGAAATCGTTTGGACCCAATTTTGTTTCTTTTATGGTTGAAAATGAACCTAATTCATACCGAGAGGCGGTTACTTCCTCAGAAGAGCCTCAATGGAAAGAAGCCATTAAAAGTGAAATAGACTCTATTTTACAAAATCATACTTGGGAGCTCGTGGATTTACCTCCTTGTTGTAAACCAATAGGCTATAAATGGATCTTCAAGAAGAAAATGAAAGCCGATGGCACCATTGACAAGTATAAGGAAAGATTAGTAATCAAAGGATTTAGACAACGAGAAGGTCTTGATTACTTTGATACATATTCGCCTGGTACGCGAATAACCTCGATTAGGATGATACTTGCTATTGCCGCTTTAAGAAATTTGGAAGTTCACCAAATGAATGTGAAAACAACATTTCTAAACGGAGATTTAGAAGAAGAAATCTACATGAACCAACCTGAGGGTTTCATGGCTCCTGGACAAGAGAAAAAAGTTTGTAGGCTTGTTAAGTCATTATATGGCTTAAAGCAAGCTCCCAAATAATGACATCTAAATGTTTTACCACCTCATGTCAGAACGTGGATTCAAAATTAATGGATGTTTGTGGAAAAAAAACACTAGTATATATGTAATCGTGTGTTTATACGTGTGTTTATACATGGATGGTATACTTATCACCGGAAGTGATAACAAGGTAAACAAATCCACTAATGAAATGTTGAAATCAATATTTGACATGAACTACATTGGTTGTTTGATATGGTTTTCGGAACTAAGATCATATGAAACCAAATGGATTTGTTTTGAAGTCAAAAACATTATAAAGACAATATTCTTGAGAGGTTCAATGTGGGGGATTCCGGCCTAGCTAGAACTCCAACGACATCTTTTTAAATCTATTTAAAATAGAGGTAGAGGTGTTGCCCATTTTGAATACTCAAAGAATATTGGGCATCTTATGTGTCTAATGACGTATGTGAGACCTGATTTAGAAGTTATAATCAGGTTACGTAAATATACCAATAATTCAAGTGATGACCATTTGAATAGAATTACACGAGTACTATGATACTTATGATATTGCATTTGGGAAGATATCCAACTGCTATCTAATGATAGAGTAATGCATATATGGATTCTTACATAAAAGAATCTAGATCCACTAGATCGGATGTATTGAGTCTATGTGGGAAGCTATGTCTTGGAAATCTTAAAAGTATTTCAAATGTACTTTATAGCTAAATCTATGATGAAATTTGAATTTATCATTTGAGATAAATTTATAGAATATGTGGATATCTACGTTAATTCATAGAGGACATACCAAGATGGCGTAAACCGGTAACGACCATCTATATAAAGTGTGATAGTCAATTGGAAATTGATAGAGCTCATATCACAATGTAAAACGGTAAGTTGAGACATATCCATCATAGACGTTGATTGGTGCGACAACTACTCTCAACTAGAATTATCACGATTGACTACGTAAAGTCAATGAGTAACATCGTGGATCCGCTTACGAAAGGCTTAAGCAGAGAGTTAGTTAGTAAGTCATCTAAAGGAATGGGACTAAAGCCCTTGAAGGAATGGGTTTCTATGAAGGAAAACCTAACCCAATTGACTGGAGATCTCAAGATCTGGGTTCAATAGGACAACCTAATCATAGAAATGTGGAGGAAGTCATGTCAATGTGGGGGAGTTACTAAATGTTGTAACTTCCTAGTCCATTCCTATAACAATTGTGACTTGTTGAGAGGTTAAACATATGGCTTTAATGATTCGGGATGAAATCACAAAGCATATCGGTTCAAGATGAAATCACAAAACATATGTTTTAATGATTCAAGATGAAATCACCTATGTGGGAGAGTGGGGTCGCTTTGAAGGAATTTTGGGGCGTAAATCCTAAGAGCTCTTGCAGAACCAGGCAAATGTTCAGACCATAATGAACATGACTATGAGGGCTTAACAATGTTAGGGAGAGTCTTGTGTGAAATGTATTGTCGCTCACATAAACAAAGCAAGCTCGCCTTAAAGACATCGCTGGCTCATCGACAAGCTAGAGGCTAAGTACATTTCACAAGGGAAGGTTCAAAGGGTTACACCTACCTATCCTTTGCAAGATTCAACTATTGGAATTTCATCGTAATTTTTGTGTATTACGACCGATCTCCATTCGTGTGAGGGATTGTTGGACACAATTATCTATATGTATGTGTTACATATATGATTAATAATTTGTAGGTTCGCGTTCTCCTCGAAGAGAGCTTCGCAATAAGCCTTTATGTGTCCAAAATAGAGTTGATATGAATGAGATATCGGTTTCAAAGTTAGGCATTCTGTACCATGCCTAAAGAGGAAAAGTAGTTTATTTTCAATCCCACATCGTGGGATGGGTAAACTTAGAGGAGTCTATTTGTATAAATAGAGGCCCTAATTCCACAAGTTTTCACACATCAAATCAATAGTTATTATTGATTTCAACATATGGAATACGATCTCTTAAGATGAAATTTCGTGCGCTTTAGTTAAGTCCGACAAGACAACTTATCGCTTTGGTTGTTGTACCGGGAAACAGACCGCTTAATCTTTTAAGGGAAGCGTGTCAAACACGTGCCTCGGCTTTAGTGCTTCTTTGTTGATCTCTATTTGGTGATCAAGTAAGTCTTTGACTATTTTATTATCGCTTATGTGCTTACATTCTGCTTGTATTTAATTTACTGTTATTTATTTATTGTTAATTTTATTTATTGTAATTTAGATTTTATTTATAAAAGTGTAACCGTTTCCCTACATTGTTTCCATAAAGATAACATTATATTCTCAAAATCTAAAAAAAAAAAAAAATCCTCTGAAATTGTGCGCTCTTTTTAAGTGCCAACTGAATCTTTCATAAGGACTTAGGGTGTGTTTGTTTGATTAAGATGTTTGGCATCTAAATCTGACTACCACATCTTACTAGTAAAAGGTGGCTATAATGTCTGAATCTGAATGAAAAAATATTGTTTGTTTTTTTATAATTGTCTGAATGGTTTTAATTTTCTCTTTTTTAAGTATATATTAAACTATTGCAAATACGATTAATAAGTAGATAGTGTAAACTAAAAAAAAAACATTTTTATCATAGATTTAACACAATTATAAATCATTAAATAAATTATCTTATTACGTATCCAAAATTTAACATAATAAAAACTATTACATAAATCGTCTTAAAATAAAACATAAGCTTAACGCAATGAAACAACAATTAAGTAACTTAACCAATACCAAATAATTTAAAACCTAGCTTTGCATAATTTGAAGATGAATGGGTTGAAGGGTTTTGAAATGAATGAGTTCAAGGGTGTTAGTAAGAGGTAGTAAGATCTTTCGCCACCTCTTACCGAAGTTAGACATATTAGCTCTTACCATGTCCGATCGGGCGATGAAAAGGGTTTTGGCCGCACAATAGCAAACAGATTTTTTCAAATGTACCAATCTAGTACGCTGCACTATTTTTGTCCCACTTAATGTAACGCACTTTCATTTTTGTTCCAATCTACCCCACCAAACTTGTTTAACCGCACCAAAAACATTTTGTTCATTTTCGCACGCTTTTGTCCGCTTTGCACGCTTTTGTCGGTTTTACACGCCGTCCGCTTATACATGTTTTTGCACGCCGCACGCTATCACACGCTTTCATCCGCTTTGCATGTTTTTGCACGCCGCCTGCTGCATTTTTCGCCCTGCTGCATGTTTTTGCCCGCTTTTGCATGTTTCATCCCCGCCCATTTTCATCCGCTTTTGCATGATTTCATCCGTTCTTACACGCTTTTGTTCGCTTTTACACATTTTCATTCGCTTACATGTTTTCACCGCTTTTGCACATTTTTCCCGCTTTTGCACGCTTTCATGCGCTTTTACACATTTTGCACGCTTTTGTCCGCTTTTGCATGTTTTACACATTTTCGCCTGCCTTGCATCGCCGGCTATTTTTGCATATTTTCGTCCGCTCGCCTATTTTTGTATGTTTCGTCTGTTGCACGTTTTCATCCATTTTGCATCGCTTGTCCGTTTTTATCGCTTTTGTTGCTTTTGCATGTTTTCGTCCGCTTTCATCCGCTTTTGCACATTTTCGCACGCTTTTGCACAAACGGACAAACATGTGCAAAATCAAAGTAAACATGTAAAACGAATAAAATGCGTAAAACGAACAAAACGTAAAACGGACGAAAACGCAAAATGGACGATAACGCGCAAAACGCTCAAATGAAGTGAGCTATTACTATTATCACAAGGCGAAACATGTAAACGAATGAAAATGTGTAAAACGAACAAAAACGTGTGAGAACGGATGAAAAACATGCAAAAACGTATGAAAATGTGCGAAAACGGACGAAAACGTGTGAAATTGAAAGTACGTTATATTAAGTGGGACAAAAAATAGCACACGTACTAGATCAGTACATTTGAAAAAGTACGTTGCTATTGTACAACCGGTTTCCAAACTTTTTTCCCGGTAGCCGGTCATCTTATGGGTTGAATGGAACAAAAGTTGAAAGTTCGTTACATTAAGTGGAACAAAAATAGTACGCGTACTAGATCGGTACATTTGAAAAAGTACGTTGCTATTGTACGGCCAAAACCCATGAAAAAACAAACAAGTAAAACGCCTGCCCACCTCTTACTGGTAAGAGTAAGGGTGTGTTTGTTTTTTTAAAAAAAGGTCTTACTAGCCTCTTACTCTTACCAAGAAGAGGAGGGTAGACGCTTTTGTTTGTTTGTTTTTTCTTTGAGTCGCACCCGCTAGACATATAACATCTTACTTAGTAAGAGGTGGGGACTTGTCTTATCGCCTCTTACTCGATAAGAGAAAACTTGTGTTAATATAATATATTTGATGGTTTATTAACTATGTTATATTTATAATAAAAGTCTTGTTTCATATTTACATAAGTTACTTATTATCGCATTGCGTTGGTTTAATAAATAAATTGCAGAAATGAGCACTTAAAAATATTATACAAAGACAAACAACATTAGTTCGTTCAGATTTAGACTTTCTAGCCACCTCTTAGTGATAAGATGTGGTAGTCAGATTCAGACCTAAAACGTCTTAATGAAACAAACACACCCTAAGAGGGCTAGTAAGACTTTTTTAAAAAAACAAACACACCCTTAATCTTAGAAAATAAGCACTTATTTTAATGACTTTTAGCCAGCAGTTGGAATTGAATTACTGTAATAACTTATTTCTTCAAATTCTTCCTTGACTAATCAATTGAACATTTACGATGAGATAGTGATACCATTAAGTATGAAAAAAAGTGAGAGACGTTAACAATTTAACAACAATAGTCGCATATAATTCCCTCTTAAGTATAATGGTTTAACGAGTTACTGTAAGTGGGGTAATGTTTCATGTCATTCATAATAGAGATTGGGTGTATACACAATATCACCTAACACTCTCTCGTAGTCCGAGCGGCAAAATCGCAAAAGCTCGGACTGGAGTAGTAAAATGAAAAGAAAAACAAAACATTAACGTAATAAAAGCATAACTTTAGTCGACTCGTAACAAAACCGTACCAACGGTCGACTTTAGTTGACTGGTACCAACGGTCGACTTTAGTTGACTGGTACCAACGGTCGGCTAAGTTGACCGGTAACAAAACCATACCAACGGTCGACATTAGGAACTGGTACCAACGATCAACTTTATTCGATTAGTAACAAATTCGTACGAACAATCGACTAACAAGCAATAAATAATTTAAACTAAAATACACCGTTGGTCCCTAAACTTGTTCAAACGCATCGGTTAAGACAATCAATGACAAGAGCAATACCACTAGGTGGTTACCGGATATCACTTGAATCGTGTGATCACTTTCCAAAGTAAACTATTCGACCCTAATGCCCGGGTATCACGAATATCTACTGGGATAAGACCAAATGCGCTAGAGAATTAGGCACAATTCTATAACCCTTTCGCTAATAAGTGTTTAGTGTTTTTCGTGTGTCTTCATGCATGTTCGATCTCCTATTTATAGGAGGTTACTCTTGAGCTATTCCAATGGAATTATGAGTATTAATCGCCCATTAATAGCCTCATAATTATCCCCATTATAGCCGTTAGTGGTTACATGACCAATTAAACGTGGTCATAAAGAAGTTGTAATCGCCATTTAGCAAGATTTTCCATAAGCAAGATTTTCCACTAGCAAGATTTCACTTGCAGTGGAAGTACAACCTATCGCTGGAAACACCGCTTATCAAGATTTCATAGCACTATCGCTGGATACACCACTTCTGGAAACATCGCTTATCGCTGGAAACATCGCTATCGCTGGATCGCTGGAAACCACAAGCAAGATTTCCACAAGCAAGATTTCACCAAGCAAGATTTTCACCAAGCAAGAGATTTCACCAAGACTACCAATACAAACCACTATAAGAGTCGTGGTGTTCATGGACCTTATGGGTGTACATCTGCACCTCCTAACCCATTACAAGGTGTGAACTAATCCCACAAGTGCACTAAATTTTCCAACAATCCTCCCCAAATTTAGTTCACTTCCTTTGCATGAAAAATAAACATCAATCAAAACATGTGCATAAACGAAAATGTCCCGAGGATTGAATTTCCATCTTAGTAAATTACACGCTCAAATATTCGAGAATCGTGGTGTTCTAAGAATTGAACCCTTCAACCCATTTGAATACCAAGATAAAATACACACAAGTTTTCAAACACTTAAAAGCTCCCGACACTATACAAGCCATGTGTCCATATCCAAATTCATAAATGTTGTAAAAGCTAAAAGTCCAAAGCTTCTCAAGCGGCAAAACTTCAACATTTACATAGGTGGTTCCTCTTTAGTCATGCTCCCGCCAAGCACTTTTTCAAAGAAAATTAACCATTAAGAAGTAAAGACTTCATCCTCCTTTCAAGCAGTTCTCGAGCACAACCTTGGGATGTAAATAAAACATGTGCTCCACCATCGAATGTTCACTTTCCACATTGAACTCAGCTCCCAAGTTTCCTTAGGAGGAGTGGGTGTCCTAGCATTCAAAGGACTAAGTTGGACTTAAACCCATCCCTTTAGCGACTTTATAACCAAGTCTCTAGCCGCACCCTTCGTCAAGTGATCGCCTAAGTTCGCTGAGATCTCACAAACTCTATAGATACCACCCCATTCATGATAAGCTCACGAATCATGCTATGCCCGACACCCAAGTGTCTAGACTTACCATTGTACATCCGCTATAAGCCTTAGCCAATGTAGCCGCACTATCACACCGGATAGAAATAGGTGCTATAGGTTTAGCCACAATGGAATCTCAAGAAGCAAGTTTTTCAACCATTCACTTCTTTACCAAAGAAATGCTAGAGCCACAAATTCAGATTCCATTGTTGAACCGGTGATGCAAGTTTGCTTCTTGGATGCCCAAGAAATTGCACCTCCACCAAGTAGGAATACCCACCACCGGTAGACTAATTGTCTTCGCAGTTATCGATCCAACTTGCATCGTTGTAACCTTCCAACATCGATGGGTAACCAAGATATGAGAGACTATAATCCATAGTTCTCTTCAAATACTTCAAGATTCTTCGAATCGCTTGCCGTTGATGAGCACTAGGATTACTAGTATACCGCTCAATTTTCCCACCGCAAAACCAATATCGTGTCTTGTACAAGTCATGGCATACATCAGCACCAATTACCCTAGAATACTCAAGTTGAGATACGCCTTGCCATGATTAGGCATCGCTTCTCACAAGTATCCATAGGTGTACTCATCGAGTACAATCAAAGTAATTGAATTTCCTCAAGACCTTCTCAATATAATGAGACCGAGAGATAGAAATTTATTACTTTCATGTTTAATCCTTATACCAAGGATAACATCGCCTCCCCATGTCTTTCATGGAGAACCTTGATGACAAAAATTCCTTTGTCGTCAACTCGATTTTGGTCGCGCAAAGATCAACATGTCATCAACATATAGACAAATGATGACCTTTACCGATTCATCAAATTTGCTATATACACATTTGTCACCTTGGTTAAGAACATAACCACTAGACAAAACCACTTCATCAAACTTTTGATGCCATTGTTAGGTGCCCGCTTAAGTCCATAAAGAGACTTAATCGCTTTACACACCTTGTTTTCATTGCCGTGCATGATGAAGCCCCGAGGTTGGTTCATATAAACCTCCTCTTCCAATTCACCATTCAAGAAAGTCGTTTTCACATCCATCCGATGAATAACCGATTGTGAATAGATGCCATAGCAATCGCCAGCCTTATGGTATCGATACGAGCCATGTGGGCATAAGTATCAAAATAGTCTATTCCCGACTTTTGTTTAAAGCCCCGAATGACTAGTCTAGCCTTGAACTTTTCAATAGTTCCATCTACCTTCATTTTCCTTTTGAAAATCCATTTGCAACCCGAGGTTTGCAACTGTGAGGTAGATCAACCAACACCCAAGTGTTGTTGCCCATGATGGAATCCATCTCATCATTGATTGCTTCTTTCCGTAAAGCAATATCTCGGGACTTCATTGCTTCTTCAAATGTTTTGGGGTCATCCTCAACAATGAAGCAATAGGAGTATTGGTCCGAGACCTCATCCCTAGTACCTTCAACTAAGTATAGTTGAAACTCGTGTCCAAATGACTTTGGAGTCCCGACCTTTTGCTCTTCCCGAGCACGTGTTCAAAGTTGTCGAACCACAACCTCATCGGGACCACCGATGGTTCATCATCGTGACCTCTCGATACACCAAAGGTCATGAGTTCCATTAGGAATCCTCGACTTGGTCTAGGACCGATGAGAATCTATTCTCATCAAAGTCTCGCATCCCTTGATTCAATTATTGAGTTAATCGAAACATGTTCATTAGGTTCAATAACATAGAACCTAAAAGCCTTGGAATGCTCAAGATATCCAACAAAGATGCAACAATGCCTCTTTCACCCAAAGTCTTTTGCTTTGGATCGTGGAGTCTTACAAATTTCTACAACCCCAAACCTTGAGATAGTTCAGTTGGGTTTCTTTTAGTCCGAGTTCATAAGGGTAACCTTGTTCCTTTTGTTTGGAACCCTATTTAATAAATAGCAAGTCGTTAACATAGCTTCACCCCGTAACCTTGACTCATCCCGAATAGGACAACATGGAATTAACCATCTCCTTCAAGACTGTTTTTCCTTTCGTAAATACCATTTTGCCGAGGAGTATAAGGGCGCTTGTTTCATGGATTATTCCAACAGATCGAAAGTACCGAGTATCCATGTACTCACCTCCCTATCGCCCTTAATCTTTTGATCAAAGACCCAAGTTGTAATTCAACTTCGCTTTAAACACTTTGAATTTATCTAATGCTTCATCCTTGGTATGTAATAGATAGACATAACAAAATCTAGAAGCATCATCAATAAATGTCACAAAGTACTTCTTATTCCCCAAAGAAGGAGTGGCATGCAAATCACATGTGTCATCGTGAATAAGCTCCAAGATCTTAGTCTCACGACTAACACCCGAAAGGGTTTCTTGGTTATCTTGGTCAACATGCAAGTTTTACACTTTTCGTTGTCCATGTCAAAAGTGGATTAAACCATCCCTAGACATATCTTGCATTCTTTTATAGTGAACATGACCAAGTCTAGCATGCCATAGGCTAGAATCACCGTCATATGTGGTCACAAAAGTCGAATTAACATTGTCGCTGAGAAATATTAAGCCCGAACATTTGATTACATAAATAACCAAAACCAATAAAACACCATGCTTAGAAAGCACAAATTTATCGATTCAATAACTTGTTTATATCCATGATTATTCAAAACACTACTTGAAACCAAGTTCTTCCCGATATCGTGAACATGAATAACATTAAACAAAGTTACAATCTTTCCGAACTAAACCTAAGATCTACACAACCACGACCATGCACCAAGGTCGTTGACTCATTTCCCATGTGAAGAATAGAACCATCATTCGTTGACTCATAAGTCTTGAACCGCCTTCTATCTTTACACACATGAACTGTTGCACCGAGTCAACCCACCACGCAACATCATCATCCCGCACATAAAAGATTCAGATACATATGTAACATAATAAACCGAAAAGACTTATTAAACATATTTCGACCTTTCAGTGAGTTGGTGAACCACCACCCCCGAACCATTAGTGCTCGATCCATTGGCTTTACCACCAATTTTAACACCCTTGCATCCCTTTTAATGTGACCCGCCTTGCCACATTTCCAACAAGTAGGTGTTGCCTTCTTGTTAGGATCCGCCTTGTGTTGTCATGATATTTATGTTTGCCTTTGTTGTCATTGTACCGTGGAGTTGTTATGCTCCACCATATTGACAACAGATGGTCCAAAGAAGATTGCTACTCTTTGGCTTGTCATTATCCCGCACCTTGAGAGATTCCTCAATGTGCGATGACCGCCCAACTCAACAAGAGTTAACTCCTCCTTCATATGTTTCAAGGTATGCTTGAAATCTTTCCATGAAGGAGGAGTTTGTCAATGACACAAGAGACTTTGATAGCCTCATCCATGTTCATTTGGTGTTGTGTAAACCTTCCAAGTATTCCAAGAAGTTCATTGTATTGTTCCATAACCGGTCTTGAATCACCATTTTGTAATTTGTGAAATTACTAACAAGGAACTTCTTACTTGATGCATCCTCACCATATATTTGGCATCCAAGGAATCCCACGCTTCTTTGAAGATTCAAAGTTCGATAAATATCAAACAAAGAATCGACATACCATTGAGAATAAGACCTCTCTGATATGTAGTCATCATTCTCCCACTTGCTCCTCCTCCCGATCCGATCCACAAGAGCATCATCACCATCATCGTGAATTGGAGTAGTCAAGACATAGACCACACTCATGCTTGACAAAGAAGAAGTGCATCTTCTTCGCCACCTCCTAAAGTCCACCCTTCAAACTTGTCCATTTTAGCAAAGTTTGAAGCCATGTGTTTCATTGCAAAGAATTGCCATTGATTATCACAAAATAGTTTACTTTGATTGTTGGGGGTTATTCTCCCGATAATCAGTGGTTAAGACAATCAATGACAAGAGCAATACCACTAGGTGGTTACCGGATATCACTTGAATCGTGTGATCACTTTCCAAAGTAAACTATTCGACCCTAATGCCCGGGTATCACGAATATCTACTGGGATAAGACCAAATGCGCTAGAGAATTAGGCACAATTCTATAACCCTTTCGCTAATAAGTGTTTAGTGTTTTTCGTGTGTTCTTCATGCATGATCGATCTCCTATTTATAGGAGGTTACTCTTGAGCTATTCCAATGGAATTATGAGTATTAATCGCCCATTAATAGCCTCATAATTATCCCCATTATAGCCGTTAGTGGTTACATGACCAATTAAACGTGGTCATAAAGAAGTTGTAATCGCCATTTAGCAAGATTTTCCATAAGCAAGATTTTCCACTAGCAAGATTTCACTTGCAAAGGAAATACAACCTATCGCTGGAAACACCGCTTATCAAGATTTCATAGCACTATCGTGGATACACCGTTATCGTGGAAACATCGCTTATCGCTGGAAACATCGCTATCGAAACACTGGAAACCACACCACAAGATTTTCCACAAGCAAGATTTTCACCAAGCAAGATTTTCACCAAGCAAGATTTCACCAAGACTACCAATACAAACCACTATAAGAGTCGTGGTGTTCATGGACCTTATGGGTGTACATCTGCACCTCCTAACCCATTACAAGGTGTGAACTAATCCCACAAGTGCACTAAATTTTCCAACAAGTGTGCCACCACCACTGTGGTTTCAACATCATCGGATACCGCCCAAGGATCATAAACATTCCGGTGGAAGTCAACCACTTTGTCCCCGGATGCACCAACGAAATCGTAAGTACTGGATTACATCAAATGGAGATAACATTTACGTGACGTAAGCTCATTAATTTTACCATGATTAAGCGGTGAAGGCAAAAAAAAGGTTTGACTATTTGTCAAGCGTAAAACACCCTTCTTCAATATAGACAAAATAGAGGAACAATGTGCTAATATCGCAAATCACAAATCTTGTATGATGACATATGGTAAATGAGCATTTTGCAAGACGAATTATAACGAGAAAGTAAAGTTTTGATAAAACGAAACCATCACATATTTCATGGAATAGAGTTTTCTAAAGCCTATAGACACTCAGATATACTGCAAGAAAATTTTGTATTAAAGAGATTGGTGGAATTGTACCTGTGTCCACAATGTTTAAAGAACAAGCCTGGAGGAGCATTAGGTCCACGTTATGTCGTTTGACCATGCTCGAGCTTTGCTAGCTTTCTTAATCGATCTAACAATTGCAACAACAGCAAACACAATAGAGCAAAGAAGCAAACCAATAACTAGCAAAAGCTTGATAGAAGCAGAGAGTGGACCTTTTGAATGTGGGTCATGAGTCCCATTAGCAACACCTTCTTTACAAGGCCCTAAATACGGTCCATAAAGATCCGCGATTCCCTAAGAACGCAGTATAGTTAAAGTAACTAAACCGACCAACACCGTAAACCAAACCAGAAGATTATTATATGAGAAATCAACAGACGCCAAGCTTTGCATCGATGTAATAGACGCCGAATACTACCAACCAAATGATTCCTAGAAACATTTAAATAATTCAAAATATGCATCCCAAGAATCTCCTTAGATTCTCACCAAAGCTCGTTCCTACTAAGATCCACATACGTCAACAACTTACACTCACTAATCTTCTAGCAATCTAACCCGACAAACTATTATGACTAAAATCAATCTTAGACAGCTCACGCAACTTCCCAATCTCTTTAGGAATCCCACCACTAAACCTATTCCCATCAAGCAACGAAACGAACACCACTAACAATACATGATCATTAAGATATATCGAATTATAATAAGAAAGATCATTACCAAAACACCTTGTATACAATTTATATGCAAACGATATTTTACAAGTATACGAGAATTTAATTACATATATTAAAACTACAATAAGATACAAACATATCCAAAAGTGTAACAATTTTTCTTAATGTAATAGTTTTAACTCCATTTGACCAATTATGCCAATTAACGGTCAAATGGGTCGGTTTTGTTTTACTTTACAAACCGCTTCATACTTTGGACATTGATACGAGTTTCTTGATACTTACAAGCGTTACCATGTGCAAGTGGCCCATATATATGAAAAGATAAAAGCACAAACTTGCCTTCTAGATCGGTCGAAGGGCTCCTTGTTCTTGACTTCCTTTGTTGTCATCCATTTCACTTTGACACACGGTCATAAACAAGTCAAATAACTTAATAATCTTACATTATTAGCTTAATGCAATTATTAGTTTTGCTTATTTTGCCATTGACATATGATAAAAACAAAACACGCACTAAAACACCTAAAAACACAGTAGATTATACCTTTTAGAGTGAGGAAACGGCGGCACTGCTCATGAGTGACTTGTGAAATGTCGTCACGGTGAGTAGGTGGAGTGGTCTCGTCTGCGCATAGCCATACGTAAGCGTGCTTACCTCGTAATCAACACTAACACCAATAATCCTTCCAGCATCATCCTTTTATACTTTTTATTTAGGGTTGGGGTTTTTAATTTGGGGATTTATGGTTAGGGTTAAGGTTAGGGTGAAGGTGAAGGGTGGAGAGGTGATGAAATAAAGATTTGCTTGGGGTTTTTATATATATAATGGGCAAAATGGTCATTTAACTAGAATAACGGGATTTAACAACATATAACGGGATGTTGACTAACGGAAAATTGGTCCAGGGACTAGTTTGGCATTAAAAACCCAAGTTTTGGACTCCCCACGATGATAATGCCCAGGTTTGTCCCATCGCGATGCGTTTAAACAAGTTTAGGGACCAACGGTGTATTTTAGTCAATAATTTATTTTTTTCATAACTAATTAATACTCTACCGACAAAATAATATCACTTTCATAATCTATTCCACTTTATTTGTCGTCGATCATTTGTACGATTTTATTCTAATCGACTAAAGTTATGTTTTATTATGTTAATGTTTTTTTCTTGTCAGTTTCTACTTTAGTCCGAAAGCCTTTTCGATTACCGCCGCACTGTACGTATGAAATATTAGATATAAATAATAGGCGGCCGGTTTCTCATTATGTGAAAGAGTCCATTAAGGTTTCTATGTATTGTCTTTATAAATAGTGGGTAAATAAAACGTATCTCTATAGGAGAATTATGTAGTCTAACAGTTACTACAATAAACATTAATAATCGGTAATGCTGACCGGTTCACGCGTCACGGTCCAAAAACAACATTCAAATTGACTAAGTGAAGCACTAACAAAAGTGTCTGCCCAGTTTTGAGGAATAAATTCATGCATCTCCTATTGTCACTTCCTTTTCTCCTTTGCTTTTACATCATATCGTATATTAACATCATATTCCAGCTACTACTTACTACTACAATGGTTCAACCAATCACAAGAACCTATACGTAACGCGCCAAGGTCACAATGATAAATGGAATCAGTGAGCTCCTATTTTTTTTATTTTTTTTTTAATGGCAATTGTGGCTACATAAATTTTTAGCTGAGAAGGATTCATATTTCACACAACCAGGTTGGGTTAAAAAAAGCGATGGTTGAGCTCCTAATTAAGTTATCATATTGGAAGTTATTACTGGTGCGACATAAGAGTGGGGATAGAATATGTATGTGGAGGTTAAGGTTTAACATTTTAGTGTTAAGTTCGTGTTAACTCACACCATGTGTGTGTTAAAAGAAACCTTAACACCATGTACATGTTAAGTGGATAATGCACGTTATAAGGCAAGTTTTCTTTTTATATATATATATATATATATATATATATATATATATATATATATATATATATATATATATATATATATATATATATATATATATATATATATATATATATATATATATTCCTAAACGAGGAAATGTTTTTGTAAATTGTTGGTGAGTTAAGGTCCCATAAACTACTCAAAATCTACTTGATTCAAACAAGTTGAGCTTGAGCTTTATACAACACTTATTAATCCCGAGCTTGTAATGTAGACTCAACCGGGCTCGAGTTTTTTAAGGCGAGTAGAATTCAAGCTTGAAATCAAAAGCTCGAGTCGTGTTTGGAGCCTAAGTTTTAGTAGTGGAGCTCTAGCTTGATAGAACTCGACTCCATGGGACTCCTAGATACAGGTTCGTAATTTGACCATCAAGAACACTCTTACAGAGTTGAATTCCAGAAAATGAATGCACGCATTTTAACAGCAATGTCAAGTTAGTAGTGATCTAATCATGGAGAACAATGACCAAATGTTCTAACCTATTACAAATAACATATACCCCAACAAACACAGGTATCTTTGTTTCTTTTTTACACACCCTTTTTCTCTAAAGCATTTTACATCAATCCGATAACATAACTAGAGCTCCCAAACAACAAAAGGCAGCACCGCCTAGCCACCAACAATAACCTTCATCATATATCACACACTATTCCAGCAAAACCGCCATTATTGCTTTCACAATAGCATTTCATTTCCCATGTTAAAACCCACGAACCACTTTTACCTTTAAAAATAATCTCATTACCACCGTCAAGTATTGATCTCTGAATTGCACTGCTGCTCCCTGCTGCAACTTCGCCTGCCCCAAAACATGTTTGAACAGCTAGTTTTCTCGATCCTCAGCGAGCGAATTTGCCATCTTCCCTGAGGTGGTCCGACTAGAAGGTGAACCATCTCGAGGCTCATTGTCTCTTGTTTCAGAAGATGGGCATGTACCATCGCTACAAGTGCATAATGGAATGGCAACTGAAGGAAACGGGCTACAAGTAACGGGGCAAAATAGTTCTGGAGATACAGAAGCAACACGATTTTTGCTAATCTCTGGTGTAGACTCTGCTGGTTCGTGAGGGTGAAGCATGCAAGGGTTACAGAACCCGAGGGAAAGATGTAGTTTCATTTCTTTTACTGGGGAACCCGCAATCTGGTAATGAAATGATGCCATGGCGGCAGAGGGGCACGGGATGGACCCTGGTGGGCCTAATGATTCTGAAGGGTTATTGGTAGTGGAACATAAATATAGGGCACATCTCACACATAGTTCGTGCCTGCAACCTGAAATCATGCCGAGGTGTTAAGGAGGTGTTTAAATGCGTGTTTAAAAAGTGATTATTTGAATAAATAAGCTGAGCAGTTAAAACGAGCTATAAGAGATAGTGTTTGGATGTGCTTTTGCAGTTCTACGTAGTAATAGTTACACAATCAGCTGTTTGTTTGCTTGGCAAGTGTGATTGGCTAGAATGCTAGATATTAATACATAAATTGACCAGAAAGAAAATTCCTGTGATATGCATCTTGTAAGACTAGAAGTACTCTCAAATCAGGTATAGAAAAAGGGTAATTGGGCTATTTTATGTCTTTATGCTTTGCCTCTGAAAACAATTTTGTTGTCGCTGGTATAAAACTGAAGAATTTGACGCCCAAATAATCAGACAATCAAAAGCCAAATCTATTTATCGACAGTACAAAGTTCTAAAAAAAAATACACGCACCCCCAAATTGCTACTTAAATGTCTCTTTTAGACACAAGAAGTCTTAATGTAAAGCACTTATCATTTTATAATAAACTTCCTGAATTATAAAAACCACATCTAAGATTTGGCTTAACTATTACCAATCATGTGCATCCACGTAGCTTATATGTTTATTATCTGTAATCCAGGACTAGAGCAAACTATACGTATTGGAGTATTTTAGGGACCGAATGGAAACTTTGACTTTGTAACATAAATACTTAGGATATGAAAACCATAATTCAAATAGAAGTTAAATACTTAGATGTGTTAAGATATCAAACCTTCAGCGGCTACTGTGCAAGTTCTCTCCAAGCAGACAGCACAAATATCCGTGTCGTCAGAGAGGGTCGCTGAGGACTGTAAACCACACTCTCTGCAAACAATTTCCACAATTCAATCGATTTGTTTGAAGAAACATGCACCTTAAGCCAATATAATTTTCATGCAGATAAAATCACTCTGGTACATTACAGATCTAAAGGAAGTAAAATATGTGATTTATGTTTCTTTTACGATTCGAATCATTCTAATTAACCAAAACTCCAAAGTTTTGAGTTTTTACGTTGAACCCCATTTCCTTATGTTCTAGAGCTAGCTGTTAAGCAATGGGCCCAAAGACATACATAAACATACACTTTGAAAAATCCAGTTTGAAAAGTTAACTGAAGTTCAACCACTTGCAGGACATAAAATGTCAGATTTGCAAGAGTGCAAACCGGATCTGATAGCACGTATGATAAGTAGAGATGGTTAGTTTGAATACCTAGCAATATTAAGTACACTCAGGAGAGGCAGTGATAAATAATTAGATGGCGGAAACATGGGTATTGCCAGGTCAGAATTGGGTGCCAATAATGGTTCAAGCCAATGACGGCCCCACATTCTTGCAACATCAAGAGGAAGCCACCTGAAACAGCATAAAATTTTTAATAACAACAAGACATGGTATAGCAAATAGGACCTAATATGAGTCCTGAAAACAGAAAAGACAACAGTACCCGTTGCAGTTTAATTTTAGACGACTAGCACCTCTTGCAAGTAAAATCTGAATTATTGAGGCGAATATATTAGCATACACTATTTAAGTAATAATGTTATTGAGGATTTCAAAGATAAAGTAAAGTTTACCTGACAACATTTTAAATTTCCACCACATAGCGGACCTAATAATGCAAAGGACTGCTTGCCAGCTACACTACAAAATGGTGTAAGCTCCTACAAAATGGTGTAACGATATAAAATTGGCAAGCGGAACAAAGTATGACGAATAGCGGTGTCAAGACCGGAGGGTTTGGGTCAAATGGGTCAGTTTTTATACAGCTTGAAACACAGCAAATACTTTTGTGCCTATCTTATTAAAAAAAATTATCCGCAAAACACTGATAAATAAATAATGTGTTGGCTATGGCTACAGAACCAATGTATTGGAATAATAATCTATGTTTTGGGATAAAAGCGATTTAGGAGGTTGTAAGCTCTTTTGATCCATTGGAAATTTGGACATGTTCCCCTTTTAGCTGAAGTGTTTTATTTGAGCCGTTTTAACATCAAACGCAGCCCACAAATCGACCCCTTGGCACCCCTAAAGACTAATTCTGGAACAGCTAAAGTACCTATCAAATCCATTGACGTTCCATAATGGAAAGTCACAGCTGACGTATTTGCATGCAGATCTAGAAGCAGCTGTACACAATCAGCATACCCATTTAACGCTGCCATGTGAAGAGCCGTTATGCCACCATCAGCAGCTTTATTTACAAATTTCACCAGTGCACTACAATGAACAAAAAAGTGACTTTATTCATTACAGATTGGTGTTAAAAGTCTCATGAACCGAATAGAGTGAAGGAGTATAAATAACCAAAGCCTTCGATCACTACAACACTTTCCTTATAATCAGATAATTGGCATAATAAAATAAGATTCAAGAATGGTTAAAGATGTTATCTTTTTTTAGCTTGAAATAATCATGTTTTGTTGCAGGGAGTATGAACTGGTATCCAAAAAAGATTAATTGACCGCGCATAATCAGCAGCTAAATTTATGTATCCAAACTAAAATTAAAACACCCGAGAGCATTATAGTCTACATACTATAGGGACTATGTAACCAAATCTAACCTTTGATCATATTTGTTTTTGGGACCAATGCCTCCATCACCATTCGCTTGTGCAGTCAAAGCTTCAAAGGAGCACTAGGCACAAAATCAGCCACAACAAGTCGTATGCAGCGTACATGCCCATTCACAGTTGCGAAATGGAGAGCTGTTCTCCCACTAAGATAGTCGGCCCTTGTAACCTAAACATACAAAATTTTAAACAGCCAGATATGTAGAATTTATTTGCTACTGGTATTCCTACATCAGTAGAGTTTAGGGAAAATGACATGTACAATAAACATGCTTACCGCTAATTTTATTTTAGCAAATGTACTTTCAAAAGCAAAGTTTAAGGCCCTCTGTTATAAACTTATAACAAATAACAAACCTGGTTATCAGTATAATCCGAACTTGATTATGAACTTATAACAGAGGCCCTTAACCATGAATTTTGATACTACATTCCCTAAACACAAAATTATCAAAACTAGGTTTCGCTTACATTCAACTTTCTCCTATAGTTAACAAATAACTACGACAACTTACATTGCATCTAAACAGCAAAAGGCTTTGAACAACTTCCCAATGCCCATATCGACAAGCTTGCATCAACGGCGTCTACATATAATCACACAAATACACCACAATTCAATAATCAGACACAATTCACACAAATCCCCATTTTTGTTAATTTGTTTGCATCAATGCCGTCTAGGCGTCTACATATAAATTAAAAAGTTTCCATTCCCAAATCCCAAATTCCAATATCTTTCAAAAAAATTAACAAAAACCCAATATCGAAAACCAACTCATCTTCCCAAAAAGGGGAGGGCTTAAACGGATTTCTGTCTTGTCGACCAAAAGGTCGGAAACCATTACCAAAAAAAAGATGCTTATAACTTACATCAACTTAGTACCAAAAGTTTAAGACAACAAAAATTAGCTCAATTTAAACTAAACCAACTTCAATTCCAATACAAAATTAAACTAATTTCAAAACAAAAATATGAAAAGATATTTATACCTGCCCACAATAATTTCTTGAATTAACATCAGCTCCATTATCAAGCAACAATGCAACAATCTACACAAAAAGAAAAACCCTTTTAACAGTTCAAATAAAAAAGCCAAAATTATATAAAAAAAGATTAAAAAAACATACATCATTATGGCCTTTAGCAGAAGCAAAATGAAGAGGAGAATTAAGACCACCAAAAGTAGAATATTTAGCAAGACAAGGATTACAATCAAGTAACATCTTTGCTTCAACTAAATCACCATCTCTTGCTGCTGATACTAATCTTTCACCAGAAGCTGAGCACCCAAATGAGTTCCCCATTTCTTTTTTTATAAAATTTTCTTTTGGTGATTTGAAATGGGGTCTGTTTATAAAAGAAGGTGTGTGTGTGTGTGTGTGTGATTGGTAATTAGGTCAACTGTTGGAGAGAAGATATTTTGACAAAAAGAGAAAAAAAAGTAAAAAACATGGTAGATGATGACAAAATGGTTAAAGAAGGTTGGGACTTTGACTTTCTGTTCAACAAGATTGAAGATTCTTCACTTTTAATACGGACAAATGAATGATGTTTCTCATGCTTGTTTGTTGTTGCTTATTAGGTGTTTTTGTTTAAAACTTTTCACAAACTCCAAATTTTGAAATTGCATGAGTTAAGACACCATAAATATACGTAACATAGATATTCATATAAAAGATGTACAAATATAAGTTCTTTATGTGTATTTTTATGTATTTATGATGCTTAACTTACGCCCGAAGAGTTAGTTAAAAACCTTATAAAATCTCATAAACTCACTTATATAAGTTTAGCTAAATATTTAATTTAGCCTTATTTAACACATAAGTTTAGCCAAACACCCTTAAAATATTTTTAGAACACTTTTGCATTTTGTTTTTTCAAAAGGTTCTACTAATATCATGTCTCTTGTTCTTAAGCGAAGATGGCGAAAATTTCATATAAAAGTAAGTATATAGCAGGAGTATTCTTTGACTGTTTTTACTTCTAAATTAATTACGCTGATATATATCTAGTAAGATTTAAGCTTTTGACATGTTATGAGAACATAAAAGTGTCCGATCATTAGATTATTTTTACTTCCTCCGCCTCAAAATATATAGTCATATTTCTTTTATAATACGTCTTAAAATAATTGTTCACTTTTCTTTTTAAGAAAACTGAGACTTAGTGGATCAATATTTTATTTGAATGGTTGAAAATTAAGTGACTTCACTCTTATTAACTTTTGTGATTGTTTTCTCCCAGCAATAATTTTGAGATGGATGGATTAATAGTTATCATCATCTCTTCGTCTTAATTTAAGTAAACGATGAGGATAGCACATGCGCGTTGTAGCGGGGTTTTTTATTTTAATTTTTGTGTAACGAAATATTATGTATTTATTTGTTTTGTCTATTAGATATATACGTTATTTTTTTGAAGTATTTGTACAAGTCTTTTTTGTAGATCATTTTCTTTTCTTTTATTTTTCCAGAACCACGATTTTTGGCCTTTTACCGACTAATTCACGGAGTTTGAACTCATCAGGTAAAGCCCTCCGTTTTGTAGATCAGTTTCACATGACTTATACACGGCTTTTGGGAGTTTGTTATTATGTGTTGCATATTCTTTCTCAAATCGGTAAATTGTGTTCTCAAGTGAAGAAAATGGGTGAAAAAGAAATTAAGTAAAGAAAACAAAAAATTGTGTGTTCTTATGTTTTTTAGAGTGAAAGTGAAAGTAAAGTGTGAAAAGGGGAACAAAGTTGGTGGATTTTTATGCCAACACTTTCATCCTATTTTTAGATGAAAATGAGTGGGACAAAATTAATACATTTGTTATGACTAAATTGACCCTTATTTAATTTAACTTGAGCCTCAATTAAATACATGATCGAGGACATAATTGTCAAATTATATTTTTGTCATTACTTTCCTCATTTTCTTTTTAGACTAGTCGGCGAGGGAGTGAGTGGCTCACCTTGCCCATTAGTCACGTGTCACTCCTCGCCTACCTAGCCAGAGTCACTCATGAGTGGTGGTTCCCATGAGACTTAAGGTGAGTCGTTCACCTTGTGTCTCTCTCTCTCTCTTTTTTTTTTTTTTTTTAGTGTGTATACTATATGTGCATTTGTGTATTGTATGTTAAATTGTGTAAATCTTAATTTGTATTTTAATGAACGGAAACTTATTTTCGAAAGTATGAAAAATCAAAGTAGTAGATAAACTTTATTTATTACGTAAACAAAGTAGAGTACTACATTGCAAAAGAAAATAAAATTGCTATCTGTAAAATAAAAATGATAGATTAATCCAAGTGATTCCAGGTTTCATAGTTGTCTGAGACATAACCATCGTCGTAAGGAGACCAGTTCGCAAACCTGCTCTCCTCCCACTCTCGTTCCAAAACTTCGAATTCTTCGTCCCGACGTTCTTGTTCCTCCCTTGCTTCTTGCTCTCTACGAGCGGCTTCCTCTCGTGCTTGTTCTACCTCCATTTCTCTTAGTGCTTCTTCTTCCTCCATTTCTCTTAGTGCTTCTTCATCTTGGAGAAAAATTCGTTGTTCCTCAAGAAGTCGAAACGGATTTTGTTCTTGTTCTGAACCGGTCCTCAATTGGTTCCTCTTCCGTTGGGAATAACGGAAGATATCTCTTGGTGGAGTCTTAATCGTGTTTTCTTGAGACATTCGTGAGAGAGTTTGATTAAGTTGTGTGTATGAGATGTGTTTTTGGTTCAAAATGTAGTGGGTATATATAGAAAAAGATAGGGTTGATTTAATTTTGAATTTTGAATTTGTACTCTAACTGTACTGTTTGATTTTGAATTTGAAGTTTGAAATTGAATTTTAGATTTGTATTGTATTTTCGTTTATTAACTGAATTCGTAAGTATTAAAAAAAAGTTAAGGTGATCAAGGTGAGTTACCTTGTCTACAAAAGAATTAGTGGAAGTGAGAGTAGTAAAAAAGCTGACGTTACACTGAGATATAAAGTGAGTGAAACATCACCTTACCATCTAGCCTTACAACTCAAGAATACTACCAAAATTTTAACAATTTTTCTTTTTCTTTCCTCAACACTTTCTATATTTTCATTCACTTTCCTTTTTCTTTGCATAAAAAAGTTCTTTCTCATATCGAAGCTAAACTATGTTAAAGACTTAAATGATATGACAATAAATGAGATCAAGAATCTCTTGGGGAATGATTTTTTGTTTTTACATGCAAAGTTGTTGTATTAACTCAAAAGAAGCAAAAATATTATGCTATCAAGATCAATTCAAGATGGAGACATCATCATAGACCATATATATTATCATACAGATTTATATATATTAAGGTGAACTTAATTTTAAATACCATTTAAACGTGATTGGTTCATCAAATTTTGTACTAACAACAAAACAAAATCAAATTTTCTAAAATATCATAGAATTGTACGTAAACAGCCCCTACTCTATTTGTACACAAATCGTATGATAGTTTTTAAAATTATTAGGTATGTTAAAAGTGTGTTTTGATTTTTTTTAATTATATATATCGACTTCAACATTTTTATAAAAACATACGATGTCAAAATCATATTAATATTCGGTTTTTTTGTTCGTAATTCGTAGTTCTTCGCATCAAGATATTTATAATTTGTTACGCATTCGTTAGATGTATGATGAATAATGTTTGATATGTAAAAAGTCATAAATAGCAAGAAGTACAAGGTTATTTTGTAAGTTGATGCATATTTTGGGGCTAAGTTTTGTAACAATTTCTTAAACGATGACGTATGCCATCACACTACGAAACTCGAAACGATATTTTTCCCCGCACAATACAACAAAACTCGTAAAATGACGTCGTTTTGGACCACCCAAAACGACGCTGTTTAAACGGTAAATGATATATATAGTACTAATACATGTATATTTTGAGTCGTTCTAAAATCGTTTGTTTTAAAATTACTTAAAAATATATTTTATTAATAAATACAAGAATAATTAAAATATAGTTATATGCATTTTTAAAGTAAACATGTGTCTTTGGGAATAGAATATGGAAGTGTTTGACGCATAGCATTTAAAAGTATTAAAAATCAGTAAGCGGTAACCATTGAGTGTTGTGATTTTAGATGCTCATTTGAGTATTTGACAAGGAGCAAAGCGTCACATTATCAAAAACCAAAATAAAAAAATATATATGAGGTTTTTCCTTACATTGAAATTGATGTAATGATAATACTTCAGAAATTTTACTGATTAATGCATCGAAGAGGCTCTTATACACTAGCAGCTATTATGAGAGAAAATATGGTGCAACAACGAGGCACATGCAGTTGTTTAGTTTAGTGATTTTTTTACAAAGGAAAAAGTATAGTCTACTTGGTAGCTAGCGTCGAAAAAAATATTTTGTGATTAATAAATGGAGATAAAATATACTGTATGATTTTTGTTTTTGATTGATACCCAACTTAAATACTTTAAAGTATAATGTACAAAACAATATGATCATCTCAATTTATAAATGATCATAAATTCATAATAATGGGGTTCATGCAAATAGTCATAGATTTGGATAAAAAGCACGATATATAAGTCGATAAGGCAAGTTTCACTGTTGGATTTTGTTGTGGCACTAGACTCGCATGATTTTTTAAGTCAAATTCTAATGCATGTTGGAATATATATGTTTAATGAATTTTTCTAACATTTCATCACGGCGCATACGTGTAAGACACAAAAAAGAGCATGGATCCACGAAAAGACGTCCTGACTCATAAAAAGACACTTTTCAAATAAAATACGCGGTCGGACGTCATTTTTCAGCCCCGTCGTCTTTTGCTGTCTAATGCAGACACGTTAAAAACCCATGTTAAAATAGAAATAGGAGGAAATGAAATGGAGAATGAAGAATTCAGACCTACCCACCAGATTCCTTCTTGTTTCTACCAACAAATTTAAGTTTTGCACGTATCAACATTCTCAATGTGGAAATATAATAAGTTCCACCACTCACTCATCTACTTATCAACTTGTTCTCCAAATTATATTTTTATTTAGATTATTTTCATATATCTATACTACATATAATAGAAAAACAACAAGGTGAAAAGTTAAACATCAATTGTTGAAATTGGTCAAATGAGAGAAACGAAAGTGAATTGATACTCTTATTTAGGGTCAGAACGAATCAGGCTGAACGTTCGTTGAACATTTCACGAACCGCCTGGTAAAAAGTTCGTTTATGTTCGTTTATTTATTAAATGAACGAACATGAACAATACTTTACGTTCGCTTAGTTAAATGAATGAACATGAATAAAAGTCGTGTCCGTTCATTTATGTTCGTGAACGCTCGATTATGTGTTCGTTAACATTCGCTTATATTCATTTATTTATTTATGTTCAGTATATCATATCTTTTAATTATATAATTTTAAAATTTGTTTGTTTAAACAAAACAACACTTATAAAACAACATTTTATACATAATTTAATTAAGTTTATGTTTGTTTGTCTATGTTCACAATGTTCGATCGTTTATGTTCGCTTAACGTTCATTTAGTATCTTAATGAATCGAACATAAACGAACATGAACAACTCATTTTCTTAATAAACGAACATGAACAAGAAAATTCGTCCGCTTAAATGTTCGTGTCCGCTTATTTGTCCGGTTAAAATTAAATGAACGAACATGAACAAGGCCCTGCTCGTGTTAAATCCGGCTCATTTACAATTTCTACTCTTATTAAAACACCCTATTACTTAAAAGTACAATAATTTATTCACATTGTACAACCAATTAAAAGCACATCTATCAAATTAAAAAACAACCAATTAAAACACCTCTTACTAAAAAGTACAATAAAATTTTCATAAGGTACAATTTAAAGAAGCTACAATATAAAAATATAAAATAATTAAACACACTAATTAATGTTATTTTTAAAACACCCTAAAATGAAAAGTACATGTTATTATACACATTATACAAATTAATAAAACACACAAAACTTCATACAAGCTAAGAAGTTGATGTTACATATAGTTTTGAAAACCGGACCAACGTGTTCAACCGGGAACCGGTATCGCCACCGGTTCGGCTAACCAATTAAAGCCATCCGAAAACGAACCAGATATGACCCGTTGAAACTGATACAAACTGGTGAATCAGGTTTCATAAAGATCTATTTTTCCGGTTATCGTCATAGGTACCCGGCACAAATGCGCTGGTACCTCGCTATATACTATATATAAAGGAAAACCAAAAGTAACTAAAAGTGGAAATGTTGAAGACATATATTTCAAAAGAAAATTATTAACACACATCGAAAACTGGTTGACCGGGACGCTTCAAACCCGGCGGGTTGACCAGTTTAATTTGACTTGTTTTCACCCAACTCGTCGGGTTGACTCGGTTTAAATCGACATGTTTTTGACCGGAACAGTTCAACAGTTGAACTACCCGGTGGAACCAGTTTCAAATTTGAAAATTTTATATGAGAAATGATGAAGTGTTGTGGAACCCGTGACAAATTTGGAAAATGAAAGACCAAGTAATTACGCTTTTGTTGTATATTTTGCTTTGACACATGTACTTTGTCATTTGTATAATGTGTTGGATATTAGTTTTCACATACACATTGTCACACCCCAAATTACTGCTTTTGCCGGAATGGAATTCTCGGGATTGATCGTCATAGCATCACAATCACAGTTATTTTGAACGACCTAAAGTGTCGTTTGGAAAATACATCGCTTGATTTAATAAAATAATCGAGTTACAACATAGGTCCCAAAAGTTTACAAAGTTTGCGGAAATATAAATATATTACAAGTCCAAACGATGGTTTTGAAAGAAAGTGCCATAATGTATAATGATGTAAGTCGACGCCATGACTCAAAAGGTGGTTCCTTAACCATGCCATGATGATAATGCCTTAGTTACACGAAAATACATTGCTAAAACGGTCAACAATAATGTTGGTGAGAAATCATAGGTTTAGGTAAATGTTTTATACGACTACGCAAGTATAGATCGTGTATGACAATCATGTCACATAAAAATGTTACGTGTATGACAATCATGTCACATAAAAATGTTACAATTGCTTAAGCGCATGATACCGAAGTTCGAATCGATGTTCGCCCAACAGAGTGTCTTGCCAAACAACTCTAATAATGTTTATGAATGAAATGCATCCGTATGACTAGTTGGGATTCACCAACCCGGATGGAGGCGCCACCCCGATAGATCTATCCACCACACGCGCTTCTAGGAAATTAACGGCTCATGCATTTGAAATGGGGACATTTAATCGGTAACGTGGTAACTCAAGCAATGTAAATGAATTTAACATACTTGGTATCGTAATAAAAATGTTGTGCAATGTATTCTCCCGTAGGTTTGAAATAATGTAAAAACTTGTAAAACGGGCTATGAAAACTCACTTGGTAAACCGGTATTATGACAAGAGTGAGTACACCGAGGTATAGCGTGATGTTTCAACTGGACCTATTACCAATGATATGATATGTAATGAGTTGCAATGTAATATTATGCATGCATTTAGTATGTTATTTATACCATTTGCGTAGTTTTGAATAATATTACTTATCGCCGAAAAATACTCTTTTGACGCCTTGACCATTCTTAAATCACTTTACAAGTATTTACGTCAAAATGTCATCCTACAATGGTTTTGTAATGATTTATAGTGAAATTTTCACTTTTCGTCGAAATAAAGTCGTCGGAAATTTCATAAAAGTGACAAAAATGGCTTCGAAAAACTAGTCGTAAAATGGTGTACGTCGAACGTTAGGAAACGAACTCGACGGTTTTGGAAAGTTTGCATCAAAATTTAGAAGTTTCAGTTCAGGAGTTTTCGACATAAAGGTCTCGAACATAAAGATAATAAGGGTTAAAGATGGTGATTTTGTCCAAAATGTTGTTTAAAATGAGTTTCGCCAATTTTAAGCATCCGTAAATAATTTATTACAATTCCGCTATACAAACGGTTGATCGCTTTGAAAAATATGCTTAGTGATCTCGATTTTTTTAGAAGACATTTCGCTCCAAAAGTTCCACATCCATGTTAAAACGACCTTAAACATGGTCGTTTAGTTATCAGTAACACTTATCTCGTAAAAATAATATAGTTTTTCCGAAAATAATAGTTACGGCAAGTTTGTAAAACGTGTATATCTTAGTCGTTTCAAACTGTTTTTACATATAATACGTCCTTAGCTTCGTATCAAAGTATACTAATATATTTTTGATAAGTCGGAATAATTTGTAAAGCTTAGGACCTGCTTTTGACTCGAACAAGATAAAAATAGTATGCTGAAATTTCAAAAAATATATTTAGTCGTCAAACTTGAAAAATTCATAATTTCTTCGTTATAACTCCGCTTTTAATCCGTTCAAGCGGCCACGGATTCGTTTTAAAGTATATTTTCTAAATATCAAGGCCAAAATTTCGAGCCCTACTTGTCGGATTTTCCAGAAAAACAAAATAAGGACAGAACACTTTTATATACTTATCGAAAATAGTTTTTCTCGTACTAAACCTATTCCAATCCCTTCAAATCAACTCCAAAGCTATACTAATCCTACCATACACCTTCTTAGGGTGTCATGGGTTCCTAAACATCATCAAGACCAAAATATACCAAGGGAATAATTATAGGATGACTCTTATGTAATAAACTCTAAAAATCAATGGTAAAAATGGTATAAACAACACAAGTCTTGCATGTTTGCTCCAAATATGAAGAAATAAATATGAAATGAAGATGAAATATGTAAAATGAAAGAAATATGCTTACAAGTTAATATGATGAGGTGCAAAGAACAAAGGTTTAACCTAAACACCCTAGGTTTTTATTTCAAAACCTTAATAAGAGTGTAATTCTAGATTGTAAATACTTGAGCTTGAGAAAAAATTTTGTTGATCCCTTGAAACACTATCTATGGCCGGTTTGGAGGAGAGAAAAACCAAGAGAAAGAAAACTTTTCTAAACTTGAAAAATGAGTTGAATGAAATGAGATGTGAAGGTTGTGTGTAGATCTATACTATCAAGGAAAATATCTACCAACTTGATGATACATCCCCCGCCGGCGGTTTGGGGTTGTGTCTAATATATATATATATATATATATTTTTAATTATTGTGTATATACTTGTGTAATTTGTAAGAAAAAGTGTAAGTGAAATAGATTCAAGTTAAGGTAAATGGTAGTTTTAGGTACAAGTAAATTTTAATAGATCAAAGTAGAATGTAATGAGATCATAAAAATTGTAAAATACATTACTTGTAAAATTGAGTGATATAATAATTATCGTGTAATTTTTAAGAAAACGTCGTAATAATATAACTTTAACGATTTACACACAAAATAAATTTAAAACACTAGGTAAACTAAAAATATAGTTTTTATAAACTAAATGTAAGTATAAAATATGTCGGGATCATTTTTAGAAGTAACGGATTTAATGTTCAAAATAATAACTCACGCGATAACGCTTATTTAATATAAAATTTACGCGTTAAATGCGAAATGCAATGTCATGAATGGACTAACGTGATGCAAATGATGTTAATGAAATGTAGACTAAACTTAGTCCATATGAAATGTTCGTGATGATATGATCATGAATTCGCCGCTAAACCATAAAGGTTACGCGAATTTGGAACACACAAACCTAGTTACGATAAATGTTGAAATTGTGAAACTTGAGAAATGACTCAAATTGCGAGTTGTCACACACATCAAACCATAACAACAAGGTGGCGATAAGTAGATTTCTAGAGAGAAAGTTAGAGGTTTAGGGAACTTTAGTGAGAGAAAGAAAATTCTTATTATGAGCTCCAACTCTACCTTGAGAGGTAGAGTATTTATAGTCTTACATAAATCGCCACACATCGGTCGTGGATCGCATACAAGTGGGTAAAGACCCGTCTGTCCTCCACGGTGTTACTTAACTAAATACTACTTAACATAAAAGAACTACGACTACGAGCTTCTAACGATTACATATACTTGAGGTGACCGACTCTTTAATACCGGAATTTCTAATTCCTAACAATCTCCCGTAGGGAGGTCACCTCAATCATGTACTAAAATTACATTGAATACGTATAGATATTACATTAACAATTGATCTTGCATTCTTGATGTAGTCCTTTGCTTCTAAGCTCGTAGTCATTGATTCTTCACATTGCATGTTTGGTTACTCCAAGTGGAGGTCTTTATCGATCCACGTGATAATAATTTTGAGCCATCTTTGAGATCATCCATCGTGGTGTTGGTATTATGTGATGTTGTGACTTTCGGACCGACATGCTCACATTTCGATCATGATATCTTCTCATCGTAGTAGCGGAAGCTTAAGTTGATTCATGATATTGGCGCCAGAAAGCGAAGCATGGAGTGAAAATATCGAGACATTGATGCACTAATCATGATTTCTTTTGAGATGAATGTGTTAAGTGAGCATGCGGCTATGGATTGACCGCTTCATTCGATCATCCGCAAACGCCGGCGCACCAGATACAACAAGCTTAGTAATAAATCGCACGAAGTGTCTTTGATCACTTCGTTGAATTGAGGTACACGACCCACGGTTCCTCGCTGATCAAGACATGTACCGCCGCGATCGTATAATTCAAGAATTTCCTTGATGGTTTCGCAATGCTTCTAATTGTTCTCAAACCGAACATCTCAAAGAAGACAACACGGAGTGAGTGAACCAAATAATTTTAAGTCCACCGATTGATGAAAAAGATTTGAAAACAATCGTATTGCTCAATAGAAATTGTTTTTGCACTACAACGAAGGTTTTATTGAAAATCAATTATCACTCATAAAACACCTTTTGGTTTGAAAATGAGTACACGGTCGATGTGCTAAAGAAAAGAGTTGTTAAGCACAAAGACCGGTTTTTCAAAGGTATCCGTCAATCCATGTCTCGAACTGTGATTGATTCAAGAGATTGAATCGCCTCATTGTTTCTGCTCGCTTGTCACATGGTTGATCTATATAGTAGATCTCACATGCCACCTACCAGAGCTTGTTTGATGTTGGCTCGAAGGCTTTCCATCTTCATTGTGAATATGTAAACACATCACTCGGATGTTCCGCAATACCACAAGGATAATGCGTAGGACTCAAGATATAATCTCTTTCCACATTGTGTGAAATGAGAGTCTTCATTGAAGGTGTCCTATTGAGATTTATTGATGATCTCGTGGCTCTAGACTCAATTTTGTGCATATTTGGATCCCTGTGTCGAGACTGGAGAGGGTCTCTTCTTCAATATCAACAATCTCTAAGAGAAAGTCGATAGATAATGTCGGTTCCCGTGAGAATGAAACAAGTCCTTTTAAGAGGAACTTGAGTGGTTTGAAAGTTGAAGCGCAAGGCCACCGGGTCCATGACGCCTTGTCTTCAATACCGATGTTACCATCAAGTAGTATATGAATTGAACCCGTTTACGCCTAAGGTTGAATACATGGAGGCTATTTGTTTTCACCCTTTTCTCATTCAATTCCTTTTAATTCATCAACCCTTCAAAGGCTTACCGAGACTTCATAACTAGAACCTTGTTGGGTTTATTCCAAGACTAGCTCGGCCTCGATCCGCACTCTTCCCATTCCTCATTTTTCTCCTTTATCATCATACCTAAGAACTCTACACTAACTAGTGGATAGTCCTCGGTAGATCCCTCCGGCTCGCGGATCATGGGAACAAAAACCTAACCTTATCATCCTTATATCACCGTACATAAAGTAAAGTTGGTCGGTCTATTTGGTATTGTTCATCCGCCGTTGGAACCAATTGAAAACCATTTGAAAATCAATTCGAGATACTTATGATATATTATCAAAGCATTTTGTACCGACATTGTTTTTGATATTTTTAGAACGAGAACTCCCATCAACATGTGCATCAAGTATTAGAAAATGTTTTTCACACGGAGGCAAGAGAAAGAATTAACTTCTTTGATAACCATTTTCTAAAAGATATCAACATCACTTCCTTGATCAAATCAAGTAGATAAAACATTTCCGGAAGGATGAGGTTTCATAAGTTTGCTCCCTCAATATGTGCCTCGGGTTTGAAAAGAGTTTTGCACATACTAGAGGAACCCGCACATGAGATAAGTTGATCACGCTTTAAATCATAGGTTTTAAGATAGATGCTCCCTCAACATGTGCATGGAAATTTTGAAATCGTTTGTCACATGTGTGAAGGATAGCATGTACATCCTTATGAAACCATTTACCAATTATCGCTTTAAACCAATTTACATCACACATTCTCCCCGATCACAATTATCAAATCATTTGAGATTTGTGATCTCTTATTGATTTAAATTGATTTAGAAAGCTTTTAAGGGAATTGTGACTTGATTATGAAAGCGCTTTAACCGATAAGGATCGGATTTCAAGACATTAAACTCCATTGATAAAACATGCATGTACATCTTTTGAAAACAATTTAATGCCAAATAACTTTTTAATTTAATTGAAATCATTCTCCCCTCAATCAATGACATAGGTTGTTGATCGAGAGATAGAGATTTTGACAAATAAGTCCCGATGATTATCAAAAATAGAGACCGAGTTATTTTTCAAAGCATATAGTTTTCAAGAGATAAATGTATATAGAATCGTGAGCATGGAATATGAAAACATGGCTCGCTCTTTCTTTTTAAAACCGGTTATGCGTCGAAATGACAATAAACCATTGTTTCTCTTTCTCTCAATTTTTTTTTTTTTTTTTTTTTTTTTTAATATAAAATTCGAACAACATCTAAGTTCCGTGTCATTCTTTGAATGACAACATCAAGACCGTAGATATTATCGAATCGAGAGAAACATGACAAAATGACAATATATTTTTTTTTGAAGATTTTTCGAATTTTTCAAATTTTTATGGATTTTGAAAGTTTTATATTTTTCTATTTGATTTTTGAAGGTTTTATAATTTTGTATTTTGTTTTTCGAATAGATATATACAAGAGATGATGAAGATAGACCTTTACTCCTCGCCTTCCTCCCAAGACGTTTGAGTGTTTCGGTTGAAGGCTTTTAAGCCAAGACGTGGAAGAATAAACTCAAAACGCTCTTCGGAAGAGCTTTGGTGAATATGTTCGCTAACCGGTATTCGTGACCTCACAAAGTAGAGTTCCACCACACCTTTTCAACTTGTTCCCCGATGAAATGATGTCGAATGTCGATATGCTTTGCTCTTGAGTGTTGAACATTGTTGCATGAGATAGCAATAGCACTTTTTATTATCACAAGGAGAGGATTTTGTTGAATACAAAGCCATAGTCGATAATCGAGATCTCATCCATAAGATTTGAGCACAACAGATGACATGGCTATGTATTCACCTCTCAGAGGAAATAGAAGTACTCATTTGCTTCTTTGAAGACCACCACAAGCTTATCACCCAAAATCGAGCACCTCCGCACGTACTTGACGTTGTATCTTGACAACCCGCATGATCAAGATCTGATAGGCCGTCATGATATACCGTGTCTCTTCGGGTACCAAAGACCCATATTTATGGTTCCTTGAGATACCGAAGACCCGCTTAATCGCTTCAAGGTGCTTTTTAGTAGGCTTAGCCCGGTATCTAGCACACATGTAAACAATGAACAAGATGTCCGGTCTACTAGCAGGAGGTACATCGTGATCCAATCATACTCACGATATTTCGTTTGGTCAATCATGATCCCCGAGTGGTCCTCATCTAGTTTGGTTCGGTCAATCATGGGGTGTCAACGAGGTCACTTGAATTAAATTCAAATTTCTTTAAGATCTCTGTTGCATATTTAGATTGATTTATGAAAATGCCTCCGGACTTTGTGAAATTTGTAATCCCAAGAAAATGACATTTGTCCCATCATTGACATTTGAAATTTTGAACTCATTTCATTCAAAAACGATCATATTCCATTGGGTCATCGAGGCAAAAATAATATCATCAACATAAATTTGAACATGAATTAAATGTTTGCTCGACTTCGGTGAACAATGTAGGATCAATCGCCTTTCTTTAATCCGGTTGATAGAAGAAACTTTGATGATGTATCATACCATGCCCTTGGAGCTTGCTTTAAACCGTAAAGAGCCTTCTTCAAACGATAAACGTGAGTAGGATGCTCTTGATTCACAAATCCTTCAGTTACCGACGAGACGATTTCTTTAAGATCTCCGTTCGAAATGCCGCCTTCACATCCATCCGATAGACTACCATGTTCTTACTAGCAAAGATTAGCCGTAAAGATTCGATTGCCTCGATTCGAGCAACCGAGCAAAAGATTCTTCAAAGTCAATACCCTCCTCTTTACGGTATCCTTTAGCAACTAATCGAGCCTTGTTCTTCAACACATCACCATGCTCATCAAGTTTCACTTTGAAGATCCATTTAAGAGCGATAATCATAGCACGTCTCGAGCATGTACTAACTCCCATACATCAAGTCGATCAAACTCATGAATTTCATCTTGCATGGCATTGAACCAACTATCTTCATTCATGGCGGTTTTAACATCTTTTGGTTCGATCTTAGATAGTACGGAGTTGAAGAAGCACCATAAGGCATCGGTTGCAAGTTGTTTCCGTGTTGATACTGACGACGAGGGATTTCCAATGATGTTGTCTAATGGATGATCGTGAGTCCATTTTCCGAGGTGTTCATGTGGCGCTTGTTGAGGGATCGAGGTAGTCGAGTCGATGTCTCCTCAAGAAGATGGTTCTGATGATGATTCAAGAGAAAATATGTTTTCAAATGGAGCATCTTCGTGAGTAGCAAAGGATTAACTTCATCATTGATGCCGTAAACATTTCCATGATTTACATTTGAAGAATGATGATTAGTTGATGAGATCAAGGATCAGCAGCAGTGCTTCTTGACTTAAAGATATTGAGACCGAGGATTGACTTCATTCACGTGAATATGAGCATCCTCTGTTGTGGATCAACACCTCATTAGTAATTGAATCATACGCCCATCAAACATAGGATCAAACAATTTCTTTAAATCATCTTCGATGGAGGTACATATGGAGTTTCTTGAGACGAGTTTGGAACAAGGATGAACCAATGGGACTGCTTTTGAAGTGCGGGTCCCGAGTGGAGTGTCCAGGAGCCATTTGACCGGTCACTCATCAAACGTAACGTGAATTGTTTCCATGATATTTCGGGTTCTTTTGTTGTAGATTCGGTATCCCTTTTGTTTGAAGCATACCCTACAAATACTCCAATGTCTCGCTTTAGCTCTAAGTTTGCCTAAGTCTTGTCCTCATTAGTTGGATAACACAATGCACCAAACACACGAAGGAAGAGAGATTAGGTTTTCTATTGTGGACAAGTTCATACGGGTTTTTCCATGAACAAGTGTGAATCGAGAACGATTTTGTGTAGTATGCAAGGGCAATAGCTTCACCTCAGAGAAACATTGGAACCTTTGAGTAAATCAAGATTGTTCTAGCGGCTTTACAAGAGTTCGATTTCGCCTTTCAACTACACCGCTCGCTGAGGAGTTCGAGGAACACTTCTTTGATGGTCGATTCCAATGCTTTCATAGAAGTCACTAAGTTGTTTGTTAACAAACCCGCCCATTGTCTGCTCGGATAATTCGATCGCTTTGTTGAGTCGAACTCGCATGTTGAGTTTGATGATGATATCGAGTTTCATCCTTTGTCCTAAGAACTTGACCCAGTGAATCTAGAGTAATCATCAACCATAACCAACACATATTTCTTACCAAAGATGTTCTGCACTCATTGGTCCACACAAATACATATGAAGGGTATGAAGAACTTCAGAATTGAGATTATAGGTTTGAGTTTGTGGGCAAACTTTTGCTTTTACCCAATTGGCATGTTGAACAAAGATGATCCTTTTCATACTTTAGTCTAGGTAAACCTACAACTAAGTCCTTTCTCGAAAGATCGTTGATGGTGCCAAGTTCAAGTGATTGAGACGACGATGCCATAACCATGACTTAGTTTTGAAGCCTTTGATAACAAGCGATTGAGAAGCCCTCATCATGTCATCGATAGAGATGGTGTAAAGATTTGAGCCACGAGTTCCTTTTAACAGCTTCCTTACCATTAAGATCTCTAACAAAGTGTATGTTTTCTCAAGGCTACTTCTAGATCGTAATCACGAATTGACCAACAGAGAAATGATTATGACCCAAACCTTCCACATAGTAAACTCTAGAGATGACACTATCACCAACAACGTAATCTCCATAACCCATTATAGCACCGAAATGATCATTACCGAATCTAATAGCCCCGATGAATTTGCTCACGGGTTCATGAGCATGACCGTCTCCAAATATATGCTTGGAACAATTGAGTCCAGTACCACGTAATCGATTTGAACGATCCGCAGCTGAACACGCATAAGAATGGATAATCGGATAATTGGGATCCCCATGCAAGAATGGGTTTCATTTGGTTAGTTACAATGGTTGGAACACCCACATCGAAATAGAAGCATTCATATCGAAGTGAGGCAATGGAATCATTGTGAATAGATGCAAGATTAGTGTTTGTATTAGCCCTATTCACGCAGTGATCACTTCTTAAGGGAATAGTTCTACCAAGAGGCATCCATTTTCTAGTGGGCATTATCTCGATTAGTCTTATGACCAAATGTATCCAATAAAAGCCTATTTTATTGAATGTTCTTCTGTGGGTTTCCACTGTTTTCTAACTTTCTTCGCTTTTTGCCTTTTAGCCTTCTTAGCATGAATTTTAGCATTAACAATATTAATCGGACAATTAACATCATTAGCGTAACATTAACACCACATTCATGATTAGAAATGTAATTCAAGCGCACATCGACAAGGTTTGCAAATAGTATCGAATTCAATTAATTACAAGACGCCTATGGCTAATACTAGAATCAACACAATTCGCTTTATTCAATTCAAGCTTAAAGTTCCTAGATTGTTCTTCTACTCTTCCAAAGGCACATTCTTAGCTCGAGAGGTCCTATCATTCCTTGTATTGTCTTCGAGACTTTGACCGCTCCGCTTAATGCCACCGATTACTCCTCGTAGAGGAATGGGAACATTAGTTGGTTTAACTACTCTTTGCATCACCGCTTAGATGTGCCGATCCGAACTACATGCGGGTGCACTAAGGTTCACTTTCTTAAAACTAGAGGTACCGAGATTTGTACTCCTAGAAGGCACACTTGAGTTCTCTTTCTTAGCATCGACAGATCCGAATCTAAACTACTTAAAGGCACACTACGGTTCACATTCAAAACATTGGGCATCGAATGCATATCATACTTTGCATTAGGCATCGAGCATGGAATCAAAGGATTAACTCTCTCACCTAATGACTTTGGGCATATTGTGATCAAGCATTCTAAGATTTCTTGAGATCGTTTGGCATATAAGCATGCATGTCCAATTGCATTATCATGAGGTTTCTCTAGCTTATCCTCTTCAACAATCTCACGCAGACATTCTAAGCAATCCTTAAGAGATGAGAAGTATGTTTGAATAGCAAGTTTGTTGTTCCTTAGATGAGGAGGACATATGTCACGCATAAAGCATATTTATTACAAGAGTGAACCTTTGATACACCATTCTCCCATTGGTCATTGGCATTTTCCCTTTACCCGACTCTTCGATTCTCAATTTCCTTTTGCAATGAAGCTATTTGTTCGTTATTTTTGTTACGAGTGACCTTAATTGATTCAAATAACTCATTGAAATGACGTTTAACCTTTTCATTTTCTTCTAGAAAACTTTCGCTTTCCTTTGTAAAGCATTTACTAGGTTTTGAAGATGAAACGCTTGAGAATTCCGAGAATCTAAAGGAGGAGACATTTGGGAGCCCGTCATATTGTTCGCTTGACCCTTTAATTGAGAGATTTAGGCTTTCAACTTTCGATCGTGTTGCACCGAGCTTGAATCTGCTCATCACGTTTGTTAATTTGAAAACCGTGATCAAACTCGAGCATCCGATGATGTCTTGATATTTGAAGTTTTGACATTTTCTTTAAGATGTTGATATTTTAGTTGTAAATTAAAATGTTCAACTTCTAGTTTAGAAACATGTTTAACCAAATTGTCGTGATCATCCGCCTCAATTTTCTCGCTTAGTTTTGAATTAGTTTTTCCAAGCTCAATGACACGATCATGGAGACTTTCGTGGCAACAGATAGTTCATGAAATTTGGAAGCATTAATAGAGCAATTTGAAGCGAAGAAAACATATCTTGAGCAACACATTCAAGAATAAGAGTCTCATTCAATGTATGCAAGTTCTTCCTCTCAATCTCATTATATTTTAGTGCACGCCATAGTCACTAACTTCAACTATCATTGCATCAAATTCCTTTTCCATTCCCTTGATATCGCTTTCTATCCCCTTTTAAGACTCTCAAAGTGATCTTTTAGAAGTTTAAAGAAAGGCATGACCTCGCTAAATAACATTCTTTCATTTGCTCAAAACCCTTTCTCCTTCGATTATACTAGTGGGTGTGATCCTTTTCTTGCAAGTTTTCTCAAAATTAACAAATAGTTGAAATATAACATATTGGCTAATTAAGGTCTTGCTTTTAGTGGCAATTGTTCTAGGAACAAGATGCATTGGTGTATTAGGAGGATACACACGCTCTTGGCATTTTCCAAAGGGGTGGGTTTGTTTCAACAATATTTTCCGCCGCTTATCTAAATCCATTTTCCGTAAGACTTGTTCGGAGTCAACAATGTCTCGAGCCTTAAACTTGTTTAAGGAAATCCAGCTTTTCTTCTTGTAGTCATGAGGAGTGACAATTACTTTTTCTCTTTGCATTTAGGATCATTTAGTTTCATATTCATCTTTCCCTAGTGATTCCATCTAGTTTCTTATCATCCTCCGTGCACTCAACGCAACTAGGTTTTTGTCTAGGTTTAAGAATCTCATTGCCATCATAGATCACACTTTGAGTCGCTTTTGCTATCTTCCGTACTCGTGATCGGGTTTATCAATAATGGGAACACTATGCTTATCGCTTAGAACTCTATGTTTAGTGACCATGTGAGCAAATCGAATGGTGTTTCCTTGTATGTACAACTTGTTTTCAAGTTTGTTTTCAAAGTTTTCAGATTAGAAAAGTCTCTCAAGAGTTTTGATTCCTTTGCATTAAATTCTTGCTTAAGCATTTTCACATTTTCTTGAAGTTCTTGTTTTTGCTTAATGCTTTTGAAAGTTTTTCTTGCAAGGAATTTAATTCTTGTTTCAATACTTCTTCTCTAAAATTACTTTTTCTAATGATCTGACGCACTTGGTCATCCATTTCCCGCTCACGAATGGTCAATTCAAATTTTGCACGTTGTTCATAAATAGCAACACGCTCTTTATAGGCATTTAGTTCGTAAATTACGAATCATCGGGCACATGCAAAGTGTATTCATCAAAAACATAGTCATTGTTGATCGCAGAAGATGCATCACTTGGTACAACTTCACTTTCACTTTGTTTCACATATTGATCATATGGGACAATGTCCAGATACCCATATTTTCAATATTTGATTCAATAGTTTCGATTGATAGTACTTTGTCATGCATCTTTGCACATCGGCATCATCGTATAGTTTTAGTACATCCGAGATGAGTTTGTCTTTGGACGGGCCACTTGTGGTGAAGAAGAGACCTTGGGAGAAACCATTGGAGAAATGCAAGCCATAAAAATTGTGTGTCTAGCAGAGGTCCATCATCCACATCGAGTCGTATGCATCACAATCACCGACTTGAAAGGCATTCGATGATTGTGACCTATCTCCCGAATAGGTCGCTCATCCACATCTCGCATCATAGGTCTTGGCATTGCCTCGCCTAGAAACAGCAATTCCTCTTCATCCAAAGCAAAGCACCATTGTCCCGAGCTTGTACAAGCAAGATCTTATCTCTCAAGTAATCAAGATTCTCGGACGCTTTGAGATGTGCATTTTCTTGCAATGTGTCCCTCACCACCACAGCTTATAACATTTTATCGGCTTAGCTTGACCTTGGTTACCATTCCTTCCTCGATTACGGTTGCCAACATAACCTCTACCAGCTCCACCTCTTCCCCGATCATACTGTCTTTCCGAACCGGTTGCACCACGATCCTTCCATCTTTAACAAGAGCTTGATTGTGTGGGTTAGATGTCGCTCGAGGTTGTTGTTGGTTTGTGGGAGAGAATTCATGTTTTGACTAATTAGAAGAGCTAGTTGATTAATGAAGTAACCCACGTGAGCATCAAGATCGCCTTGTTTGAACATAGGATCGTGAATGAGTTTGTGATTACCATTACCCAAGGGTATGACTTGTGAAGCTTTGGTTGTGATTCCGATGTTTGAGTAGAAGGCGGTTGAGTCATTAGACGAGCTTGTCTCTCCTCGGTTGGTTTTGAACCGATTGAGAATCAATTTTTCAAACATAGCATGTCTCTCATTCCAAGGAGGAAGGCATAGAGTTGCTCATAGTTTGTATTCTTCAATCCTTTAGTGAGCTTCACAATGTGACAAACTTGTGCCATTCGGGATTCATGTTGTTCACAAATTTTGAGTTCAAATTGAATGTTAGGCATAGTCATTCGATGTTCCTCATGTCATTCACCAACTTATGAAATCTCACATAGTACTCATAGACATTCTCATCCTGCTTCATCTTGAAGTGTTCAAATTATCATAGAGTTGTGATTCTCTGCCTTCCATAGTTAATTCGAACCCGAGAGAAGCATCTTGACATTATCCCAAACCGCTTTGCATCGGTGTTGTGATTGATCACTTGTAGATGTCTTTAGGAAGACCTTGAAGAACAATGTTAGAAGCCCTAATATCCGTGATCGAATCTCTTTTCTCCTTATCATCAAGCTCATCATACATTTTAGGTCCGTCCATTCCGTAAATAGGAGTTCCATCTTCATTAGTATCAAGTATGTCTCTAGTCGTCTCAACTCGATAAGGTCCTTCATCAATGGATTTGAGAATGTTGACACCATTTTCCTTTCCAAGGCATACAATCGATTCGTTGAGCCCAAGAATCATAGTCGCCTCACAAGCATGGGTGGACAGTATCGACCCAACCGCTTGAACATCCTCAACAACAGTGGAGATGATAGTAGGAACGTTGGTAGACATGTTGATGATAATACGGATTTTATAACTCTATGATTAAACCGAAATAGATTCTTTCACGGATTTTACTAAATCAAGAGAAAACCGTAAACAATCACCCAAGTCGCTAGAAGATAATGCACCAAGTCGCTAACACCTAATTCGCTACACCACTAAGTCGCTAGAGTCCCAAGTCGCTAGACAAATGCAAGTCGCTAAGTAGTAACTCGCTAAGCCTCAAGTCGCTAGCAAAATTTTGGCGAATTGCTACTCAAGTCGCTAAAGATACAAGTCGCTAAAGAGCAACTCACATGCACCTGTCGCTACCCGTAGTGGAGAGTCCACTACTTGTATCGTTAATCGCTAGATCTAAGTCGCTAGCTCCAAATCAGTAACTCGCCACGAAATTGCAAAGCAAGTCGCTACGAAGAATGAAGTCCGAATGTCAAGTCGCTAGCAAGAAAACCACAAAACATCACTTTTCAATCCAAAACTACCCAACCACGATGATTCAAGCTTACCAAATCAAAACCTAAACACTTGTGATGATTCTAAACATAAAAGTACACTCAAAATCCAAACTTTAACACTAGAAATCACCCAAATGATGCAAAACCACTAAACTTTTTCAAACTCAAAACCACCTAAAACCACTAGAAATCCAAAGATGTGCAAGATATGATCTAACCATGGCTTTGATACCAATTGTTGGATATTAGTTTTCACATACACATCAAACCATAACAACAAGGTGGCGTATAAGTAGATTTCTAGAGAGAAAGTTAGAGGTTTAGGGAACTTTAGTGAGAGAAAGAAAATTTTATTATGAGTTCCAACTCTCTACCTGGGAGGTAGAGAGTATTTATAGTCTTACATAAATCGCCACACATCGGGGTGGATCGGCATACAGTGGGTAAAGACCGTCTGTCCTCCACGGTGTTACTTAACTAAATACTACTTAACATAAAAGAACTACGACTACGAGCTTTCTAACGATTACATATACTTGAGGTGACCAACTCTTTAATACCGAATTTCTAATTCCTAACATAATGTTATTTTAAAAATGTTGGTCTTGGCACAATTTAAGTGGATTAGCATATATGAATCGCCTTTTAAAAGTTAATATATATTGTATAGCCAGATATAAATAATGTTATGTAAGTTTATTAGAATCACAAAATTGAATAGTATTGTTATCTTTAGCGATAATTATATGTACCCCAAACAAATAGCTTTGATGAGTGTTAAATACTCATCATTTTTATATCGTTAGAATGCCAAAACATCCGAAAACACTCAAGAATGCTTCAAATGATAAAATATCACAAACAAGTGTTTTATATGTTTTAAATGCAAAACATCAAAATCGATGAAAAGCGATTAAGTTTGCATAATTGGCGCTTTAGTCCCCAAGTTACAAAAGTTGTCAAAAAGCAGTCCTGGTAATTCAAAAACTTGTAAAATATCATTTTAGGTCCTTGAGATTCAAAAGTTGTCAAAACAAACCCTTTAAAGTTTAAAATCACAAATTGACAACTTTAGTCCCCGAACTTTGAAAATTGTCAAAATAGTCCTTGGTTAAATTAAAAAGTGAAAATTATCAAGTTTTAACCTTGTTCTATTTATAAATGACAAAATGGTCCTTATGATAAACTTTTGAGAATTTACAATATTGGTCCCTCAAGTTTCCAAATTGGCGCTTTAGTCCTTTAACATTTCAAAAATGGAAATTTACAAATATGGTCCTTGTACTAATCTTACTTGGCAGGTTTGATCCTTATGAGAGCTTGGGGAAATGTTCAAATCCAGCCCCTTAACTTTGGCTAAATTGCAAAGTTAGTCCTTGTTGCTAAACCAAACCAATCCGGACCCTTTATTTAATATAAGCCCAATCCCAAGCCCAAACACTAACCCGGCCCAGATTTTAAATTCGAATAATACCGCGGTCACTGTAGCCCGTCTCCCTCACACCTGTTTCACCAAAACCAGTGGTTTTTAACCACTGGTTTTCTCCTTTCCACCTCACTTTCTCACTCAAATACACTCCACCTCCACCTCCACATCAATCCAAGCTCCAATTAATGCAGAAAACCCACTCCTTGAAAAAAATGGCGCCAAATTCGACATTTGGCATAGATGATTATCTGGATGATTTCAATGGTTAGATTGTGGTGGGATATTTTCAGAGGTCGACAAGTGAAGTCAGAGGTCAATATATATCAAGTTTGGTCCAATGTAATTAAGTATCTAGTGTAATTTTTAATTTCCATTGTCGTTTTAGCTTAAATTCCAATTTCAGTATCTGTTTTAGTTTTCAAGCTTTGTTTTACAAGTTTCCAGTGTATTATAAATCTTTTACAAGTATCAATTTCAAGTTTCAAGTTTCAATATCAGTTTATGCATTTTCAAATTTTCAAAGAAATCTCAATAAGTTGCATTGTTGTTAGAAACTGTTAAGTTGGACTGAGAAGCACACATAAGCTCCTTATTAAGCTTATAAAAGCTTTTAGATACTCTAAAAAGCAGTTTGTTAGCAAAAAACCAAAAATTCACAAAAATATCAAGAAAATAGCTTAAAAATAAAAAAGTCTATGGTGAAGAAGGTTAAAGTTGATGCAGTGTTGATGTTGGATTGCTTACTGGTTTAGAGCTCTGAGGAGAGCATATAGGACAGGTTATCAGTCCTTGGTTCTAAATTTTCAAGTTGAAACTCATTTGTAAGCTATTTGATCATTTTCGCATTTCTTGATTTTAGTTGTTTATTAGTTGAAATATCTATTTCTTAATAATCATTAGCCATAATTAAGTGTATTTAGGTTTTAAAATCTGGTTTGTTATTTTAAGTTAGTTGTTATTAAAATTCCATTTTAACGGTAAAATAGCTTAAAGCTTAAATTGTTAATTATATGTTGTTATTGTTATTAGTTAATGCTTCATTAGTTCCTTTTAATGATATCATAAAGTTTTTAATCAATATCTTGGTCTAAATCATGACTTGTTTTGAAAAAGAACCAAAAGTCTTTTCAAGGTGTGTTTGGTTTTACATAGTTAAGCGTACTCAAAGGTTTTGCAGACTTGTGTTTGTGCTTGCTTCATATCTCACTAGTATTAAATAACTCAAACAAACAATAAAACCATACCTTATTTATTGAAAAGTCAAAATCTTTCTTTTGGAATCAAATCGCCCAATCGTTGGATATTTGGCAAAGCAAGTTCTTGTTTTATGCTCAAAATCAATAGATTAAGCTTGTGATAACTTTATTTCACCTTAATATATCATCATCGCTCATAGAATCAAGTTAAAATTCGCTTAAGTCAAACCTTAAGTTTTCTAAAAGTCAAACTTGCCTCAGGCACGGTTTTGGTAACCAAGTTCACGAGCCTTAGATAGCTTACTAGTTAATATTAACCTGTGATTTTTAGCTTTTTGAGAAGCCAACCAAGCTGTCTCAAGGTTGCAAGTTCTTATTTTCCATTTGTAGCTTATTTAATAGCTTTTTTGATTAGCTTATTTTTCATACCATTTCAATACTATGCCCTGTACACCAGTTTTAGTAGCTCAATCATAAGCTTCTAAAAAGCTCATAAGTTATCCTCAACCTCTGATTTTTGGTCTTAAGATAGCCAACCTGGTCCTCTTTAAGATCCAAGTTAAAAATCTTAATTTGCAGCTTATTTACTGTGCCCGCAATCGCTTATCATCTCGTCCCATTTTACTCAAGATAATCGAGTTTTATCTCGATGGTTTCTCAAGTTTTGAAAAAGCATCTCACAAGCTCATAAGAGCTTATAATTGTCTGAGTTTTGGTTTATAGGTAGTCAACCAGGTCTTTTCCAAGTTCCAATTTCTGCTTTTCACTTTTAGCTTATTTTGTGAACTGTGCATCAGCTTAAAGTAGAGTACCATTTTCTGTTTTTATAAACAAGCTCAAACCTTAGATCTGTGTTAACTAGTAATCCAGAAGTTCAAGTTTGTTGTTTTTGGTTGAAATTGAGTTGTTATAGCTTAATATAGCTTCTGTATCAAGTTGGTAGCTTTTGGTTATCATTTGGCTGTTTCAAGTGCTTATTAATAAGCAGTTTACATAGCAGTTGCTTATTTCTTCAAACAAGACCATGTTTTTCTATTTTCATAGATTCAGCATATTAAAATAGACTTTTCCTGAAATTTTCATTAATTTTCATAACTGCTTGCTATTTTAGTAATTAAAGCAGCTTTTAGGTATTTTAAATAGCTTTTAATACAAATAAATTATAAAAAGTCCAAAAAATGTTTTTTCAATTTTCTTAGGTTAAGATAAATATAAAAGTAGTAAAAAGTATTTTCCATAATTTTCTTAGCTTAAAAAGTATTTTTTAGCATTTTTATTAGTTTTTAATAGTTTTAAATCAATAATAAATACATAATAAGTCTAAAAAAATATATTTTTAGTTTTAAAATAAGTTTTATCATATTTTAGATTTTTCCAAGTTATAATTTAATTTTTCTAGGTTAATTTTGTATTTTCTTGTATTTTAGTGCAATTTAAATACTTAATAAATAGTTTTTAATTAATAATAAATAAATAAATAGTTGTAAAATAATTTTATTTTTCTAATAATTTTCTTTACTATTAGGATTCCAAAATATCATTTTTATCTTTGTAGGTCTTTTATTTCTTTAAACTCACTTTTTATTTTTGTACGTAGACGTAATTTTATTATAAACGTAAGTTTTAAGTTGTAGTTTTTAAACGCTCATCGATTTTAAAAATAGTGATAGCGCTTATTTAATAGATTTTATCTTTTAATCTTTTAATTTGCATTTAAGTCGCGTTATTTTTAATCTTTCTTTTAGTATAATTTTCCATCGAAAACCCTACCGATTGCTATCCTTAGTGATCATTCTACCATCCGATTAAGTGTTTTAAACACCATTGAGTCTCCGTGGACTTAACGACCCGGGAATCTCCTATTCTCTCGATCCTCATTTGCATTTGTGTGCGAGCAGCTTCAAGTCTTTTTGACTTGACTGTTTAGTCTTGAATCAAATTTTACGCCATGCCGGGAGGTCGTGAAGCGTGTTTCTAGCATTATCGCACCCGTGCATTTGCACATATACCACGGTTTGTAAAGTTTTCAGAAGTTAATATAAACCAAAAGTTCATTAACGCTTCCTAAAGTGTTAAAACCCAAAACAATATAAAACAACAAAACAATCGTAACGTTTTACGTATTGTGTTTCTTTTAAGGTGATTCTTAAAGAGATACGATTTGGTTAAACAGGGACGATACCAAAAATATTTCCCAAAAGTTTTAAACCCCATCAAGACAAATCATACCTACGTCTTTTCGGTGGTACTTAATTGAATACATAAAATCAACCACCGCAAATCAAGGCAAAGACTACCTAACCTGGGGTGCGACCATTAATAAGTTCCCGAACATCGATTTAAAACTTGCCTTTGTGTCACTTGTGATTTGGTGTACCTTTTTCAAAGAAGCCATTTCATCTGTGATTATTGGTTAAGTTCACTTGTGTTTTGCCTCATTTGTTTTGAAAATTGATTTTTATACTTAGTGCAAGACTGCTCTTCCAGTTCTACAAGTCCACTTTCCGAACTTGGAAACATTCCTCGCAGACGAGAGGACGTTCGGCTCCTTCACCGTGATCGAGGAACGTCTACCACCACCACCACCGTCGAAATGGCGTAAGACAAACCTATGAATGAGCTTCTCCAAGCACCCATCGAGGTTACGGAGATGCCATTGTTGTCCCAAACCATTGTGGTTTGATACCTTCGAGCTCAAGACCGGGTTGCTTAATCTAGTAACCCAAAGCCAATTCTATGGTTTTGAGCGGGATGATCCTCATGCACACATTCGATGGTTTAACAAGATAGCATCTACCATCAAGTACAAGAATGTCCCATCCGGTTATCAAGCTTCTTCTGCTCCCATTTTCTGTAGGACAAGCCCGAAATTGGCTCGAGAAACAACCCCTCGTTCTATAGAGACATGGGAAGATCTAGTTACCAAGTTTGTGAGCGAGTTCTATCCTCCATCCCGAACCACAAGTCTTAAGAATGAGATAATGAAATTTTCTCAGAGATTTGATGAATCATTCGGGAGGCATGGGATCGTTATAAAGAATTGCTCTGCAAGTGTCCACATCATGGTTTTACCGAGTTAATGCAAATGGATACTTTCTATAATGGTCTCGAGACCACCGACCAAGACTCTCAATGCCTCATGGAGGTAATTTCCTTAGCAAAACCACAAAAGAAGCCTTACAAATCATTGAAAACAAGTCCTGTGTCCGTTCTTTCCGTGACTAAGACATATCGTAATCGCCTAATGCCGGACCTTCTACTTCATCTCCGCGAGTACATCTAGCACCGATGCTAAGATTGATAAACTCACGAGATCTTTATTCGAGCTTTGGTTCTTGCTAACCAAAGAAAGTCACCTTCACTCAAACACCAACACATGGTGAAGTGAAGAAAGTTGAAGTTTGTGTCACTTGTGGTGGTCCTCATGCATACTACAACTGATCGCCACCGATGGTAGTCCGTTTGAAGCAAATGCTATAGCCGGTACTTCAAATCAAGGAGGTAATCAATACCGTCCTCGGAATGAACCAAACTACCGTGCTAGCAATTATCGTGCACCACCCGGTTTTAACCGTAATCCTAACTGAATCGAATCAACCTAGAATGAGCCAAGGTTATCAAACCAAGGTAATTTCTATCCCGACCCAATCAAGGTTTCCAACAACAAGGAACCTTCATCAAAACAATTTCAATCGTGGGAATCAATTTCATGGAATGTGAATCCTAATCAAGGAATTTTCAACAACAAGGTCATAATCAAAACATCGACCTCAAAATTTCCTCCTAATCCACCTCCCATCATTACTCCTCCAGACCATCATCGATGAGTTATCAAGCGCTTTATGAAATCCCAAGATGAGATGAACAGATTGTTTCGGTCGGATCACGATCTCAAGAAGTCTTTAAATGATCGACCCCGAGCTCGTGTACTTTACCGAGCAACACGATCGCTAACCCGAGGGGCGATGCTAAGGCGATCACGACCAGAAGTGGTGTTTCATACAATGGACCCGCTATTCCTACTACCTCTTCTTCTTCTCCTCCAAAGGTAGTGGAGAGTGAACCGAGGACTCACAATGGACCTACGACTCCAATGCCCCCTCCTCCTGTGGCAATAAGTCAAGTTACCAAGGAAACAACGGACAAAGTGCATTATTCAAGTCCAAGTAATACCGCACAAGTCCCACCTTTGGTAGTCCATCCTCAAGTTGTCCAGAAACCCAAGTCTAATCCAGGAGTTGTTTTTGAACCACCTGTTGCTCCCGTTGAAAATATCAAATCCAAATCTTCTATTCCATATCCATCACGTTTGAATGAGCAAAGCTCCATGAAAGCTAGTCATCAAATGGATAAATTTTTCCAAATTTTCCAAGAATTACACTTTGACATAAGCTTTATGGATGCTATCATGCCGATGCCCAAGTTTGCATCAACTCTCAAACACATGTTAAGCAATAAGGAAAAGTGTTTGAAATGGCTAAAACTCCTCTTAACGAGAACCGCTCATAGGTTATTTCAAGAAGCTTCCGAAAAGCTTGGAGATCCCGGGAAATTTCTTACCTTGTGTATTCCTCAGAATGGTTGAATGCTTTGCCCTAGCGGATCTTGGTGCAAGCATTAATCTTATGCCATATTCGGTGTGGAAGAAACTTTCTTCCGAACTCACTCCTACATGCATGACTCTCGAGCTTGCGGATCGTGCAATATCCCGCCCTCTTGGCATTGCCGAGGATGTATTTGTGAAAGTAGGAAAGTTCCATTTCCGGTGACTTCGTGGTTGTTGATTTTGATGTCGATCATCGGTTCCTCTCATTGTTGGTCGAGGATTCACGAGAACGGGCCGTGCTCTCATAGATGTATTTGAGCAAGAAATCACATTACGTGTTGGAAATGAAGTCGCACTTTAACCTTGATCGACTTCGAGGTACTCCGCAAATTATGATTACGAATCGGTTAACCGAATAGATATCATTGATGTTGCTTCAAGAGTACTGCAAGAAGTTCTTGGTTATGATCATAATTCTTCGAGTGATAATCTCACTCATTCATCTCAACCTATCATCGCCAATTCTACCCCTTCTCACCCCATTTGAGGAAAGTGACTTCATCTTAGAAGAGATTGAAGCATACTTATCCAAAGGATTCTGTACCATATGGGAAATTGATCACGCCCAATTGACATTGAGGAGACATACTTCTCATTGAGAAGTTGCTTAATGATGATCCATCATCGCCCCTCACTCTAGTGATTCAATTCTCGATGAGATTAATCAAATGAGATTAACCGGAGGAGATTTTCTTCTTGAGAAGTTGTTAAATCATGACATTTCTCATCCTCTCCTTCCATCAAACTTCATAACAAGGAAATCAAGTCAGTTGAGAAAACCAAGAATTTCCGAGGTTGAGCTTAAGGACTTACCACCTCATCTCGAGTATGCATTTCTTGAAGGTGATGATAAATTACCGGGTCATTATTGCTAGAGATTTGAGTAAAGATGAAAAAGTCGCCTCATAAAAATCTTGAAGTCACACAAGCAAGCAATTGCTTGGAAGCTCTCCGACATTAAGGTATCAACCACGAGTTTTGTACTCATAAAATCTTGATGGAGGATAACTTTAAGCTGCTAGCTCAACATCGAGAAGAGTAAATCCAAAAATCCATGATGTTATTAAACAGAGGTTATCAAACTTTTGATGCAGATTGATTTACCCAATCTCGGATAGTCCTCGGTTAGCCCAATTCATTGTGTTCCTAAAAGGGTGGCATAACTGTTGTCACAATGACGATAACGAGTTAATCCCAACTCGATTGGTTACTGGATGGCGTGTTTGCATTGACTATCGTAAGTTGAATGACGCCACTCGTAAATACCATTTTCCTCTACCCTTTATGGACCAAATGCTTGAGAGATTAGCGGGGAATGAATATTATTGTTTCCTTGATGGTTTCTGGTACTTTCAGATTCCCATTGATCCAAAGGATCAAGATAAACCACATTCACCGCCCATACGGAACTTTTGCCTACTGCACGTATGCCTTTTGGCTTATGTAATGCTCCCGCACGCTCCAACGATGTATGATGGCCATTTTCCACGACATGATCGGGAAACAATGGAGGTGTTTATGGATGACTTCTCGGTCATTGGGGATTCGTTTCAAACATGTCTCCCATTTAGATAAAATGCTCAAAAGGTGTGAAGACACCAATCTTTGTCTAAACCGGGAGAAAAGTCACTTTATGGTCAAAGAAGGCATTGTCCTTGGCCATAAGATTTCAAAGAATGGGATTGAGGTAGATAGAGCAAAAGTCGATGTTATTGCTAAATTACCTCATCCTACTACCGTTAAAGGTATTAGGAGTTTTTAGGTCATGCCGGTTTCTATCGTAGATTCATTCAAGATTTTTCCAAAATCGCTTGCCTATGACCCATCTTCTTGAAAAGGATGCTCCTTTATCTTCTCACCGAGTGCATTGTAGCTTTTGAAACATTGAAGAAAAAGCTACGAGCACCCATTCTCGCTGCTCCCGATCGGGATTTACCTTTTGAGCTTATATGCGATGCAAGTGATTTTGCTATCGGCAGTCTTAGGGCAACGAAGAAACAAGCATTTTCGACCAATTCACTACGCAAGTAAGACTATGATCAAGCTCAAACTCATTACACCACCACGTAAAAGAGCTATTAGCCGTGGTGTATGCTTTTGAGAAGTTTCTACCAGATTAATCTTGACCAAATGTGTAGTGTATACGGATCACTCATTTAAAATATCTCTTTGCAAAACAAGATGCAAAGCCGAGATTGCTTCGTTGGGTTCTCCTCCTCCAAGAATTTGATATCATCATACGTGATAAAAAGGAGGCGAGAACTTGGTCGCAGATCATCTCGTCATTAGAAAACCCTCATCAAGATGTTTTCGAGAAAAAGGATATAAATGAAACATTTCCTCTCGAGACACTCAATGCGGTTTCTTTTCGTGGAAACTCTTCTACCCCATGGTTTGTCGACTTTGCAAATTACCATGCGGGTAACTTCATCGTGAAAGGAATGTCGACCAACAGAAGAATAAATTCTTCAAGGATGTTAAACACTATTTCGGGACGACCTTTCTTATTCAAAATCTGTGCGGATCAAGTCATCCGACGGTGTGTTTATGGACAAGAAGCTCTTGACATTCTCAAAGCTTGCCATCTTTGGACCCACCGGGGCCATCATAGTCCAAACTACACCGCCAAAAAGGTGTTTGATTCGGGTTCTATTGGCCCACAATCTATAAAGATGCCCACGACTTTGTCAAAACTTGTGACGCTTGTCATTATGGAAATATATCTCAAAGGAATGAAATGCCACAAAATGCCATTCAAGTTTGTGAGATATTTGACATCCGGGGTATTGATTTTATGGGGCCATTTCCATCTTCTCGTGGTAACAAGTACATACCGCGTGTCGTTGATTATTTGTCGAAATGGGTTGAAGCGAAAGCTTTACCTACAAATGATGCCCGAGTAGTTGTGAAGTTTTGAAAGCTCTCTTTGCCGTTGGAACTCCTCGCAATAATCGGTGATCGTGGTACACATTTTTGTAATGACCAATTTGATCGTGTCATGCAAAAGTATGGTGTTACCCACCGCCTATCTATCGTGATACCACCCCAAACAAGTGGGCGGTGGAAGTTTCAAATCGTGGTATTAAAAGAATCCTTGAAAGGACGGTGAGGTGAAAATCGTGCATCCGGTCGGATAAACTCGATGACGCTCTGGCTTTTCAGACAGACTTACAAAACACCAATTGGGTGTACTTCATATAAGCTAGTGTACGGAAAAGCATGTCATCTTCCAATTGAACTAGAGCACAAGGCTTATCGGGCCTTAAAACATGCAAACTTCGATATACGACGGTGGGTGATCACGAAAAGTTCAAATGAATGAACTAAATGAACTTCGTGATCAAGCTTACGAGAACTCTTTGATCTACAAGCAAAGACAAAGAAGATTCATGACTCTAAAATCAAAAACCGCGTTTTCAACGTTGGTGATCGAGTCCTTCTTTTCAACTCTAGATTGAAGATTTTCTCGGGAAAGCTTAAGTCCTACTGGTCGGTCCATTTACTATCACTAAGGTTTATCCTTATGGCACCATTGAGTTATCTCAACCCGATGGTCCTAATTTTAAAGTGAATGGTCATCGATTAAAGCATTACTTTGGAGAGGACATTCCCCGTGGTTGTCCTGATTTACAAACATTCCCATGAACCAATGAATGCGGGGATCAAGTCAAGCTAGTGACTCGGGAATCAAAATTTTAGCACACAATATGGGTTTTCACCCATGTTTCGCTTTCTTATCCCCTTTCTACCACCCTAGTGTGGGGAGTCTACCCACATCGTTGTATATTCTCAATCTTTCTCATTAAAAAAAAAAAAAAAAAAAAAAAATGTATATATCAAAACAAAATAATGGCCGTAGTATTTCCCTTTATGTTCTTTGTTTCGCATAACCGCTGATACTTTGAATATTGAGGGCAATATTCATTTCTTAGTGTGGGGGAATTCTCACGAATTTCATGTAATTATTTCACCCAATTCCCGCTTTTGGCCAAAATTTTTTTTGAGTAAGTGTTTTCACTTACTCAAAGAAATGGTAATCATCCACCATGTCTCAACCCACATAAGGATTGGCTAATCCAGAGCAAACGGCTCTTGGTAAAGATATCTCAAATCCGCTTATGGCTTGCAATTTGCCTAAATTGTATGGTGTTCATTTCACCATATCTTTAAACTAGTGAAAAGTTGGCTAGCCCGCAAGGTTATGGCTTGTGGTAAAGGCGCTTGAAATCCATAATTGGTAATCGCTCACCAAAGATAATATTTATAATTTATCTAAGAGTTGGCTAGTCCGTATGGTGCGGCTTCTCGTAAAGACAAATCAAATCCATTGACGATTTTATGATTTGCTCAAAATCATATGGTTATCTGTACCATGGTTCTTACTTGAACCGAAACATTTGGCTACTCCGTAAGTAATGGCTTTTGGTAAAGAGATAAAATCCATTAAGTTTTTTCAAATCATTGCTAGGACTAGCAATATCTTAGAGTATAGGGGATTGATGAGTGTCTAAATACTCATCATTTTATATCGTTAATGCCAAAACATCCGAAAACACTCAAGAATGCTTCAAAATGATAAAAATATCACAAACAAGTGTTTTATATGTTTTAAATGCAAAACATCAAAATCGATGAAAAACGATTAAGTTTGCATAATTGGCGCTTTAGTCCCCAAGTTACAAAAGTTGTCAAAAACAGTCCACGGTAATTCAAAAACTTGTAAAATATCATTTTAGGTCCTTGAGATTCAAAAGTTGTCAAAACAAACCCTTTAAAGTTTAAAATCACAAATTGACAACTTTAGTCCCCGAACTTTGAAAATTGTCAAAATAGTCCTTGGTTAAATTAAAAAGTGAAAATTATCAAGTTTTAACCTTGTTCTATTTATAAATGACAAAATGGTCCTTATGATAAACTTTTGAGAATTTACAATATTGGTCCCTCAAGTTTCCAAATTGGCAGTTTTAGTCCTTTAACATTTCAAAATGGAAATTTACAAATATGGTCCTTGTACTAATCTTACTTGGCAGGTTTGATCCTTATGAGAGCTTGGGAAATGTTCAATCAGCCCTTAACTTTGGCTAAATTGCAAAGTTAGTCCTTGTTGCTAAACCAAACCAATCCGGACCCTTTATTTAATATAAGCCCAATCCCAAGCCCAAACACTAACCCGCCCAGATTTTAAATTGAATAATACCGGGTCATTGTAGCCCGCCTCCTCACACTGTTCACTAAAACCGGTGGTTTTAACCACCGGTTTTCTCCTTCCACCTCACTTTCTCACCAAATACACTCCACTCCACCTCCACATCAATCCAAGCTCCAATTAATGCGAAAACCCACCCTTGAAAATGGCGCCAAATCGACATTTGGCATAGATGATTATCTCGATGATTTCAATGGTTGATTGTGGTGGGATATTTCGAGGCTCACATGTGAAGTCGAGGTCAATATATATCAAGTTTGGTCCAATGTAATTAAGTATCTAGTGTAATTTTTAATTTCCATTGTCGCTTTAGCTTAAATTCCAATTTCAAGATCCTGTTTTAGTTTTCAAGCTTTGTTTTACAAGTTTCAAAGTATTATAAATCTTTTACAAGTATCAATTTCAAGTTTCAAGTTTCAATATCGCTTTATGCATTTTCAAATTTTCAAAGAAATCTCAATAAGTTGCATTGTTGTTAGAAACTGTTAAGTTGACCTGAGAAGCACACATAAGCTCCTTATTGTTTATAAAAGCTTTTAGATACTCTAAAAGCGGTTTGTTAGCAAAACCAAAATTCACAAAAATATCAAGAAAATAGCTTAAAAATAAAAAAGTCTATGGTGAAGAAGGTTAAAGTTGATGCAGTGTTGATGTTGGATTGCTTACTGGTTTAGAGCTCTGAGGAGAGCATATAGGACAGGTTATCAGTCCTTGGTTCTAAATTTTCAAGTTGAAACTCATTTGTAAGCTATTTGATCATTTTCTGCATTTCTTGATTTTAGTTGTTTATTAGTTGAAATATCTATTTCTTAATAATCATTAGCCATAATTAAGTGTATTTAGGTTTTAAAATCAGTGGTTTGTTATTTTAAGTTAGTTGTTATTAAAAATTCCATTTTAACAGTAAAATAGCTTAAAGCTTAAATTGTTAATTATATGTTGTTATTGTTATTAGTTAATGCTTCATTAGTTCCTTTTAATGATATCATAAAGTTTTTAATCAATATCTTGGTCTAAATCTGTGACTTGTTTTGAAAAAGAACCAAAACAGTCTTTTCAAGGTGTGTTTGGTTTTACATAGTTAACTGTACCAAAGGTTTTGCAGACTTGTGTTTGTGCTTGCTTCATATCTCACTAGTATTAAATAACTCAAACAAACAATAAAAACCATACCTTATTTATTGAAAAGTCAAAATCTTTCTTTTTGGAATCAAATCAGTCCACTGTTGGATATTTGGCAAAGCAAGTTCTTGTTTTATGCTCAAAATCAATAGATTAAGCTTGTGATAACTTTATTTCACCTTAATATATCATCATCGCTCATAGAATCAAGTTAAAATTCGCTAAGTCAAACCTTAAGTTTTCTAAAAAGTCAAACTTGCCTCAGTACGCTTTTGGTAACCAAGTTCACGAGCCCTAGATAGCTTACTAGTTAATATTAACCTCGTGATTTTTAGCTTTTGAGAAGCCAACCAAGCTGTCTCAAGGTTGCAAGTTCTTATTTTCCATTTGTAGCTTATTTAATAGCTTTTTGATTAGCTTATTTTTCATACCATTTCAATACTATGCCTGCACACCGCTTTAGAGCTCAATCATAAGCTTCTAAAAGCTCATAAGTTATCCTCAACCTCTCGATTTTTGGTCTTAAGATAGCCAACCTGGTCCTCTTTAAGATCCAAGTTAAAATCTTAATTTGCGCTTTATTTACTGTGCCGCAGAATCGCTTATCATCCGCCCCATTTTACTCAAGATTAATCGAGTTTTATCTCGATGGTTTCTCAAGTTTTGAAAGCATCTCACAAGCTCATAAGAGCTTATAATTGTCTCGAGTTTTGGTTTATAGGTAGTCAACCGTGTCTTTTCCAAGTTCCAATTTCGCTTTTCACTTTTAGCTTATTTTGTGAACGTGCATCGCCTAAAAAGTAGTACCATTTTCTGTTTTTATAAACAAGCTCAAACCTTAGATCTGTGTTAACTAGTAATCCAGAAGTTCAAGTTTGTTGTTTTTGGTTGAAATTGAGTTGTTATAGCTTAATATAGCTTCTGTATCAAGTTGGTAGCTTTTGATTATCATTTGGCTGTTTCAAGTGCTTATTAATAAGCAGTTTACATAGCAGTTGCTTATTTCTTCAAACAAGACCATGTTTTTCTATTTTTCATAGATTCAGCATATTAAAATAGACTTTTCCTGAAATTTTCATTAATTTTCATAACTGTTTGCTATTTTTAGTAATTAAAAACAGTTTTTAGGTATTTTTAAATAGCTTTTAATACAAATAAATTATAAAAAGTCCAAAAAAATGTTTTTTCAATTTTCTTAGGTTAAGATAAATATAAAAGTAGTAAAAAGTATTTTTCCATAATTTTCTTAGCTTAAAAAGTATTTTTTAGCATTTTTATTAGTTTTTAATAGTTTTAAATCAATAATAAATACATAATAAGTCTAAAAAAATATATTTTTAGTTTTAAAATAAGTTTTATCATATTTTAGATTTTTCCAAGTTATAATTTAATTTTTCTAGGTTAATTTTGTATTTTCTTGTATTTTAGTGCAATTTAAATACTTAATAAATAGTTTTTAATTAATAATAAATAAATAAATAGTTGTAAAAATAATTTTATTTTTCTAATAATTTTCTTTTACTATTAGGATTCCAAAAATATCATTTTTATCTTTGTAGGTCTTTTATTTCTTTAAAACTCACTTTTTATTTTTGTACGTAGACGTAATTTTATTATAAACGTAAGTTTTAAGTTGTAGTTTTTAAACGTTCATCGATTTTAAAAATAGTGATAGCGTTTATTTAATAGATTTTATCTTTTTAATCTTTTTAATTTGCATTTAAGTCGCTGTTATTTTTTAATCTTTTCTTTTAGTATAATTTTCCATCGAAAACCCTACTGATTGCTATCCTTAGTGATCATTCTACCATCTGATTAAGTGTTTTAAACACCATTGAGTCTCCGTGGGACTTAACGACCCGGGAATCCCCTGTATTCTCTGATCCTCATTTGCATTTGTGTCTGAGCAGTTTCAAGTCTTTTTGACTTGACTGTTTGGTGCGAATCAATGCTTAAATATCTATGCAAATTGATAGTACAAGATAATCTTATTATGGTGATATTACATTTCTAAGGTTACAAGTTTAAAGCCACACACCAAATGATAAACGCTACACATGTAAAAAAAATAGTTATCACTGCCTAAATTACCGACAAAACAAGAAAACGGTGGTCACACACGTTGGCTATACCTCTAAACTACAATATAATATTGCCAACTACATAATACCGCTGTTTTTCTAATGCTTGAATCTATTATTACTAAAATCTTAATAACTTAAAACAATCTTATTAGAAATATACTTCCACACTTACATCGACTTCACATAATTTTTTTGAAAACTATATATTTTTGCTGCTATGCAACCACGCATCAGAATTATAGTTATTCGAAAATGATTCTCTAACGCTACAAATACAGTTTGTTGAAAGAAACTTATGAGTCGTCGGAATTTTACAGAAAACTAGACACCGCTACCGCTAGGCGCGGGTACTCGTCTAGTAATATATAATGATGTTTTTGCCTTACAGGAACGAACCATATTAACAACCACATGGAACGAACCATATTAACACCTGCGGGCCTTGGTACAAGTACCCAAGTGCCATTTTTAACCAACGCATTATATTCATCGTACATAGCATTACGCCAATTTGGGTCTTTTAAGGCGTAAGACGGATTTTTAGGGATAAGAGAAATAGAAGAAGTATGTAGAGACAAGCGGTCGATAGGTTTGACAATGCCTGATTGCGACCAAGTGATCATGGACGAGTACGAGGAGGTTCGTGTACGTGTTCGGTGTTTGGGCCGGGATTTGGGAAATCAAAATTGGTGGTGGTAGTAAATTGGTTCGATGGGTCAAGTAGATCGCCATTGGCGTGGTCTGGCTATCAAGTTGTGAGGGTCGATCGAGGTGAAGCGCGATGGTTCCGTAGGAGTCGAGAGTGCAAAGGTGATGGGCTCATGCAGTAGGGATGGCCGTATTGTTGGGTTGAATTGTTTCGTGAGTTATGGGGAGGTATAGGGGCGATGCGAAGGTGTTTAGAGGGGAAGATGCGGGTCGAGGAAGGTGTAGAAGGCGGGAGGAGGGTGTCATAGAATCCGTATGGAAATGGGTTTCGCCAAAAGTGATGTGTTGTAGAGGATAATTTTATTTGTTTCGAGGTCTAGGCATCGAAAACCACGATGGTAAGTGGGTAGCCCAAAATATACAAGGAGTGGCTCGTGGAGCAAGTTTATGGGAGTGAAGTGAGGTAGATAGACACCGAATATTCGTAGGCGGGAGTAATCGGGTGGTTTGCTAAAAAGCGAGTATAAGGTATGTCATTGTGAATTGCGGTAGGTAGAAGGTCGAGTAAATAGTGGCCATATGAAGAGCCTCACCCAAAAGCGTGGGGGAAGGTGTGCTTGAAAAGTAAAGTGCGAATGATATTGTTGATGGTTCGTGATTATCTGCTCGCCTTGCCATTTTGTTGGGATGTTTTGGGGCAAGAGAATCTAAGTTGAATGCCATGTTTGGCAAAGAGGGTGTGAAGTCGGTTGTTATCGAACTCACCGCCATGATCACATTGGAAGCTTTTTATTTCGCATTTGAATTGGTTTTTAACATAATTACGAAAGTGTAAAAATTTATCACACATGTCAGACTTTGAACGAAGAGGGTATATCCATAGGTAATGCGAGAAATGATCAAGGAATAAGACATAGTATTTAAAAAACCACTAAAACTAACAATGTGAGATGTCCATAGATCAGAATGAATAATATCAAAACATTTTTCAACAATAGAATCCGAACTATGAAAGGGAAGCTTTACATGTTTGCCAAGTTGGCAAGCGTGACAAATATGTGAAGACTTTTCTTTATTACATGAAATAAAACGACTAGAGACAAGCGAACGTAGCACTTGATCACCCGGATGTCCGAGGTGTTGATGCCACGTGGAAGCACTTGTCGAGAGAAGGGCAGTGGGAGAAGTTGACGGCTTGGTAACCGGATAGAGATCGCCTAAACTGTCACATCGAAGGAGGATATGACGAGTCAAGTAATCCTTCACGGAAAAACCAAATGGGTCAAATTCAATAGTACAATTATTATCCTTAGTGAACTGACGAACAGAGATGAGATTTTTAATTATATTGGGGGTTACAAGAACATTATGAAGATGAAGTGGGCGATGATGGGAAGGAATAATGATATGGCCAGTGTTGGTGACGGGAATAGACTTGCCATCACCAACATGAACAGATGGAAATAAGCGTTTATCAAAAATAATACTTAAATTACTTGCATTAAAATTTAAATGAGAAGAGGCACCTGTATCCATGTACCAAGTGGGGTCTTGCAGCGGCATAGTACTAAACGCACTTGGTAGAGTAGTAGGCTGGGATGCATAAATAGCCGGAGCGGGACCGAGTACACCTTGACCGGGATGAGGCAAACTGTAATGCATTTGTGGTGTAAACTGTTGAGCAACATTAGTCTGGCGGGCCATATATTGGGCCAGTGTCTGATGTAACAATCCATAGTGAGCTGGGCTAGGGGAATTAATAGGCTGCGGTGGGTTTTGATGTAACAATCGTGGCATACCGGTAGTACTAATATAATTTATATTATTTTTGTTCACCATATTTCTTTTCTTTTCTGTGTGTCGCACAACAGCAGCCAACAAAAGAGTTTTAAACCCTTTTTTTTCCCTCTCTCTTCCTCTTGCGTCAACAGTAGCCAAATGAGTACCCCTTTCTTTTGTTAATTTTTTTTCGTATGATTCTTTTTGTAACCAAATCGAAACAAAATAATAGAACGTACTTTGTAGAAAATGAATCAAAAATAATACCAGCTATAAGTAAAGCGTACCCAATTTCTTAGCCAATCAATTGGATAATTGATACAAAGCCAAATGTAGTAAGACAAAGTTGGCTGTGTAAAAAAAAAGTTTTGAGAGATTAGAGATAGCGTGTATTGAAGGAGATTTGGGAAGGAGAATTTGAGAGATTTTAGGAGAAAAATTAGATGACTCTGATTACCATGAAGGATGGTTGAGATAAACATAAACCATGTTTATTGATTTTTGTCTGTGCATACAATGCTAAAAGATAGAGTACATATAGGGATTACAATGGGCTAAATGTGGTAAATAGATAATGCCCACAAATTATGCTAATTGACACAATCAATCAAATTAAATGTGCGAGAGATATACAACTAATAATATTCAGTTTAACATTTAATTATCAACAAATTCATGCCATTAACCTTGATATAAAATTTAGAGCATTTCATACATTCGAAAGAAAAATATTTGTTTTAAGTAGTAAACTTATTTATATCTCCGTCCCTGGGGTTTTGGTATAAATTAAAATGAATATTATTTAATTGTTGTTTATAACTTTGGGTGTATATGATGTTTTTGGACAAGTGTTTTGTATTAGGATATCCCTACTTAATTTTTAAATACAAAAACAATGAAGGCTTACAATAAGTCGTTGCATTATAAACTCATGTGTACACAACGTTTTTAGTATTACATAAAAAAAAATAATAAGATAAAAATTCGAAAATGATTCGTGCTCACCGGTGCACATCACCGTTTACTCCCTCAACTTTCAAAATCCTAAAAGAGACTAAGGCGACTTATTTTTTTAGGAAACTCTTGTTTATTTTTTATAAGTGTCTCATTTTAATATTGAGTTAACTGCATTTTTTATCTTTGTGGTTCACTTTCAGTCCAAATTTTTAAAAAGTTTCAGGTTCGGTTCAAAAGTGAAACACCCGTTTCATGTTTGGTCCAAATTTACTAACGGCATCAGTTTGACTCATGTTGACTGTTAACTTGAACAGTTTTTTTGGTCTTTTCGTGTATTTTATTAAACAAATATCATTTTTAGACTTCTCTTTAATCCTTACACTTCACTTTTAACAACATATCGCTCTCATACATTTCCCCTCTCTAAAATACTCAAACCACCACCAATGGCAACTGGCCAACCACTACTCAACATCGGTAGCACGTCTACAACAACCAGTCCACAGCTTATTACTACCTCGTCAACTACCTAGTGACTCCCCTACAACCGGAACCATCAACGACCACCACCCCTCACAATTTTAACACTTAAAAGACATCAATAACATATACCCTACCAGTGATCAGATCCGGGTACCAAACACCACCAGTGTGCGTGTGTTAGTGGTTTTATGGTGGTGGGTTTCAATAATTATTGGTTTTTAGTGTTTAAATTTTGATACCAAATCTTGTTTTGTGTTTTTCATTTGTGGCTTTCATGAATCTGTCTTTCGTTTGTTTAAAAACAATTTCGAAAAAGCTTCATTTGTGCTTTTCATTTTCATGAATTAAAGAAGAACAAATGGGTATGTTTTGGGTATGTGTTTTCTGTTTTTGAGTCAACAAATGAAAATAAGATAATAGATTTGTTTCTTAACTTTGTGTTTGTATCTCGTGTTACTGGCTAAAAGCAACCAAAGGAGTTCACTATGAGTGTCTTTTGTGATTTTAAACAATAGATAAAAACATAAGTCGCTCCGGTCTCTTTTGGACTTTTAAAAATTGAGGGGGTAAACTGTAATGTGCACTAGAGCAATTGGTCCATTTTCAAATAAACCCTAATAATAAATTGTGCTCTTTTGACCCGTAAAAAACACATGGTGGCACAGGGATTTTGGTTTTAAATTAAGTTTAAAACATTTGCTTCCATTTTCACATTGTTTTCCCTTATATAATAAGGTTAGGCGACGGTTTTTTATTCTACAATATTGAAAGCAAAATTATGAGACAATATCAAATAATTGTTCATTTATTTCATAGAAAGTAAGAAGAATGTGACAAACTAACAACCCTTTTTATACGAGTGCCAAATAAAAATGTTTTCTCAGAGAGAATCATCACTTGAGTTGTGTCAGGTATCCATCGATACTGCACAAATAAAACTAGGGCTACGAGCCTTGTAAGTCGGAGTACAAAATCGTAACAAGTAGACTAGATGTCGACTGGGATCGAATTTGGTGAAGTTAATTAGTTGACCAAGGGTTTCGTCCCTTTGGTCTTCTTAGTCGATAGATCGAACAAAAAAGAAAGGGGAGTTGGAGATTTAGAGTTTTGAGGAATGTTGTAATAACTTGTATTTTTGGGTCATTATTCAACTCCGATATTCACTTTTCATTTTCAGAAAAATTTACTATTCACTATCGTAGCTTGCACTATTCATGATTCTCCGAAAATTTATTTTCCGAGTATTACCTACACGTAACGTGAGAGTTACATCGCGTATAGAGAAACATCATTTGGTGCACATTATATAGACTAGAGTTAGTCTACACATTTCCAGAATCATTAGTTTCATATTTGGTCATACACATGTTTGCATATTTATTCATTTATATTTATTATATAAATATACTCTTTCACACGATTTTTGATCATGAACCATATACCCGATACTCCCAACAAAGTTCCTAATATATTTTTACACTTCTTACAAGGTTACAAAAATTCTAGAATTATTTTACTTGGTGTTCAAATTCATTTATTATATATATTTCTTAAATATATATACTTATGATAAATTAGGTAGTTACGAAACGATAATTATTTAAACACACGATACTTATACAAATTGTATTTTTATAATTTTTATAACTTCATTACACTTTATTTTGTTCCACTAAAATTTATTTCTAGCTAACTCAATACATAACTAATAAATATCTAAATTATTATAAATTATATATATATATCTATACATTATATATAAGAGAGGCATGCGACATAAACGCCACTTAAGATCCCATAACGCCACGTCATATTTCCATGTCATCAATGTATTTATGTGGCATTTTTTAATTTTTTTAGTGATGTGACGTTTTTTAAATATATGTACAATTTTATTTTTGTAAATTTTAAAATAAAAAAAAATTTAAAAAAAGGGCCCCCTTTTTTATGGAATTTTTAAAACCCCAAAAAAAAAAGGGGTTTTTTTTTTTTTAAAAAGGGAAAAAAAACCCCAAAAAAAAAAAAATTTTTTTTTCCATTTTTTAAAACCGAAAATGAAAAACCCCTTAAAAATTCCCCCCCAAAAAAAAAAAAAAAAGGAAATCCTTTTAAAAAGGAAAAAATTTTTTAAATTTTAACCCCCAAAAAATTTGGGTTTTTTGGGGGAAAAAAAAAAATTTTTTTTGGGGGGAAAAACCCCAAAAAACCCCTTTTTTTTCCCAAAAAAAAAGCCCCCAAAAAAAAACCAAAAATTTTAAAAAAAAAAAAATTTTTTAAAAAATTTTTTCCAAAAAAAAAAATTTTTTTTTTAAAAAAAAAAATTTTTTGGAAAAAAATTTTAAAAACCCAAAAAATTTTTAAAGCCTTTTTAAACACCAAAAAAAAAGGGCCTTTTAAAATTTTAAAAAAACAAAAAAAAAAAAAAAAAATTTACCCTCAAAAAAAAATTTAAAAAAATTTTAAAAAATTTTAAAAAAGGGAATTTTTTCCCCCCAAAACAACCCCCCAAAAAAAACAAACCCTTTTTTTTAAAAAAGGCCCAAAAATTTTAAAAATTTTCCCGGAAAAAACCCCCCCCAAAAAAATTTCAAAATTTTGGGGCCCCAAACCCCCCCCCCTTTTAAAAATTTTTTTTTTTTTTTAAAAAAAAAACCCCCAAATTTAAATAAATTTTTTTAAAACCCTTTTAAAAAATTTTTAAAAAATTTAAAAGGTTTTCCCAAAGGCCCAAAAAAAAAAACCCTTTCCGGGAAACTTAAAAAAAAACCTTATTTAAAAATTTGGTTGGGTTTTTTTTAAAAAAATTTTGGGGGGTTTTAAAAAAAAAAAAAAAAAAAATTTTTTGGCCAAAAAAAAAAAAATTATTTTGAAAATTTGGTTTTAAAAAAATTTCAATTCCCTTTTTTAAACCAAAAATTTTGGGCCCAAAAAAAATTTCCTTAAAGGGGTTTAAAATTTTCCCCCCCCTTTTTTTAAAAATTTTTTTAAAAAACCCCCCAAAAGGAAACCCAAAAGCCCCCAAAAAAAAAAATTTCCCCCCTTTTTAAAAACCCTTTTTGGGAAAAAAGAAACCCCCGGGGGGAAAAAAAAAAAAATTTTAAAAGGGTTTTTATTTTAAAAAAAAAAAAAAAATTTTCCCTTTAAAATGGAAAAAAAAAAAAAAAAAAAAATTTTTAAAAAAATTTCAAAAAAAAAAAACCCAAAATTTTAAAAAAAACCCCAAAATTGAAAAAATTTTTTTCCCCCCCAAAACCCGGGGAACCCAAGGAAAATTTTTTAAAAAAATTTAAAAATTTAAAAAAAGGCCCAATAAAAAAAAAAAAAAAAGGGGGCCCCCCCCAAAAAAAAGGGTTTTTAAAAAACCCCCAACCCCCAAAAAAGGGGGTTTTTTTAAAAAAAAGGGCCCCTTTTTAAAAAAACCCCCCCTTTAAGGGCCCCCCCGGGGGAAACCACCCCCCTTAAAAATTTTTTCCCCCCTTTTTTCCAAAAATTTTTTTGGCCCCCAAAAATTTTAAAGGGAAACCTTTGGATTAAACTTTTTAAAAACCCCCAAAAAATTTTTTCCCAAAAATTTTTTCCCTTTTGGGGGTTTTTTTTGAACCAACCCCCAAAAATTTTCCAAAAAAAATTTCCCCAAAACCCCTTTTAAAAAAAAAAAAAAAAACCCCCCCCCCCAAAAAAAAAAAAAAAAAAAAATTTTTTTTTTTTTCCCCGGGAAAATCCCCCAAAAAATTTTTTTCCCCCCAACCCAAAAAAAAAAAAACCTTTAAAATTTTTTGGGGGGGGGTTTTTTTCCCCCCCCCTTTTTTATTCAAGAAAAAAAAAAATTTTTTTAAAAGGGGGGGTTTTTTTTGGGGCCGGGGAAAAATTTTAAAATTTTTTCCCCCGGGGCCAAAAAAAAGGGGAAAACCAAAAACCCCAAAATTTTCAAAAAACCCCGCCCTTTCCCCCCCCAAAAAGAAAAAAACCCCAAAAAGGGGTGGGAATTTTTCCCCCCCCCCCAAAAAAAAGGGGGTTTTTTTCCCCGATTAAAAGGGGAAACCGGGGAAAAAAAATTTTTTGGGGATTTAAAACAAAACCTTAAAAAAACCCTTTTTTAAAAAATTGGGGCCCAAAAAAAAGGGGGAAAAAAAAAAAAATCCCCGGGAAATTTTAAAAAACCCCCCCCCCCAAAAAAAATTAATTAATTTTAAAAATTAAAAAATTGGTTAATTTCCCTTTCCCCCGGGGGAAAAACCCTTTCCAACCCTTTTAAAAAAAACCGGGGTTTTTCCCCCCAAAAAATTTTTGGGAACCCCCCTTTTTTGGAAAAAAAACCCCCCCCCCTTTTTTAAAAATTTGTTTTCCCCCCAAAAAAAAAAAAAAAAAAGGAAAAAAAAAAAAAACGGGAAAAATTTAAACCAAGGGGGTTTTTTTTTGGGGGAAAAAAATTTTTTGGGTTTAAAAAAGGGAAAAAGGGCCCTTTAAAGGGGAAAAACCCAAAAGGGTTAACTTTGGGGTTTTTTAAAAAAATTAAAAACCCGGAACTTTTGGGAAAAAAATTTTTGAAAATTTTAAAAAAAACCAAATTTTTTAAAAAAAACCCCTTTTTTTGGGCCAATTTCCCCCCAAAAATTGGGTTTTAAAAAAATTTTTTTAAACCCCCCCCAAAAACCCAAAAAAATTTTTTAAAAACCCCTTTTTTTTTTTTTTTTAAAACCAAAACCCTTTTTTAAAAAAAAAAAAAAAAAATTTAAGGTTAAAAACCCAAAAACCCCCCCCAAAAAAAAAAAAACCCCCCCCAAAAAAAGGGGTTCCAAAACCGGGAAGGGGAAGAATTTTTAAAAAAAAAAAATTTTTTTTCAAACCCCAAGGGCCCAAACCCCCCCCAAAAAAACCCATCCCCCCCCCCCAAAATTTAAAACCCCAAAAACAACCCCCCCCCCAAAAAAAAAACCCCTTAACCCCCCCCCAATTTTTTTGCCCCGGGAAAAAAAAGGGGATTTCCCCAACCCCAAAAAAAAACCCTTTTTTAAAAAACCCCAAAAATTTTCCCTTTCCCCCTTTAACTTTTTTCCCTTGGAAAAAAAAAAAACCGGGGCCCGGGGAAAGGGGGAAAAGGGGAACAAAATTGGGGAAAAAAAAGGGGAAAATTTTATTTTTTGGGGCTTTTTTAAAAAAATTTCCCGGGAAAAAAAAAAAAAAAAAAAAAAAAAAAAAACCCCAAAAACCCGGGAAAACCCCCCCGGGAAAAATTTAAAAGCCAAAAAAGGGGCCCCGGGGAAACCCCAAAAAAAAAACCCCGGGGCCAAAAAAAGGGGAAAAAAAAAAAAGGGCCCCCAAAAACCCCCTTTGGGGAAAACAAAAACCCTTTAAAAAAAAAGGGGGGAAAAGCAAAAACCCCAAAAAAAAGACCCAAAAAAAAAAAAAAAACCCCCCCCAAAAGGTTTCCCCCAAAAAAAAGGGGGGGAAAAAAAAAAAAACCCCCCCAAAAAAAAAAGGGGGGGGGCCCCCCCCCGGGAAAAGGGAAAACCCAAAATTTAAAAAATTTGGCCCCAAAAAAGGGGGGAACCCCCAAAAAATTTGGAAAAAAAATGGGGAAAAAAGGGCCCGGGTTTAAACCAAAAAATTTTTTCCCCCCCCCAAAATTTTCCCCCCAAAAAAAGGGGTTTAAATTTGAAAGCTTTTTAAAAAAAAGGGAAAAAAAAAATTTTTTGGGGGAAAAAAAAAAGGGGGTTTTTTTAAAAAAGGGGTTTTTTTTTAAAAAATTTTTAAGGGGAAAAAAACCCCCAAAAATTTGGGTTTTTTTTTTTTTAAAAAAAAAAAGGGGGTTTTTTACCCAAAAAATTTTTTTAAAAAAAAAAATTTTTTCCCCTTTTTCCCAAAAGGGTTTTAAAAATTTTAACCCCCTTTCCGGGGGGCCCCCAAAAAAACCCAAAGGGGAAAACCCCAAAAAGGTTTTTTAAAAAAAGGTGTTTAAAAAAATTTTTCCCCCCCCCCCCCAAAAAAACCAAAAGGGGGGCCCCCCAAAAAGGGTTGGGGGAAATTTTTAAAAACCCCCAAAAAAAACCCCCCCCAAAAAAAAACCCCCCCCCAAACCCAAAAAAATTTGGGGGTTTTTTTTTTTTTTTTAAAAAAAAAAAAAAAACCCCCGGGATTCCCCCCAAAAAAAAACCCCAAAAACCCAAAAAAAAAAAAGGGGGTTTTGGTAAAAAAAAAAAGAAGAAAAAAAATTAAACCCCCCGGGGGGGGAAAAGTTTTCCCAAAAATTAAAGGAAAAACCCAAAAAACCGGGAAAAAAAACCCTTTAATTTCCAAGGAACCTTTAAAAAGGTTTTTTTTTCCAAAAAAAAAAATTTTTTTAAAGGGTTTTTTTTTTTCCCCTTTTTTAAAATTTTTAATTTTAAATTTAAAAAAAAAAAGGGGGCCAAAAAAAAAAAACCAAAACCAACCAAAAAACGGGGAAAAAACCCCCCCAAAAAAAAAAAAAAAAAAATTTTTGGGGGGGAAAAAAAGGGGGGGGGGAAAACCCCCCTTTTTATTTGGGGGAAAAATTTGGGTTTTTTTAAAATTTTTTTAAAAAATTTTTTTTCCTTTTTTTGGGGAAAAATTTTTTTTTTTAAAAAAAAAAATTTTGGGGTTTTAAAGTTTTTTTTTTCCAAAAATTTTAAATTTAAAAAAATTTTTTTTTTTTTTTTAAAAAAAAAAAAAAAAAGGGAAAAGGCCCCAAAAATTTAAAATTTAAATTTTTAAAAAAAAAAAAAAAAAATTTTTTTTTAAAATTCCCGGGGAAAAAAAGAAAAATTCCCGGGGAATTTTAAAAAGGAAAAAAAAAAAAAAAAAAAAAAAATTTGGGTGTTTTTAAAACCCCAAATTTAAAAAAAAAAAACCTTAAAAAATTAAAAAAACCAAGGTTGGGGGAAAAAGGGAAAAAAAAAAAAAAAAAGGGAAAGGGGGTTTTAATTTTTTTTTTTTAAAATTTTAAAAAAAATTTAAATTAAATTTTTTCCCAAAAAAAAAAAAAAAAAAAAAAATTTTTAAAATTTAAAAAATTTCCAACCCTTTTTCCCCCCCCCCTTTTTTTTTGGGTTCCCTTTTCCCCTTTTCCCAAAAAAAAAAAATTTCCAAAATTTTTTTAAAAAAAGGTTTTTTTTTCCTTAAGAAAAAATTTTTTTTTAAATTTTTCCTTTAAAAAATTTTTTTTTTTATTTTTAAAAAAATTTTTTTTTAAAAAAAAAAAAAAAAAAAAAAATTTAAAAAATTTAAAAATTTTTTTTAAAAAGGGTTTTTTTTTAAATTTAAATTTTTTTTTTAAATTTTGGGTTTTTTAAAAATTTTTTAAACCAATTTAAAATTTGGGGAAAAGAATTTTAAAATTTTTTTTTTTAAAAAAAATTTTTTTTTAAAAACCTTTAATTTTTAAAAAAAAAAAAAATTTTAAAAATTTTTAAAATTTTAAAAATTTAAAAAATTTTGGGGAAAAAAAAGGGGGACAAAATTTAATTTGGAAAAATTTAAAATGGGGGGGTTTTTTAAATTTTTTTTTTTTAAAATTTTTTTTTTTAAAAAAGGGGTTTTTAACCTTTAAAAAAAAATTTTTTTTTTTATTTAAAAATTTTTTATTTTAAATAAAATTTTTTTTTGGAAAACCAAAATTTTTTTAAAAATTTTTTTTTCCTTTATTTTTTTTAAAAAAATTTTTTTTAAAAAAAATTTTTTTGGGAAAAAAAATTTTTAAAATTTTTTAATTTTTAAAATTTTAAAATTTAAATTTTCTTTTTTAATTTTTTTTTTTCCCAAAAAAATTAAATTTAAATTTTTTTTTTTTAAAAAATTTCGGGTTTTTGGGAAAAAAAAATTTTTTTTTTTTTGTTTTTTTTTTTTAATTTAAAAATTTTTTTAAAAAGGTTTCAATTTTTTTTTTTAAAAATTTTTTTTTTTTTCCAAATTTTAAAAAAAATTTAATTTTTAAATTTTTAAATAAAAAAAATGGTGGGGAAAAAAAAAATTTTTTAAAAAAAAATTTTTTGGGGGTTTTTTGGTTTTTTTTTTTTTTTTTTTTTTTAAAAAATTTTTTTAAAAATTTTAAAAATTTTGGGCAATTTTTTTTTTTTAAAAAATTTTAAAAACCAAAAAAAAAATTTTTTTTTTTTTTTTAAAAAAAAAAAAAAATTTGGGGGTTTTTTTTTTTAAAAAAATTAAAATTTAAAAAAAATTTTTTGGTAAAAATTTTTTTTTGAAAATTTTTTTTTTTTGGTTATTTTTTTTTTTTTTTTTTTTTTTTTTAAAAAAATTTAAAAAAAAAAAAAAAATTTTTTTGTTTTTTTAAAAAATTTTTAAAAAACTTTTTAAAAGGAAAAATTTTTTTTTTAAAATTTAGGGAAAAAATTTTAAAAAAAAAAAAAAAAATTTTTTTTAATTTTTTTAAAAATTTAAAAAAAAAAAAAAAATTTTGGTTTTTTGGGGGTTTAAAATTTGGTTTTTGGTTAAAAAAAACCCAAAACCCAAAAATATTTTTAAAAAAAAAAAAAAAAATTTTTAATTTTTTTCAGTTTTTTTGAAAAAAAAATTTTTTTTTTTTTTTTAAAAAAAATTTAAAAAATTTTTTTAATTTTGGTTTTAATTAAAAAAAAAAAAAAAAAAATTTTTGGGAAAAAAAAAAAACAAAAAATTTTTTCCAAAAAAAAAAAATCCTTTAATTTGGGAAAAAAAAAACCCAAAAAAAAAAAATTTTTTTAAAAAATTTTTAAATTTTTAAAAAAAAAATTTTTTTTTTGGGGTTTTTTTTTGGTTTAAAAATTTTAAAAAATTTTTAAAAATTTTTTTAAAAAAAATAATTTTTTTTTTTTTTTTTCCTTTTTTTTTTTAAAAAAATTTTAAAAATTTAAAAGGGTTTAAAGGGTTAAAAAAAAAAAATTTTTAAAGGAAAAAAAATTTTTAAAAATTTTTTAAAAAAAAATTTTTTTTTTTAAACCAAATTTAAATTTTTAAAAATTTTTTAAAAAATTTTTTTTAAAAAATTTAATTTAAAAAATTTTTTTTTTTAAATTTTTTCCCCCAAAATTTTTTTAAAAAAAAATTTTTCAATTTAAAAAAAAATTTTTTTTTTAAAAAAAAATTTTTAAACAAAACCAAAAAAATTTTTTTTTTTCCCCAAATTAAAAATTTTTTTTTAAAAATTTTAAAAACCTTTCCCCCAAATTTTTTTTAAAATTTTTTTGGGAAAATTTTTTTTTAAAAATGGTTTTAAAAAAATTTTTTTCCCCTTTGTTTTTTTAAAAGGGGGGGGGTTTTTTTTAAAAAACAAAAAATTTAAAAAAAATTTTCTTTTTCCTTTTTTTTTTAAAAAAAACCCCCCAAATTTGGGGAAAAAAAACCCCCCAAAAAATTTTTTACTTTTTTTAAAATTTTTAAAATTTTAAAAAGGTTTTTTTTTTTTCCCCTTAAAAAAATTTTTCCCAAATTTGGGGGGTTTTAAAATTATTAAAAAAAAAAAAATTGGGGTTTTAAAAAAACCAAAGTTTTAAAAAAATTTTTTGGTTAAAGGGCCCAAAAAAAAAAAAAAAAGGAATTAATTTGTTTTAAAAAAAGGGGAAAAAAAAAATTTGGGTTTAAATTTTAAAAAAAAATGGGGGGAAATTTGGGCCCTTAAACCAAAACCCCCCTTTTTTTTTAAAAAAAAAAAAAAAAAATTTTTTTTAAAAAAAAACCCATTTTTAATTTTTAAAATTTTGGAAAGGGGAAAAAAAAAATTTTTTTTTCCCCCCGGGAAAAACCCAAAAAAAAAATTTTTAAAGGGTTTTTCCTTTCCCCCCAAAAAAAAAAAATTTTTTTAAAAATTTTTTAAAAAAAAATAAAAAGGGTTTTTTTTAATTTTTTTTTTTTTTTTAAAAAATTTTTTTTGGGGAAAAAAACCCCTTTTTTTAAAAAAAACCCTTCTCTCTAACCTCTAAGTTCTTGCTAATAATGACTTCTCGAATAAACACACATTAGTCACATGTTGATCCGATGACATAACTTTAAACGATACCTTAGTGATTTCGAGTCTTCAAAGAGATTGTCCATGAACATCAATGTTTTCTTACAAACCTGTGATGAAGAAAACACATAAACGATCATTAGATGAGATTGTGGATACAGCGCTTTAATAGTACCATTCTCATGGTTGAAAATTTATACACTTTCCAGTACATCGGATATTATAAAAAGCTGACAAATAAATCAAGAAATTGTTTCATTCATCCACACACACCAAAAGTGTTACAGCTGGTACAAATATAACAATAAAATTGGTTTCAATTCTTGATACAGTATGTCACTTAAACTACACGATATAACTGTTAGCATGTATTGTTGTAACGGGCCCAAGCCCGAGTCTAGAATATTCTTAGTATTGCTATAAATATGTACAATGTAATCAATTAGAATCGATCAATAAAATCATTATCATTACCATTCTACATGGTATCAGGCCATTAAGATCTCAAAAACCCTAATCACATAAACCGAAAACAGCCGCTCCTTCTCCTAAACCGCTCCTTCTCCGTTGGTTTATTCCACTTGGTACATATACTTTGGTTTATCCGGTTTGTTGCTTGCTACTAAAGATGTGCTTCCGCTTGCTGTCGAATGTCTTCATCAACAATTAGTTATTTGCTTTAAGTTATTGTTTTTTAGCTTTTAATCTCCAGTCCGAGCTTTCGCGATTTCGTCGCTCGGACTGCGGGGGAGTGTTAGCATGTATTGTTGTAACGGGCCCAAGCCCGAGTCTAGAATATTCTTAGTATCGCTATAAATATGTACAATGTAATCAATTAGAATCGATCAATAAAATCATTATCATTACCATTCTACAATAACAACAAAATTGGTTTCAATTCTTTTACTCCAGATATCATATATCCATGCGCATAAAAAAAATACCTTTTAGAATAACCAATACTTTTTTACTAATACTTTTTGTCTATACATGAAGCCATTATAAACAACTGTTGGGTTCAGTAAATACTCAAACCCCTTAATCTAGGATTTGAATAGAAAATAGCCCAGTGTTTAGTCCGATAAAGATTAACAGTCATCGAGTGCATAGTCTCGGTGAGTCATCTTCGTGATACTCGGTACAAGGCGAAGAAGTCTCTCCCTCGGTGGGCGGAACTTAAAGGGTGAAGACCGAGTCAAGAAGAAGATGATGGATTCGGTGGTGATGACAATAACTCACTCGAATCCCTAAGACTCTCTCCAACTACTTACATCAAGACAAACTGAAGTAGAGGCGAAGGATGTAAAGACTATAGAATAGGCGGGACATGGCGGGATAAGTTTGAATCGATAAGGCGAAGTACTTATCAACCAAAGTCAACTTTCCACGAATGGCAAAAGATCGAGCTCGATGTCATCGAACTTAGGAAAGTAGTCTTGTCTCTTACCTAGAATAGTCTTTTATGTGAGACAAAATACATCGATATTTTGTCTTCCGATGATGTCGGTTGTCACTTAGGAAAGAGTCAAAAATCATACATGTATAAATAGCATAAGAGATGGGAGTGAAAAGATTAAGCTTGTGAATTGTAAAAACACACATACACGCAAGCCATCTTTTCACTCCTCCAAATCTAACTTTATCCCCTGAGATAGCTCGATTGGGTTCTAGAGTTGTGCTCGGACTTAGCCTGAGCTTAGAGAGAGTCACCAACCTTTGTCATTTCAATCCCAAGTGCTATTCCACAAGTACTTGGGTAGCGTATTCTTTACGATTTATTTCTAATAAGAATATGATGTTGAAAATTATCTAGTGTTTTACTTACGTTAATTTCGGTCATTGTTCACTATTAACTTGTTTTATATTTCTAAATTGTTTTAAACGATAATGAGCGGGAACAACAAGTGGTATCGAGCAAGGCTAATTATCAAACTCTTTTTAGGCCTCTAAATGTTTTTAAATTAGGATCCTAAATGGTGATTTTGATGTACCCCAACTAATCGACAAAAAGGTGGAGCTTATCTGACTAATGCCCTTGACTCAAGTTGGAAAATTCAACAAATGGAAAAAGCGAATGCTTTGCTATTTGATTGAATGGAACCTTACTACATAAAATGTATTAATGAAGGTCCATTCGTCCCAAAACAAATGAAGGTTTGCCTAAACACGAAGGTCAGTGGACTCAGGATGAAAGAAGAGTGGTTAACCAAGACCAAAGACTCAAGAGTATCATCATATCTTGTCTTCGATGATACCATAGAGTCGGTTATTAAGCTGTAGTAAAAATGCGACTAAGCAAACTTGGGAAGACCGGTCCATAGTCATGAAGGTCCATCCGATACCAAGGAAAACAAGATAATGGACACGAAACTTGAGTATAATACCTTGTGGCTAAGGACTCGTAAACTCATCTCAAACTTACACCGGTATAAAACTTTGTTAAATGAACTTTCAAATGATGGTGTAAAAGCTGTCCAAACATGAAATCAATGTTGGTTTTAGAATAAATCTCCACGAGAAATGGTTGGATTTCTCTCGGGGACTAGGAATGCTAACCACATTCGTAATCTTGAGCTTCCTCAAATTTATGGGAAATTTGTCTATGAGAAAACCTCATCAACAGACGATACCACGACTTGAAAAAGTCTCGAGAAGTCAAGAAGTCCTTGACAACTATTTCCAATCCAAGGTCAACGCTTTTATTCTAACAATGTAATTCAAGATTTTCGGAAAACTCATGATGAGGAAGATATGAGGACAAGCGAGGAGTACACGAACGATTTAAATATTGAGTTTCGGGAAAGAGCACTCTCGCTAACTCTAAAAGATTTATTCAAAAACAAAAGTTTTCAAACGCTAAAGCTAATGAAGACACCGAATGTTTTAAGTGTCACAAAGGGTCATTTGCTAAAGCGCTTTTCAAAACAATCTCGAACCCTCTTACAAACCATCGGTCAAAGCGGTCTTCAGCTTTAGCAAATTTCAACCAAAATCTATCGGCCTCATCAAAATTTTCAAAGCAAACGATCATAATAAAGTCATTGATTATGAAACCAAGTATAAGAAAGCAAAAGCTAAGCTTGCATTGCTTTGAGGCAGTCCTCGAAACAACAACCAGTGTTAAATGCGTGGGGGTAAAAACAAAGGCCTCATTGTTGAAACCTTCGACTAGGATGAAGAGCCGGTATCACGATAATGAAATGGTGCATGTCATGCACCGATGGCCCTCTCGAGAGAGGACAAGCTAGTCTATTGGGAAGAATCATGCGTGAAGCAGAGATGCGTCAACATCACAATGAAGAAGGTAAACATCTTACTTTCTATGGATGATGACTCGATTGGCGATCTTATATGAATTATCTTAATGTTGACCTTAAGTTTGTAGAAGAGCAATGATTAAATATTTTTCAAAATACAACAAGCTAAGTTTTGAATGAAATAAGTGTAGAGATGAGCTGCTTATTTTAAAACAAGCCAAGCTTGAGGTCACTTTTGCAAATTCAAAACGAACTAGTTAAGAGAAATCAAGCTCTTCAAGATGAACTTAAAAGGTACAAGATATTCTTGATAGTTGAATGCTAAGAATCCTGGGTCTTTGATCTGTGGGTGCCCCTAATAGCAAAAAAGAGTCATAGGTGAAGATTAGCTCACGACTCTCACAACAAAGACCAAAGTTCTAAACCTTTTGTGTCAGTGGCATGATTACCAATATGCTAACAACTCCAAATTCCGGTGATTGGATTGAACGGGTTAATCCGAGAGTAATCTTCCAAATTTCGATTCGGAAGGATTCTTGAGCACGAGAGCCAAGCTCTTAAGAGCATGCTAGGACTCCGATGTGCCTAGTAGTATTGAACATATCTCGAGTCCGAATCGAATCTCAAACACCGCTTCCACCCGAGACCTCTTGAGGTGCTTGATCAAGCTCAGAACTTACTCCTCTAAAATTCAATCCTCACTCACCAAAAGAAAGGTCCGGACTTGGTAGAACCATCCTGCAAAGACCAACAAAACAAATCCAACAAGAATCTACTCTCGAGACTTCAACATCCTCTGTCCCAGAAGGCGACTAAATTCAAGAACTTCATCGAGCTTGGAGGAAGTCAAGAAAAGTTGGAATCCATCGAAAAAGCCCACGATTCAATCAAGGAAACTAAGTCGACCTCATCTAGCTCATCAAAATCAAAATCCACCAACAAACCAAGCGAAGTGTGTAATGTGTCATTACACCGTCATACCACCGACAATTGCTATTGAATCCTTTATTGTATGATCCGCAAAAGGATGATCACGAGCTCGCAGACCACTTACGATATGTAAGCTCATCGATGAAGCAAACTATACCAAAGTTGGTCATCGGTATGCTTCATCCTCCAAAACAACTCTCAAGAATAGAGCAAAACCTTTTCCTCTTGCCCTCTTTGTGGGTTTAATGATCATCATCGATGACTGTCTCATGAACACATCTTTGTGATATATGTGGAAATCCACTCATGAGACATCCCAACATGACGGTGTCATTCATGCAGGAGAAGTGCAAAACAACCCAAAATCACCGAGTCTTCCTCGGTCTCTAAATGCAAAACTGTGGTAGCACAATGCACTCAACCACCGACCATGAGTCGATTGCAAAATTCAAAGAGACCTGAGACCCAAGCCCACTGCAAGTGGGTCACTAAGAGATACTAATTGGTTTACTACTTGTGCAGACACGCCAGGAGCCTATTTGGCATCTAGGCGGTGGATGCTCAAGCATGATCAGTGTGAAGGAGTATCTGCACAAGTATGTAAAGGAACCAGACCCAAGGTAGTATTTTGTGATAACTCATCATGTCCCATCAAGGTTATGGTTGAAACCGCAATGGAATAGTTTTCTCTAGAATTGCTTATGTCAATGGTCTCAAATACAATCTCATCGATTAAGGGTCAACTATGTGATGCTAAGTACATTGTGCAATTCAATGACAAACAAGGTACCATTTTCAATGCCAATAAAGAAGTTGTTTTGATAGCTCCTAGAAGAGATGATGTTTATGTCTTAGACATGTCTACTCTTTCTCAAGATGGAACTGTCTCTTTGCCAAAGCCAACTGAATCTATCAATGGTTGTGGCACAAGAGACTCTCTCACTTAAACTTCAAAATATCAACAACTGGCAAAACAAAACAAGGTCCTTGGCTTACCATCATGGTTTTGCAAAAGACAAACCATGCTCCCTTCAGTGAAAAGGTAAACACCATGAGCATCTTTCAAACCAAACAAAATTTCTCCATCAAAAGCCGCTTCACCTCCTCGTGATATGGATCTCTTTGGATCATCGGTCCCAGATCAATCCGAGATGAGAAGTATACACTTGTCATTATTGATGAGCTTTCAAGATACACTTGGGTATACTTTCTTTCCAAAAAGTCGGGTAGGCGATACAATAATGTCATTCATCGTAAAAATTGAAAACCGAATGACATTCTTGTTAAACAAATCGGAAGCCGACAATGGTGCGGTTCAAAATCAAGAGCTTGAAAGCTTGTGATGAAAAAGGAATTTCTCAAAATTTCATCTCCTTATACCCCGAACAAAATGGGGTTCTTTGAGAGGAAAAGCAGAACTCTCATTGAGGTTGCAAGAACCATGCTAAATGGCTCGACCTCTCAAAGCATTTTACGGACAGAGTAGCGATCAAAGCCGTTATTACACTCAAAGCAGTCAATCATTGTCAAAAGACATAATAAAACCCCATATGAGACTTTCAGGTAGACTTCGACATCAGCTACTTTCATGTGTTTGGGTGTCTGTGTTTATTCATAACCACAAGGATCACTAGGCAAGTTGATGCAAAAGGCGATGATGGATATTTCTTAGGCTACTCACGATCTCCAAAGCCTTGAGGTGTTTAACACTAGAAGACAACAAGTTGAGGAAACCTTTCATGTCACCTTTGATGAAAGTACAGAAAGCATCGGGTTCACCAATACCTCGATGGAAGAAATAGGAATTGATGACTCATCAAGATATCCCTCTTGATGAGTTCAACATCGAAATCAATTCCTCATATCAGTCGATCTTTGACATCTCATATTATGTCTTACCTCACAACCTACCCCACCCAACTATCGGTGAATTCATTGATAATCAATCGGTCCTCTTTGGGATAGGTATCTTCAACCAATGTTCATGAACACGTGATTCAAGAACCCCAATCGAGCAGGACATCTCAATAGATGCTCTAAATTATTCGATTGCTCCTCGAACCGAACTCACTCCTGAGTTTCCGATGACCTCTTCAAGCTCAAATCCTAGACCACAATGTAAGTGGACAAAATCTTAGGACATTGAGCTTGTAAACATCATTAATGAACCCACCGAGGCATGCTCACTAGAAGCATGTTTGCTAAGTTAACCCGCGACTTGACACCAATGAATGTCTATCTTGATTACCTATCGATATAGAACCCAAAAGTGTCACCGAGGCTCTAAAACACCCTAGGCTGGGTTCAAGCTATGCAAGAAGAACTGCAACAGTTTGATAAAACAAGGTCATGACCTTGATCAAATGTCCTCGAGGATGTAGTAGTCATAGGAATGAAGTGGGTTTCGAAACAAAAGCGGTGAAAGCAACCGTCATTAAAAACAAAAGCGGACTTGTAGCCAAGGTTCACGGTCAACAAGAAAAGGCATTGACTATGATGAGACATTTGCTCTATTGCAAGAATGGAAGCCATAGGATCTTCCTTGCATATGCAACATACATGAACCTGAGGTCTACCAAATGGATGTTAAAAGTGCATTCTTAAATGGTGATCTCAAGGAAGATGTGTATGTTCGGCAACCTCAGGGCTTTGAGAGTAGTGAATTTCGACTATGTACGCAAGCTTGACAAAGTCCTCTATGGACTTAAACAAGCTCCCAAGGCATGGTATGAAACTCTTTCGGCCTTCCGATCCAAAACAAGTTTGTTCGAGAAAGATAGACAACACAATTGTTTGTCTCTGAGAACAAAACAAGATGTTATCTTGGTTCAAGTGTATGTTGATGACATCATCTTTGGTTCAACAAACTATACTCTTTGAAGCAGTTTGAAAACCTTGATGACAAAGAAGTTTGAAATTAGCATGATAGGGTGAACTCACATACTTCCTTGGACTACAAATCAACAAGCGATAAAGGAATATCCATCCGTTAAGAGAAATACACCGAAATCTCTTGAAGAAATATGAGATGTCGATCGTGCCTCGGTGAAGACCACGATGGGTAGGAGATCTTAGCAATGTTGAATTTAAAACAAATAATGTCATAGGCAATTTTAAATATCCTCAAATGTCCGACCTATAAGGACATTATGAAATTTCTTTATAATCGCTTGCCGAAACGGCCTTTGTTCAAGTATCCATCTACTCTGCACTCAAAACCTCCTCGGGAATTTTGGGGCTCTGACTAAGGCCTTTGACTCGACACCCTCACCGATGAGAACAACCTCGGACCACTCAAGGAATATCTCATCGGGTTCGGTCTAACTTGAGGGGCAACAATTCTACCCTGGATTATAAAACTTTTGCACCTCCACGTGGTTAGACTACAACAAAGGTGTTTATGTCGCCCATCCCGACCTCCAGCGGTGAAGGATGGGTTAAAACAAATCGTTTGGATCCAACTTTTTGGAGCGGGGACCCCGGTCACCAAAAGTTCATTTCCGTGGCTTGAGGATCCTATTCACTTTGTGATTCGGTCCTCGGCGGGAACCACTCATCCATTGAACAAGTTAACTTTCTCACCGGTTGATGATGGCATCTTGCACGATGAATGGGGTCAATGTCGACATGGGGAGATCATTTATGGTGATCTCGTAACCAACTTCTGAGCAAAACTAGAGACGAAATACATTTCGTATCCTAGGTTTGTCTCTTGTGCTTCTAAGTGTTACCGGGTACAAATTATCCATGGAAGAAAAATTTGGCCCTTTACCGCATCTGAGCCAATCAAATTTTCAAAAGGACCCATCCCTTGTCACAAACATTGAATTGACGACCCATATGGTTCTTGTAAACAACAGGAGGGAATCGATGTCTCTAACCCTGCTCCTACAGAGAAAGGGAACTCTCGTGGGACTAAGACCAAACCTAAGTCTCGGGCCCCGAGGCTTCAGAAGCACCGCCAAAAGGCAAAGAAGGCCTAAGACCGATTTGACACCTACCGGAGGCCAATCATCATCTACCCCGGTGACAACGAAGGACACGATAAATCGGCCGGTGCCTTTGTCCCAACTACTACTCCCCAAGATCCGAGGAAACAAACAACCTGTTGGTAGGGGCGCGCCCACAATGCCGGTGATGACATTAGCAAATCAAGCCTTTGTCATGGATACACCGATCGATCCCAAAGAGTCGAGGGAACCAAATAACCCGATAGGGATATCACTATCACCGAATCCGCTAAAAGGCTTTGGAAAAACCCATCGGTGTCTCGGGGTCTAAGGGGGACAAAGACTGGGAGGAAAGGAACAACCCGCCGATATGGAACCCAAAACTAATCCCCGACTCTAGAGAAGGCACTGGAAACTCCAGCCATGTCCGGGGGTCAAGAAGACAAAGACTCGGAGGATTAATACCACCGTAATATGGAACCCATCACCAACCCCTTGTTGATCGCTGCGATGTTCTTGGGCTACTATTTTCGAAGATGAGCTTCTTGACGATGATGAAATTTTATCGTTAGGGAAGAAGTGACGCGAGATTCAATCGAACAAGAACCTCGGCGATCCAAAGGAGCATACTGAATCCCATTTCAACTCGAAGACAATGCTACGCCTCCTCATCCAACTCGATGAATTTAAGCGGTTTGACAATGTTCTTCCACTAAGCGAAGACAAGCGGTTCAGTGGATCACCAAAGATTCAAGGAAATTATACTGGGGTCATGAAACATTGTGGGAACAACATACCGAAATTGGTGCAAGTTATGCGAGATCTCAAGGTCGAGGTCCAAGCCTTTGATGAAAATGTTCATGAGTGCAGGACTTGATGTATGACACCATTCACAGACCGGATGAAAATTTGGCTAAATTCTTGAGACAACTTGAGTGTTGGCACTGTGGTAGATGAAATCGGGGAATCATCAAAGAAGACCCAGCTCAACTCTAAAGTCTTGGAGGCTACCGAGGCGATTTGAAATAATCATCACCTCAGCTGAAGCGATGAAACCCTAAAACTGCAAATGTTTAGGGTCTTCAATCTTCGATCCAGTCTCTTCGAGCTACATTGGGATCTTTGACTACTCGGTGGCTACTTTGACTCGGGCCTCGTCTTCTATGGCTCGGAATCTTGGACCCTTAATGACCGCTTTGGAGGTATCTCAGCTAACTTGAAGCCAAAGTCACGGTATTCAGCGGATACTTGAGACATCAAGGCCATGATTACGAAATTTATCAGCCTTCAAAGGTCAAGCGACTCCGTCCCCCAGGTAAAAACCAACTCTTGCCCTCACCGACGCTCGACAGCAGCTTGAGGGGAGAATCTCATCAAGAAACTCCTCTTCACACCGAGGGGTGCCAACACCACCGATCTTAGCAATACCCATCTCATCACTTCCACCACAAACATCAACAACAACAACATCTTGGCAATACACAACACCTATCATGACAACAATACCACCCTTGGTTGCATCATCTTCCTCGAGCTAGGACAAAGGAAAAGGCATAATGACAACTCATGAGCCCGAGAAGATTCCCTACAAAATCGGTGACATCAATACCTTCACACCTCAATTTAACTAAATATCTTGCTAAAGAAGAAAGGAGATTGAAGCAGTCGAGGACGATAAGAAGAGTGAAGCACCGGTTCAAGTGATTGCGAAGAAGGCGAGAATGTGGAATTGATCCAAAGAAGCTTGAAAAGTGGTTGACGAAGTTCAAGGATGCTCGAGCAAAAAAATGGTGAAATGAAAAAGGCTGGAAGAAAAGAACAAAAGCTGCACCATCGTGAAAGCAAGAATTGACCATTATAATTGGACAATGACAAGCGTAAGACCACTCGAGAAGATCATTGATGTCAAAATCATCCCTGGTCTAAACCATCGGCAATGAACGACATGGGGGATGATAAAGGCATTTCGAGGTTCATGATCCCCAAAATTCATCGACTTTGGGATCACCGAACTCGATGAACTCGGTCCAATAATAGAAAAGAAGCAAAATGAGGCGGTTAAGGAGCGGATGAAAATGCTCGAAGAGGTATGAAAGATCGAGAGATACACCAAGACAACGGGAATTCACCGCTTTAATCTGCAGACCTCAAGGATCTCAACCACAATCATCCACCGGCAAAGGAAAGGGTTGAGTTCCACTGAGATAAAAGTGCTCGGATTCAATGCAACAGGAACCCGAAGGTGTTAAGTTCAGAACTGTCTAGTGATTGAAAAGCCCGAAAGAGGGCTATTCCACATTGATGTCTATGGAAACCCTGCATTTCAAAGGTGGAGTGACATTGATCATGCAGGTGTGGCTGCAATGCTAAGCTACATACCGCTGGCCTCTCAAATTGAGACTCTGCAAATGTCGTGTCTGTGCTGACTTAAACGCAAAGATAAGAGACCATCCTCGACAGGAAACACTCATCACCAAGAAAGTCAAGCTTGAAGCACTTGGAATCCATACGACCGACATCATTTTGATTAATCTTTGTACTAGTGATAGGAACCTTGTAATTTGATTAATAAATGATGTATGTTTTGTTAAAATATTCAGGTGTTCCTTATTGTATTCATTAGTACATTCGAGTGTAAGAAGAAGCCATTTGCTCAATTACAATCGATCAAACACTTAGGCTATTTGTATATCCAAATGGGGAGACTATTGGGTTCAAGAATACCCAAAACCCTTAATCTAGGATTTGAATTGAAAATAGCCCAAGTGTTTAGTCCGATAAACATTAACGTGTCACCGAGTGTACGGTCTCTCGGTGAGTCATCTTCGTGATACTCAAGACGAGGCGAAAAAAAGTCTCTCCACTCGATGGCGGAACTTAAAGGGTGAAGACCGAGTCGAGTCAAGAAGACGATGGATTCAAAGGGTGATGATAATAACTCACCTGAATCCCTAAGACTCCTCTCCAACTACTTACATCAAGACAAACGAAGTAGAAGAATGAAGGATGTAAAGGCGAAGAATGAGCGGGACATGGTGGGATAAGTTTGAATCAGATATGACAAAGTACTTATCAACCAAAGTCAACTTTCCTTGAATGGCAAAGATCGGGCTCGGTGTCATCCTTGTACTTAGGAAAGTAGTCTTGTCTCTTACCTAGATTAGTCTTTATGTGAGACAAAATACATCAAGATTTTGTCTTCGTATGATGTCGGTTGTCACTTAGGAAAGAGTCAAAATCATACATGTATAAATAGCATAAGAGATGGGAGTGAAAAGATTAAGCTTGTGAATTGTAAAACACACATACACGTAAGCCATCTTTTCACTCCTCCAAATACAACTTTATCCCCGAGATAGCTCGGTGGGTTCTAGAGTTGTGCTCGGACTTCTTTGAGCTTAGAGAGAAGTCACCAACCTTTGTCATTTCAATCCCAAGTGCTATTCAAGTACTTAGGTAACGATTCTTCTGATTCATTTCTAATAAGAATATGATGTTGAAAATTATCTAGTGTGCTTTACTTACGTTAATTTGGTCATTGTTCACTATTAACTTGTTTTATATTTCTAAACTGTTTTAAATGATAGTGAACGGGGAACAACAACAACATACCTGGATACATAATACCAACAAAGAAGACGAATAACCTACACATCAAATCAAAAAATAAAAAAACATCGTGTGTGTGATGAGATGAATGAGTGATATTAGGGTTTTGGAAAAACAAATACCGTATGATATGGTAAATAATTTGTTGTAGGGATTCTTATAATTATGTTTTTTAGATAAATACATTCCTTTTAAACTAATCAAAATAGTCAATGATTGGTTGTAGAGATTTATAAATTTGGTTTTTCAAGTTATAATAAAAAATGTGTTGGTCTAGTGGTAATCATGTTTGTTTGTAGACTAACATACCCGAGTTGAATCCAATGCATGCATGATTTTTGAAGAATAAAAACGAAATTTTAATAAATGAAAAAGTTCGAAAATTCTAATAAATTAAAAACAATATTGCTTAGGTGGACAAAAATATTGCTTAGGTGGACAACTTATGATTACATGGCATTAAAATGAATTACATGGCATTGAGGTGGCAATTGTGGAAAGATCTACGTGTCATGCCTCTGTTATATATAATATATATATATATATATATATAGTGTAAGGTTATTTTCAGAACCAAATAAATTGCGAGAACTCATGAGAACCGATCTTAGCCTTTGGATTATATCATCAATGGTTGAGATTGCACATGGCATATTTGTAAATAAATATGTAAGTTTCCAGCTTTTATTTGAAAGTGGAGGGCAAAATTGGCATTTTATCATTCAAGTTTGTTGGTAACTTATATCACTTCCATCATTTGAGCACCATCATCTGGGAAGTTACAATCATCAAACCACTTTTCTCTACAACCCTAATTTATTTTCTCTCTAGTTGTCACAGCCGACATATCAGTATCTTAACTCCTTGCCTCTCATTTTCTCAAAAACATCAATGACAAACACATCCAATGATTCAGAAAACCAAAAAAGGTTAGACGAAATTAAACCTTAGCAATATTTTTCGGTATAACTCTTCGTATCCAAATCAACCAAACGAATCAATTACGGATGTTTGATGGTTTGAAAAAATAAGCGGATGACATTGGTTTTTTGATTTTGGTAAGATTTATCAATTGGTTATTTAATTTCATCAATTATATGTTTATGATAAAGGTTATCAATTGGTTTTTAAATCCATCATTTTTTTAATTGATTTGTGGGTTTAATCGATAAAGGTTTTAACTCGTGATGGTGTACGATTTGGGGAAATGAAGATTGTACATCACATTACTTGTTATCATCAATGTAATATTTATCCTCAATGTACTCGTGATATGTACTACTGTATGAACACTCAATCATCAATGTAATATTTATATAATTAATAGTTCTGAATTGGGGAAATGAAGATTGTACAGCACAGACTTGTTATCATGATTTCAAGCGAATGCCATTGGTATGTTTTTTATTTCTTTATTTTAATTGTGAATTTGTGTTTTTTATAATTGAGTTAGCAGTCATCATCTTTAGCAATTTTGTTGACTTTTTATATTACTAGAATAGTTATTCTAAAACCATTTAATTATTATTAGCTAACTATGAATGTTTTTTTTTGGTAGATCATCTAACGCATGATGGTGAGACAAGGATAATAAAAATCTTGGTTCCTTTGATATTGGTTTTTCACACGGGGTGTTAAATAAAAAGAGTTTTACAGACGCTCAGCATGACTATTGCATCCAATTGGTAAGTTTTTGGATTTTTATATTATGAAATCTTATTGTTTTTTTAGTAGTGGTGTCTTTGGTTATCTTTGTTTGCTTTTGTGCATATACGATTTATTTGGTGCACATGTGTTTTGATTGTGCCAGGCCCAAATTTGAGGAAAAAAAAAAGTAGTTTTAAGTAATGGTGCATATGTGTTTTGAAGAATGGTGCATACATGTTTATGACAGGTAAAAAATCAATTAAAAAGTTGCATATGTGTTTTATGACCGAAAAGTAATAGTATGTGTCTTTCAAGATTATTTTAAAATTACTGTAGTGATGCATATTTGTTTCAATGTTAATATAAAATTAGTGTAATGATGCATATGTGTTTTATTGTTGGTATAAAATTTACGAAAGAATGTGCATATGTGTTTATTGGTTGCGAGTTACTGACGTTGTAGTTGTTGGAGTGAGACGATAAAACACATGTGTACAAGGATTAAAACACATGGGCGATTTCATGGGTATGAACTAGGCGAGGAATGCATGTGCACGCTTAAAGATGAACCAACTCATAAAGACATTGTATTAAACACATGTGCACGCTTCATATATTTGTAATAAAATTGAATACAAGTGTTAACATAATGGCGTTGTGAAGACAATTTGTAAATTTTGAAATTGTAAATCTAATAATAAAGTATTGTTGTTTGTATATATTTTATGCAATATTTGATATAGATACATGTGCATATACAAAATACCTATATAAACGAAAAATATAATTGTCATAGTTACTAGTTAACTCTTTTTACAAAACACATGTGCACATAATACTTTTTAAAAGGTACCATGCAAAAAAAAAATCCTTGAATTTAGAGCAAAAAAAACGTTTTAAAAAAAACTCAAAAAAAATTAAAAAGTAATTTTACCATTATACCCTTTTGAATTAAATAAAAAATTAATAATCAAAAAATCATTGGTTGATCTTTGGTTCATGCAGTTCTTGCAATTTATTTGGTTATGAAAATAACCTCACCTATATATATATATATATATATATATATATATATATATATATATATATATATATTGTCTCTTTGTCATGTTTTTCTCGATTCGATAATATCTACGGTCTTGATCTTTGTCATTCAAAGAATGACACGGACTTTAGATGTTGTTCAATTAAAAAAAAAATGAAAAATATTTTTGGGAGAAAGAGAAAGAATGGTTTATTGTCATTTCAGCAAGAACCGCTCTTCAAAGAAAGAAAAGAGCCATGCTTTATCTTGGTTTTCAAATCTAATGCTCGATTCTTTAAACAAATCCTTACTATCTAATGAAAACTAATTGCTTTGAAAATAACTCGGACTTTATTTTTGGAAATCATTTGGACTTAAAGTGTGTCAAATATCTATCTCAATCAACAACTTAGGTCATTGATTGAGGAGGAGAATGATTTCAATTAAATTAAAAAGTTATGTGTCATTCAATTGTTTTCAAAAGATAATCATGCATGTTTAATCAATGGAGTCCAAAGTCTCAAAATCTGATCCTTATCGCTTAAAACACTTTCATAATCAAGTCACAATTCTCCTTAAAGCTTTCCAAATCAATTTAAATCTACAGAGATCACAAATCTTAAATGATTTGATAATTGTGATCGGGGGAGAACTTGTGATTTAAATTGGATTTAATCAGATAATTCGGTAAATGGTTTTATAAGGATGTACATGCTCTCCTTCCCACATGTGCCAAACTATTTCAAATTTTCCATGCACAGGTTGAGGGGGAGCATCTATCTTAAACCACAAAGATCTTAAACAAGAACAATTTGTTTCAATGTGCAGTTTGTTCCCTCTTGTATGTGCAAAACTCTTTCAAACCTCAAGGCACATATTGAGGGGGAGCAAGCTTATGAAAACCTCATCCTCCCTTATATGCTTTATCTACTTGTTTTGATCGTGAAGTGATGTTGATATCTTTAGAAAATGGTAATCAAAGAAGTTAATTCTTCTCTTGCCTCCGTGTGCAAAACGATTTCACTTGATGCACATGTTGAGGGGAGCTTGTTCTAAAAATATCAAAAACAATTCAGGTACAAAATGCTTTGATAATATATCATAAGTATCCGGATTGATTTTCAAATGGTTTTCAATTGGTTCCAATGGGCGATGAACAATACCAAATAGACCGACCAACTTTACTTTATGTATGGTGATATAAGGATGATAAGGTTAGGTATTTGTTCCCATGATCCGCCGAATCGAGGGATCTACCCAGGACAATCCACTAGATAGTGTAGAAGTCCTTAGGTATATTGGAAAAAGGAGAAAATGAGATGTGGGAAGAGTATGGACTAAGACGAACTAGTATGGAATAAACCCAACAAGGTTCTAGTCATGAAGTCTCGTGAAGCACCGAAGGGTTGAAGAATGAAAAGAATTGAATGTGATAAAGGGTGAAAAGAAATAACCTTCATTTATTCAACCTTAGGCGTAAACCGGGTTCAATTCATATGCTACTCTTGGTGGTTACCAAGGTAACATCGGTATTGAAGACAAGACGTCATGGACCCAAAGGACGACCGCACTACATCTTCCCAAACCACTCAAGTTCCTATTAAAGGGCTTGTTTCATTCTCACGGGAACCTACATAATCTATCGATTTTCTTTTACCGATTCTCGAGTCGAAAAGGAAGAGGAAAGTAAAGGAAACGGAAAGTTTTTGTGTTCTTGAGTCTTTTTAAAGGAGGAAAGTGAAACGAAAGGAAATAGAGAGGAAGATTTGATAAGTAAATCTTCCTCCCACTTTTGGGAGGAAAGGAAAAGAAATGGAATCATATATTGTGTAAAGACTAATATACCCTTTTAAAACATTTGACATTAATAATTAAAGGGCATATATGTAATTTGACCAACTTATTTTCCTTTTCCTCTCACTCAAGAACATGATTATGATTACTTTCCTTTTCCTTTCCTCTATCTCAAGAACATAACAACTAACACTTACTTTCCTTTTTCATTTCTTTTCCCTTTCCTATTCTTTTCCATTTCCCTTCCCTAAAAACTCGAGAACTGAGCGTTAGAGATTGTTGATATTGAAGAAGGAGACCCTCTCCTTAGTCTCTGGCACAGGAACCAAATATGCACAAATTGAGTCTAGAGCCACGAGATGATCTTTAAATCTCATTAGACACTTTCAATGAAGACTCTGTTTCACAATGTGGAAAGAGAGATTATATCTCGAGTCCTCACATTATCCTTGTGGTATTGCTGAACATCCGAGTGATATGCAAACATATTCACAATGAAGATGGAAAGCCTTCGAGCCAACATCTAACAAGCTCCTGGTGGTGGCATGTGAGATCTATTCTATAGATCAACCATGTGACAACCTGTCTGAGAAACAATGGGCGATTCAATCTTTTGAATCAATCTCGGTTTAGGTTATGGATTGATTGATACCTTTGAAAACCGGTCATTGTGCTTAAAAACTCTTTTCTTTAGCACATCGATCGTGTACTTATATTTCAAAATAAAAGGTGTTTATTATTGATAATTGATTTTCATCAAAACCTTCGTTGTATTGCAAAAACAATCTCTATTAAGCGGTACATGATTGCTTTTCAAATCTCTTTTCATCAATCGGTGAATCTCAATTACCGGTTCACTCACTCCGTATTGTCTTCTTTGAGACGCTCCGTTTGAGAACGGCTAGAATAACATTCAAAACCCGTCAAGGAAATTCTTCGAATTATACGATCACAAAGTAGTTTTGTAACCGATCAACGGGAACCGTGGGCGTGTACCTCAATTCAACAAAAGTGATCAAAGACACTCTTGTGTGCTTTATTGCTAACTGTTTTATGCGGGAACACTCTACATTTCGGTGATCGAGAATGGAGCGGTCAATCCATAGCCGCATGCTCACACACATTCATCTCAAAAGAAATCATGATTAGTGCATCAATGACTCGATATTATCACTCCATGCTTCGCTATCTGCGCCAATATCATGAATCAACGAAAGCTTCCGCTACTATGATGAGAAGATATCATGATCGAGAATGTGAGCATGTCGGTCCAAAAGTCACGACATCGAATTATACCAACACCACAATGGATGAGTCGAGATTGATGTTTGCCGATGATCTCAAAACTGCTCAAAACTCATTATCACATGGATCAAGAAAAGACCTCCACTTGGATTAACCAAACATGCAATGAGAAGAATCAATGACTACGAGCTTCGAGCAAAGTACTACACAAAGAATGCAAGAACAATTTTTATGTAATATCTGTTTGTATTCGATGTAATTTTAGTATATGTTTGAGGTGACCTCCTTAGGGGAGATTGTTAGGATTTAGTAAATCCAAGTATTAAAGAGTCGGTCACCTCAAGTATATGTAATCGTTAGTAAGCTCGTAGTCGAGATTAATATAAGTTAAGTAGTATTTAGTTTAAGTAACACCGTGGAGGACGGACGGGTCTTTACCCATCTGATGCACGATCCAGCGACCCGATAGGTGGCGATTTATGTAAAGATTATAAATACTCTACCTTCCAAGGTAGAGAGTTGGAGCTCATAATAAGATTTTTCTTTCTCTCACTAAAGTTCCCTAAACCTCTAACTTTCTCTCTAGAACTCATCTTGTACGCCTACTTTGGTTATGGTTTGATGTGTATGAAAACCAATATGTTACATAATCCCATTTAGACGAAAGGGTGACATGCTTAATTACCACGATCCCTTTATCACTCGAACACTTCATGTAGAGACTTTCGAACCGGCGACTCTTGTAGTAGATTCGTTGGCTCGCCAATGATGAATCCCGCACATTGCATCAATGTCATAATGTTCCACTGTTGGAAAACATGTGGGTAGCCTTTGCTCGATGGCTATGCGGTTGAGTATATGGTCACGGAACGGAAGTGTAAGTGATGTAGCGTATTTCTTTGTACCATCGCTATCGTGTAGAAGAAATTCCAAATATTTGTTGAAGAAATAGTGAAATGGAATCCTATGTTGATCGGTTGACCAATTGTTGGTAGAGGTTTAGACCGATCGGTGTAGTATGGAGGATTGTCTCTTTGGTAAAGTCGATGTTTGCTTGTGGTTGAGCCAATCAATGTTGTTAGACATGGCTCGTGCTATATTATCAAGGTGATATTCAACTTCAATAGCACTTTCCGAGCTGTCTTTGAGTAGTTGAAATGCTTCATTCTTGATTCGTTTCAACTCGATTTCGTCATCTTCTTCACACGGAACTTCTCTTGCAGAAACTTAGCATGCTCCAACGTACTACCTTCTACCATATCTAGATCATCAGTTGGAGCGGGAGTGGCATCAACAAGTTTAGAAAACCATTCAAACTTGGTGTCATCTTCGTCTAGCCATGAGACGACATCAGCCTGAGGCGTCTTCTTCTTCCTCTTTGGCTTTGATGAGGATTATGGTTTCTTTGTTGTTGAAGCGGGAGAGGTGGGTTGTTGTTGGGGCTCAAGGACTTCCTCATCGTCACCAAAGGTATTCAAAGTGATCACGGTTTTCTACGTTCTGGGTGGTAACTTTCGAGTCCCGAGGTTTTCCTTAGAAGAACGTGTAGGAGATCGTTGTTGAGCCGGAGTCCTTTGGGGTGGAGGTTGTATGGAGGATGATTCACCGCTTTTTCTTGAGCGCTTAGGCTCTTTATCTTTATCCTTATCTTCATCGTCTCTTGGATGCTTAGGCCTTCACCTTCTTCTCGCATGTCGATTTAAGTTGGTATTCAAAGAATGCTTCAAACAATTTACCTTCATAAGAAACAAATGTTGCGGATCGTTTGACATTTGAGATACCGACCGAAACCAATTCAAGATCGAGAATATTATGGGATCAACTGGATTGATGTTTACTTGCATAGGTGTTGATCTCATAGTTTGCTTGGCCAAATGCAATAGATTCGGATAGAGTTGTTTGGTAAACATCTCCTTGTAACCCGTAAACGATGTCAAGAAGGAACTTGTGAGTGTAACCTTTGATCATCTCGCTCATTTCCCTCGAGGATCTCATTCCATGAACTTCGGATGTACTCCTTGCGGTGACATCTTGTCATTCTCGCCATGAAGATATGAACACGGTCACGAGAACATTCGACTTTCCATAAAGCATGTCTTTCTTCCCGACCGCTGACATGTTTAACGATCCTTGTCTTTGCCGGAAGTCCAAGAGTCTGCTGGCTTCTTGATAGATTTGGATGGATTTGGTTGATCTTCCGGATGGTGGTGGTGAAGAGTGAGAGGATGAATCGATGATGAAGAGTCATGAGGAGGTTCAGGTCCTTAGGAGGTTCGAAGTTTTCTCCTTGGAATGAGTTGGATTGTTGAGAAGATAATCATCATAGTTTACTTCGTCATCTTGTCCGCTTTTTAGCCTTTTCTTCACTCGAATCTCGGCCTCTTCCTCCGCTTTGGTATGAATTGCACCTCTTCATCGTCTTTTCTCTCGGACTTTTCCTTTTCTCGGTTCTTTAAGATCATAGGTGATGGTCTCCTCGATCGTTGTTGTTGTGGATCGTGGGTGGTGGTACCAGCCCTTATCGGGTTGATTAACCGCATCAGATCGGTGTAGTTAGTACATAACTTGACCCTCCAGGGGCACAAATTTGTTCTTCGTTTGAATTGTTCAAGAACGTGTTGGAGTCTCAAATTTTTCACCTTTTTCCTATAATCTTTGTCAAGTTGCTCTTCATCTGAACTTTCTTCTTCTTCTTGCTCAAGCACCAGAGTCTTTCCCTTGTCACCTTTGGGACTTGGAGGTTTTGCTACTTTCTCAGTTTCAACGTTTGGAGTTTCATAGTAGAGAACTTGTTCATCCGTATTAGTGTTTTCTGAGTCTTCATCGACTAGCTTTCTTTGCGGTTCAGACTTGGGAATGGGAATAGGAACAGCTTCCTTATATGGAACTTTCTCATCTGTGTCCGTGTTTCTCTTGGGAACTTCCTTTACTCTCGCTTGCAAGACTTCCTCGCACTTCCTCTTCGGTTTTCCTTGTGGGTGTGCCAAAAGACTTGTCATCGAGAAAACCAACTTTGCTTTCTTCAACCGCTACGGATACCTTTTGTATGTATAGAGCTTTTGATTTCATCAGACGGAAGGTGATCCGCAACACAACACCTTGTTTCTTTGTTGTTGATTCCTTGAATCGAATTAGAGTAGGTTCGAGACAACATGTCGTGATTGTTGGGGTCATTGATTCTCTTGGGGATATCGGTTATACCCAAGTGCTCTTTGATCAACAATTTTGTATATCGATATAGGGATCTTTGAGCCAATCTTTTTGAGGAATGTCATCATGTCGTCCCATATCGAGCTCGACTTCAATGTGCTTCATGTTGACCAAAGCCCAAAGATTTGCGCCCATGAGCTTGGGATGCTCATAGCCACCGTCACGACCGTAAACAAATTTGGTGATGATGATGTGAGAGTTCTCCGGGGTTGAGGAATATTCTTAAGATCCACATGTGAATGCGTGAGTGACTACTCCGACTTCGTCATAACCAATGTCGAGCATGAATTGTAGAACGATCTTCTTGATTGGTGTGGCATTGAGTTCGGTTGGCTCGATGACCGGAATGAGGAGAACAACCCGTAAGTCCGCATGTGTGATGGTGACTTGCTTGTGATTGAGAGTCACAGTCACAACATTTTGCCCTTTGATCCGCTTCATTGTGTGCCGTAATTTGTATGTAGATCTTGAACGTGGCGAGTTGGTGAGCATATTCGATAAGAATGATTCTTCGTAATATCCACCGCAATTAAGCAAGAAGATTCCGAGCGGTGAGAGTTTCAAAGTCAACACGAAGGTTATTCTTTCCTATCTTCATCGGATAGCCATTAGGAAGATATCAAGACGGTGAGAACATTGGTGCATCCACATTCGCATTTGGCGTCCATGTTGTGATCCGAAGATATTTAGCCAAAAGAACCAACATATCGAAAGACATTATGTTAGTCAATGATGGTTTTATTGTCTATCTATTTATTGAATGTGATATGTCGATGATTGTTACGAGTCCAATGTCACTTGTTTGTCTAATAGTCCAATGACGCGTGATAATTTTGTGAGTTGTTTAACTTAAGTTTTAAAGTCCATTTTTTCACTTATTATTCACAACTTGTTAAACATTTAAGCTTATAGTGGCATGTGATTGGTTTCGTTGGCGTTATGATTTATTTATTTACAAGTTTACGCGTAACAATTCACAATTAAGGTTAAACAAGGCTTAGGCGTAGAAATGGCAAGCTTATGCGTGCAGGAATGACATACACGTGCACGCAAGCTTATGCGTGGGTTCTTGACTTACGCGTAAGAAATATTACGCTGCGTGGAAAAGGGCGACTTATCGTGAGAGCTACAGCGTGGCAGATACAAACCTTCACGCGTAAGGCTTACCGTAAGAGTCAACCTTATGCGTGAGGTCACTGTTACGCATATCCTTCATGTGATACGCGTAGTCCCTCTCTTACTCATAACATGCTACGGTAAGGTGATCCTTATGCGTAGATGTCAAACAACCTTGATTCTGAATTTTCACGTAACAAACTGAAATAAGAGCATAATAGCACCAATTTTAACACATACATTCATTTAATTTTCAGATCATATCATGAAAACACATTAAACGATTACGCGTAAAAAGCTTATCGTAGACCTAAACCCTAAAGTTCAAGAATTACGTAAGATATCTAGCCATAGAATTGCACCAAAGTTTTTCTAGGAATTCTAGGAAGCCTATAGAGTTGTTTTATGCAAGTTTTAACATCAAACTCTAAGTGAATCAAAATACCCAATTCATACGAACATAAACCCTAATTTCCAATTCATAAGTCATTAGTGTTTCGGTAAATTTCTGCATAGATATGATCAATTAAACTCATAAACATCATCTTGCAAGCAACGATTAGCCGTAAACGCTTATACAATAAAACACCCAATTCACGATAAACCCTAGTTTTCGAGAATCAATCAATTCGTGTTTCGCGGGTAAGTTTTGAGGATAAAATGGTATCATTGATGTTATAGAAACGTTTTGACACAATTATTTTAACCACAAACACATAAACAAGATTATGTGTTCATACGCATACTGCCAGAGAACAAAAATCGTCCTTAGATTAATATCTAACCGTTGTTTTTCAAAACGATTCAAAACCATTGTTTATAATCTTGTTACAAACACAAAAACACTTACAAAATGAAGATCTGAAACACGGATTTGTGGGACTAATATTAGGCGTAGGATTTGGTTTGGTAAAGTATTAAATGTGAAGTGTAAATGTTAGGTGGGATGTTTTATTAAAATAACTTTAAACTTTTGTGCTTTAGTCCTCCACCTTTCCATTTTCATCCAATGCCTTTAACTTCCATTTGGTTACCAAACAAAGGATATTTAGGAAAGAATTTTGGCGACACTCCCCCTCGACTTAAGAAATAATGAAAGTTTATAAATCTTAGTCTGAGGAGTGTCAGAGAACCAGAAATGTGACCACCATTATTAAAGAAACAACCGGGATTGGATAACATGCAAGTACAAGGGTTTTATGAAACTGAAAAATATTTGTTTTCTCCCCCTCAACACTTGATCGAAAAAATACTGAATTTTAAAAGATTAGAGTGTTGAAGGAAGAGATGTACTTGCCATGTTAAAAGAAATATAGATGGAAGATTATTTTTGTTGTTTTATCCGATTTTATAATTTTGTATTTTGTTTTGAAAAATATTTACAAAAGAGATTTTGGTGTTTGATCGGTGTTTAAGAATGTTTTAAGAGTTCATCCGGTTCCTCTTGAGTCAAACACCGCATACCAATCCGTGGACCAACTCATTAAACCTAGCGTGAGCTAAGGCTTTGGTGAGAGATCGCCAATTGGTATTCTGTACCCACAAAGTATAATTCAACAGTACCATGTTCCACGTGGTCCTTGATGAAATGATATCAAGATCGATGTGCTTTGATTTCGAATGTTGAACCGAGTTGCACGAGATCGCAATGGCACTCCGATTGTCGCAAAGACATCGAATTTTGTCAAACACGTAACCATAGTCTTTGAGTTGTGTTCTCATCCAAATGACTTGAGCACAACACGCACGACATGGCTACATATTCTTACTGCTGAGGAGAGCGATGTACAATCCTCGCTTCTTCGATTGCCATGACACCGCTTTATCACCAAGAAATTTTAGTGCTCTCAAGTACTTTTTGTGAATCTAAGCATCCCGCGTGGTCGTCATTCAAAAGCTATTAGTTTAAAACCGTAATCCTTCGGATACGGATCCCCAAGTTAATAGTTCCTTGATGTATCGAGATTCTTTTAGCCTCGAGAGGTGGGTTTCATTGGTCTTGACCGATAACGGAGCAAAGATATACTGTAAACACAATATCGGGCCCGCTTGTCGTTAGATACATGAGAGACCCAATAATACTATGGTATTTAGTAGGGTCCACCAATTTCCCATGTAAATCAAAGATCTAGTTTCTTGGTATGAGCCATTGGTGTGGCATAGGTGTCACGCTTTGCATTCCAAATTTGTTTAACAATTCAAGGGCATATTTGACCGACTCAAGAAAATACTACGGGTGATTGATGAACTTGCATTCCTAGAAAGAATGTGAGTTCACCCATCATTGACATTTCAAAATAATTTGTCATTAATTTTGCAAAAGCATTTGAGTATTTTAAATGTGTTGACCCAAAATGATGTCATCCACATAGATTTGAACGATTAAGATGTGAGCCCGTGATATTGTATGAAAAGTGTGGATCGACCGAACCTTTGGTGAATTTATTGGCAATGAGGAAGGATGATAACTTATCGTACCACGCTGAGAAGCTTGTTTGAGACCATACTGAGCTTTGTTCGGTTTGTAGACATGGTTCAGAACTGGATCAACGAATCCTTCCGGTCGGTCGACATAAACCGTTTTTCGGTTCCCATTCGTAAAAGCGCTTTGGCGTCCATTTGAAAGACCGTTATGTTCATATGAGCGAACGCGAGAAAAATCGAGCGACCTCAAGATGAGCAACCGGAGCAAATGATTCTCCAAAGTCAATACCTCTTCCCTGCCTATAACCCTTAGCTACCGACGTGACTTGTTTCGACACGTTCCCTTCAAAGATCCAATTTGTTTTTCCAAATCCATTTGAGACCAATGACGTAGACCCCTCGTTGGTCTTTCTACTAGTTCCCATACTTCAAGACGCTTGAATTGGTTGAGTTCTTCTTGCATGGATTCAATCCGGTTGTCTTTGTCATTGCGCCTTTAATGTTTTTAGGCTCAGATTAGCAGACGGTGAGAGCATAAATGCAAGTGTTCACCATCGTGTGAAGACATTGTCTTGTAACGACCGGTTGATTCGGGTTGCCAATAATATTCTCTAGAGGATGGTCTTTTGTCCAACGATGTGTAGAGGGTTGATGTTGGTATACATTGTCGAGATTTTGAGGATTCAAATGGTTTGTTGATGATTCCGCGACATGAGGTGCAATGTTTCATTGGCAAACGGGTTAAAGAACGATTTGGATCAAAATCTGCGGTGGGGTACTTCATTAAGAACATCGCATGTTGTTCAATGTCGTTGGAAGGTTTGTTCAACTGTTGTTGTAGAGTCAATGGTGGTGCTTCTTCAATAGTAGTTGTTGTAGTAGGTGTATCGTATAAGAGTATGATCGGGTTGAGCGAGAAACAACGGATACACCGAGCACGCTCATCAATGTCATCACTAAACAATGGAGCAAATAGCGTTTCCATTTGTTGACGTAAAGTGGGGCTTAGTTTATGATGATGGGGTGTGAGGGAAGTTTAAACGGTTGTGACTGTGTTCCAAGTCGTTATGCTCGAAGCCATCTCGTAAGTTCATCAAAATTAGCATGAATCGTTTCCATAACCCGCTTTGTAATGACGATTCCGGATCCGAAACCCTTAGAATTTTCACAATATCCTATAAAGACTCCAATTTCGACTTTGGCTTTGAGCTTTCCAAAGTCATCACGATAATTATTTAGGTAGCAAAGGGATCCAAATACATGATGTGTTTTAGATTCGGTTTATGGTTGTGGGTAAGCTCAAAAGGTGTTTTGTTGTGGCGTTTAGTAATCATTGAACGATTTTGAGTATAACATGCGTTGATACAACTTCGCCCACAAGTGTCCGGAAGTTTAGCATTGATTAACATTGTTCTTGCAGCTTCCACTAACGCTCGGTTTCGTCTTTCAACAACTCCGTTTTGTTCGGTGTACGTGCAATAGATGTCTCGATGCTCAATTCCCACTTTCTCATAAAATTCTCAAGAGTTTGGTTAACAAATTCGGCCTTTGTTTGTTCCGATTTGGCGGACGTGTTCGTGGAGCGAACTTGAATTTTCGTGAAAGGTGATGATCATCTTTGGAGCTTGATCTTTACTTCAAGAAAATAGACCCAAGTCCATCGTGAGTAGTCATCGAAAATTACCAAGATGTAGTGTTTGCCATTAATCGCTTGCACGCGCGATCGGGCACAAATCCATGTGAAGAAGATGAAGCACATGCCTTGAGTTGTGTTCCACCTTTGAGGGAAAATGAGCACTGGTGATTTTCCTTGTTCACAAACTGAACATAGGTGATCTTTAGAATACGGAATCTGGAGACCTTCAACAAGTTTCATCGAGCAAGGTTGGTGATGGTTTGAAAGTTTAGATGTGAGAGACGACGGTGCCATAGCCAAGATTTTGTAGATGTAGCCTTTGAGAGTAGAGCGGATGGGATATGAAGCCACCATGTCTTGCATTGAGATTGTGTATAGACTAGAATTGCGAGAGCCGACATAAGATCGCTTCCTTGTAGATCACGAATGAAACAAGTTTTCTCCTAAAAGCAACTTCCAAATCTCCATCACGTAATTGACCGATCAAAAGAGATTGTGACCGAGGCCTTCCACATAATAAACCCGCTAATTTCAATATTGCCATTGATATAATCTTCGTAGCCCATGATAGCTCAAGTGATCATTCCGAACTGACGGTGCCAATGAACTTTGCAATAAAGTTTGATAACAGCTTAAGATTGCCGTCATGTGTCGGGAACATCCGCTATCAACAATCCAAGGATGATCCGTATCACCGCATTACACAGCGGCACACGGATAGAATAGAGGTAGATGTGGAACCCGATGAGTTAGAGGGTTCCTCGCAGCTATAGTAGAAATACACATCAATGATTTTAGGCATCTATTTAAATCCTAGTGTATTATGTATCCATTTCGCCATTTCCACTAGTCTTAACTTTAGTCTTAGTGAATGCACTAGTGGTACTACATTCTTCGAGGTGATATCGAACTCTGATTACATCAATGCGCTTATTAGAATCTAAGGAGGGCGGTCTACCAAGCACGGACTTAGAAGCATTAGTGGGCCTAAAGGTATTCCGATTCTTAGGATTCCGTAAACGAGACAAGATAGCTCTAGCAACACATTTGTCATGACAATCGAAAGCATACTTTTACGACAAATAACACAAGAAGCATCCGACTAAATATCAAAAGTACTTAAAGGTTTAGCATTCGTTACAACACTTTTTCCATTACATTTGTCGAGGCTAATATCTAAAGTGGGTGCAACATGAGTCTTATTCAAAATCCTGAGGTGTTCTTCTACTTCAGCATTCTTTATTGATCTTTTCTTAGGTCGTAACTTCCTATTCTTCCTTGTATTGCTCCTAGGCTTTGAAGTGCGGACGTTGGGAAAAGAGGCAACTATTCTGTTTCAAGAGAGGGAAACACATTAGTATCTTGTGTTTTGTTAGTAGGCATTCGGATTCACGTTTTCTAAGTGTTACGGTGCAATTCTCTTAAGGATGCTAGGTGAACTTCTTCATACTTTCCTAACATTTCCGTAACTTAATGATAGTGTGCACCAAATCTTGATTTTGAACGAAGATTTCAGCAAAATTCATGACTTCTTTAGTGTGTGCAAGATAATGATCAAGTTCGTTTGATGCTTCATCACGAGTCTGTTTGAGTAAATCAAATATGACACCATATTCCTGTTTAACTTTTGAAATTTCATGTTCATATTTTGAGATTTGACACTTAAAAGACATGTTTTGATCATCCAGTTGCTCAAGTTTTGGATTAAGATTTTTTGCATGCAACTTGGTGATTTTGTTTTGAAAAACAAGTTGTTGATCGTGAATATCTTTTTGACACCAATTAAGATGACGTTTTGCATTTGAAAGTTCATTTAATAATCGCTCATTTTCAACTTTTAAAGACTCGATTTAAGCACATTATCGGATTCTCAACAATTTCAACAGAATCAACAATATCAAAGAGAGATGATCGATGCATATGCACAGCATTGTAATAACACAACATTATGGATATCAAGACAGATAACATCTTCCAAGAGTCGATCAACATCTTTTCTCAACGGTTTCTTTTGCGTTTAGTATTTGAAATCGATGTTTCGCTTTTCTAAAACTTTTCATGAGACCAAGTTCCTTGTGAAAATCCCTTTCCCAATATTGTGCACAAGTTTTAAATTTTGACATGGGGTAAAAGTCGTTTCAAGAATATCTCATTGTTCTCGCGCCATTGGCAATTGAAAATGTTCAAATTTTATTTCGTAATGAAATTCAATCTCACGTTCCAAAATTTTGAGGTCGATAAGAAAGTGTCAAAGTATTTTATAACGCGACAACTTTCGGCTTTTCTTTTAACTTCACTAAGTGAAGGTAAAGGACCATTATTTTGTGCACCATTGTGTTTGGGACTAACTTTGAGATCGGTGTGATAACAAAAGGTTTGTTAGAAGTATCTTGTTGTTTGACAAAAGTGATGGCTTTTGAATAGTTAAATGGTTTGTTATAAATGACATTTTCCATTTTGACCGACTCGTCATCGCATCTAATTCCTCCATGCGATTATATTCAACAACGGTCATAATTGAATCATCAATTCTATGTTCTCAGCCTTTGTAAACTTGAGGATTTGGTTTGAATGCTCGTTTGAAAACTTAGGTTTGTAATCGGCAAGTATTGGTCCATATCCATTTGGATTAGGTTTAAAAGTAAACTTTTGAATGGTTGTGATTGACTCACCATGTTTATAAACAACATTTCAAACTCTTTGATTTTGGTTTGTAAGTCGACAATTTCTTCAAGATAGTTATCTATTCGTTTCATGGAATCTCGTTTGTACTCGAGAACTGCTTTTGACAAGTTAACAACTCGGCCTTGGTTTTTGAGTTTCTAAAGTAAGAGTGTTAAGTTGTTGTTTATGTTCATGTTTCATTGTTCTATTTGAGACAACAAAGCATTCTTGAAACGGTTAGATCACGATATGTCATTCTAATGATTTTCATTTTGATGAGATTTAGCAAAGCGACTTCAAAACCTTCTTCACGCTTTTTCTTAAGTTTTGAAAAATTGATTTGTCGAATTAAGCATTCATTATCCCTAATTAACAATGCATTTTCTCTTTTAATTTTGTGCAAATTTCCAACCAAGAGTGTTGGTCTTTAATTAAGGTCGAGCTCAATTTCTATTAGACCGAAGCTCATTTTGTTCAACGCGAGTCTCAACATGATCATCATTTAGATCCTCAAATATAATCACGAGTCAACTTGATTATCATTACCCATAAGGTCATCTTGATCGTCAAATATAACTACGGCATTTATTTGATAATCATCGAATGAGATGTGGATTGCTCATGTTGAACACTCGATCCCGGCTGGGATGGAGAAATGGCGGAGATATCGATCGTGGATGAGTATATTATGTTCCGGACCGAGACAAGCCATCGATGTCATACATTGGGCTGTGTCACTCATGTGTAGAGCTTGCATTTGTGCCATCATCATCATCACGCATTAGCCTACAAGTCCTCCATATCATCATCATAATCAGATCCGCCATAAAGCTATGTTCCTTGTTTGTAAGAGTTCCACCACTTCATCCTTAAGAGCCAAGAGCAACGCCTCTTTGTGATAAGCATCGCCTCTTGTCCTCGGCTTAGGACATGCATTAGCCAGATGACCCTTTTCATTGCGGTTATAACAACGAAGACCATTAACCCCATTCGAGCATTCCCTGCTCAACCACTTGAGCTCTCTTGTTGTTGTGGAGCACCTGGTTATTCCTTCCAATAGCATTAAACCCTTGACCACCTCCCATCGACGACCATAACCACGGTTCGAACTTCAACACGTCCATTGTTACAATAACAATTGATTCCTTGTGTTGGATGAGGAACGAATGCGATTGTTGGATTTGTTTGTATATCGACCAAAGGCTTTAGCAATCATAACAAATCCTTTTGCAATTCATCAGCAGCAGAGTCCTCATCGCCTTCCTTATGTAGTGCTTGAGCATTGTTGTTGTTGTAATGGAACCAATTGAGTTTGTTGAGGTTGTTCCTTGACCGATCATATGGTGTGATGGTTGCGCTTGGTCGAGGAGTCAAGTTCTTGAGCTTTTGAGGAGGAAGATTAGTTTGAGCCCACAAAGCAAGTTGTTGATTATCGTGAATTGTTGTGAAGTTGGGAGTCCATGGATAGTCCTTTCTTTGTCAACTTCTTTTGGTGAGGCTTCAAATAGTCGTACAACAATCCGTATGTAGCATGATGAAGGTTCTTAGCTTGACGGATAAAAATGACATACTTCTCCCATTCCGGACCAAGACTACTTAGGAACTTAGTGTTGTGACAATTCAAGGCATGATGATGTTGTGTTTGTCCAAATCATTAATGATGTCTAAAAGCGATGATGATATGACTCTAATGTCTCTCCGGTTCAATCATGAAGTGTTCATAAGCCAAGTAGATTTTGGATTCCATGTCTTCACGATTGAGTGTTGTGCCTTCCATTAGAAGATGAATATGTTCCACATTGCTTTAGTTGTTTTTGAGCATCAACACTTCAAGGATCGGATTGGGTAGTCCCAAAAGGATGTATTGCATTGCTAGTTCATCGGCTTCAAAGTGTAGAAGTTCATCACCGGTGAGGTCAAGATAGTTGCAATGTTGGTGAGAGCATCTCTTGGTGGATTGGCATCCGATCTTGGTGTGATAATGATGAGGCATTTGAAATGGACCTTTCATAATGACTTTCTTTAAAACTTTCCATGTGGCTTCTTTAGATCACAAAACCTAAAGAACCTTATCACCCATTGATCATAATTTCGGAGTGAGCATTGAGGTCTATCAAGTGAACCGCTTCATGAATTGATTGATGGCTACTTAAGGCTTCACATCTTGCCAAACCATGTCGGTTCCTTCATAGTATTCCCGGATGGATGTTGATTGTACAAGTTTATGTAAGGTTGTACTTGAAGACTAGGTGGTGGTTGAACCATTTGTGGTGGTGGAATTGCTCCAAGTTGTGGAGTATGTTGTTGATAAATCATTGTTGATGATTAAATTTGTAGAAAACTAGTAGGGGGTTGAATAGTTTACCGATTAAAACTTTGTTTTGAAACTTATTGAAAGATCAATTTATATTGATCTTAAGTACGTTAATGAAATATGCAAGCAATATGTAATAAGTAAATAAGGAAAGAAATGATCAAACCACAACAAGTTGTTTATAGTGGTTCGCCTACAAGGACTCTTTTCCTTGCCCTACTCCACTCCCGAGTCTCACACTCGAGAGTTTAACTTCACTAGTCAACAAGCTCCTTTCACGGCGGAGAAAACCTTTACACTCGCTTACACTATTTCCGACACTAAGCTAGATGTCGAGTTCTTTCCAAGGGTACAACTACTCCCACACACAAAGTATTTTGAGGACTAAAATACTAACCACTCACACTCACAAGATTATGATGGTTTGATACAACAATGAAGTATGAATCAACACTAGATCATACAACACTAAACAAACAAGACTTCCAACTTCTCGTTGAAGCTTGAATATGACTTGATCTTCTTTGCTACAAAAGAGATCACTAATATGATATGCAACTGAGTTAGAAAGGTTAGAGAGAAGATATGTATGAGAGTATGTTAGAAAGGGATGATAAACTACTTGGCTTGGCATTGCTATTTATAGCCAAATGGACAGAGTTGCCCACGGACGGCGGACCCTTAAAGGGTTCCGCCTGTACCATTTTGGTACCGCCTTTGGTCTGACAGTCAAGATATCAAATCTTGCTTAAAGTCAACTCAATCTAAGAGATTGTGCAAGATATGGAGAGTATAAATCTTCACAAAATATCTAATGGAATCTACAAATGATTCCCATGATGTAATACATGATGTCAAATGTTGTATTACTATTAATAGAAATATGCAAATGCTTAAGTAGTGTTTGGTTTTAGGAACCTAACACATTCTACAAACTACTATCATACATAATGATTAGAGTCATATCAAGATGTTACTAATCATAAATGTAAATGCTTGAATGATGAATATATTTGTTTAAGAAAGCTTGTTTTAATATCTAATAAACTTGACAAGCTTTAAGCTTTTATAAATTAAATTTACTTTTGTCGTTAACAAAACTTAGGCAAAGATCAAAAATATAAATAACGCTTAATGACGATATTTGTATTAACAATCTCCCTTTTGTTGAGGACAAAATATAAATTTATTTTATAAAAGAAACAAAGTTTGTACAAGAGTTATAAAATATTAGTTTTAGAACTTGAAAAGGAAATGATAATGTAAGTGTATGAAATTTGACTTTTATGAAAGTCAAAGAATTCACTAGTTGATGCATGATGTTGACTTTTTCGTAAAGTCAAGTATGCGCTTGACTTTTAAGAAAAGTCAAGTATTATCAATGAGGGTTCTGTTTGACTTTTAGAAAGTCAATTGTAAGCGATTTGACTTTTCGTAAAAGTCAAATATAAATAATTTCCAAGTTCTATATTTTCTCCCCTTTTGTCTCAACAAAAGAAGAAGCTATCTTGGAATGTAATGAGCTGAGCTTATTATCTCCCCTTGTTCAAAGCTCCCCTAAATTGGGTGCTTTAATGGGAAGATACATGGATTGTGAAAATAAAGCTACAAAAAAATGTTAGTAATAATGATCATTCACAAGCATTTCCAAACACTATGTAATGACACCAACAACATAATAAACAACATTCATTTGTTAAAATTTTCATGAGTAAAGGTCATGAAAAGAGAACACAATGATGTGTTTCTAGTACAAGAGAAAAGAAAGAAAAAAATTATCCTAAAAACAAAACAAATAAAAGACTATTCTAAAACCATCCTAAAGAGATGGTGGATGGGAAAAGCGTTGAGACGCTCAAGAATGTGGTTGAGGATGAACCTCATTTCCTCGTGGAAGTCATGGACCATAATCCGGGTCCGTTTCACGGTTTGACCGCTTGCTCACAAGTTGAGCAACCGTGCCTTGGAGGGTAGAAAGTTTGCGGAGGTTGTGGTGGTGGAATGGTTGATGTGTTGGTGGTGTTGGGGATGTTTGGAGTGGTCATGATGGATGCAAGCAAAGCACTTTGCATTTGCATTGTCTCACAAGTGAGAATCCACCATGCCTTTGAATTGGTGGAGGTTGTGGAGTTCGCTTGAATCTCTCTCAGTGGGATTGTCATCCCACATGCTCTCCGAATGTCCTCAATGTGAGGGACATTGATGATGGAAGTGGATGATCCCGTATAAAGGACCATGAATGTCCTTGTGAATGGGGTGGAAGAGAGGTCTTGGCCCTAATGGGCGTTTGGGTCAATGGATGACCGAGGTGATTCATGAGCGATTCGCTCAATGGTGCCAAAGGATGGCAATGGTGGTGGGCGACTTCGCCTGGAGGCAAGTCTTCCAAGTCCTCTAGGAAAGGATTTGGTGATGTTGGTGGAGTTGAGAATAACTCCATGGGAGTGAGTGGGAGACCTTGGTGAAGGTGGTGATGGTGTTTTGGATGTTTGGATGGGTGCCGTGGAGGTGAAGTAGGTGCTTTTGATGGTGGTGGAGTGGTGATCACAATGTGTGATGAAGTAGGTGTAGCCAAGGTAAGGTGTATCATCTCTAATGGGAGATGAGATTGTAAGTGGTGAGGAGTCGGATGATGAGCTAAGATGAGTAAGACAACAAGGCCTTACGCTAATTCTAGCGGTTTTCTTGCAAGGTTTTGGTGATGATTTAGTCATTTTAACTTGGGTTTTGATTTGCTAGATAGTAATGAGAATAAGAAAGGTGTGAGGATGATCATGGTAAAGCCTTTCAATTTATAGAGGTGTAAAATGTTGAGAGATGTGTTTGATTTGATGTTGAACCATTGAAGAGATGAGGTTCCTCATGATTTGGAAGTGGGTTGAATGCTAGTCATGTCACCCAAGTCAATCCATTCAAAGAAGATGGAGTGAAGAAGAAAAGATATGCAATAAATGTGTTCTAGTGAGTGGAATTTCCTAATATTCAGATTACCCACGGTTTGAAGGTACCAAAATTTTGGTTCCTTCCTTTATGCAAAAGGGCTCCTTGGGTGGATTTTTCAAATTTTGAATTTTGGTGGGAAATGGTTTCTTACATTCCTTAGTGAGTAATACTAGTTCTAATAACAATTTTAAAAAATTTTTTTTTTTTTAAACCTCCCTTTTAGAAATTTTTTTTTTTTTTTGGGGGGGTTTTTTTTTAAAATCCCTTTGGGGGTTAAAAGTTTTAAAAATTTTAAAAATTTGGGGGGGTTTTTTTTCCCCCCCCCCCCCCAAAAAGGGGGTTTTGGAAAAAAATTTCCTTTTCCGGGTAAATTTTTTAAAAAAGGGGTTTTTTTTTTTTCCCCCCCAAAAAAACCCCTTTTTTTTTAAAAATTTTTTTTTTTGGGGGGTTTTTTAAAAAGGGGGGGAAAAAATTTTTCTTTCCCAAAATTTTTTTTTTAAATTTTAAATTAAAAAATTTTTCCCAAAATTTTTTTTTTTTTAAAACCCCCCCAAAACCCCTTAAAACCCCCCCCCCGGGGGTTTTGGGGGGGCCCTTTTTTGGGCCCCCCCCGGGGGGGTTTTTTTGGCTTTTTTTGGTTTTTTTTTTTTAAAAAATTTTTAAAAAAGGGGGGGTTTTGGCCCCCCGGGGGGGGGTTTGGAAAAAAGGGGGGGGTTTTTTTGGGGAAAATTTTTTTTTTTTGGGGGTTTTTTTTTTTTTTTTTTAGGTTTTTTTTTTTTTTTAAAAAATTTTTTTTCCCAAAAAACCCGGGGGGTTTTTAAACCAACCCCCCAAAAAATTGGGAAAGGGGGGAAAAATTTAAAAATTTTAAAAAAAGGGGGTTTTTTTTTTAAAACCCAAACAAAGGGGTTTTTTTCCCTTTTTTTTTTTTTTGGGCCTTTTTTAAAATTTTTTTCTTTTTTCCCCCCCAAAAAGGTTTTAAAAACCCTTTTTTTTTGGGGTTTAAACCCGGGTTTTTAAAAAGGGGGAAATTTGGTTTGGAATTTTTTGGGGGGGTTTTGGGGGGGGGGGGGGTCTTTTTTCCCTTTTTTTTTCCCCCTTAAGGGGGTTTTTTTCCCCATTTTTTTTCCCCCCCTTTCCTTTTAAAAAATTTTGGTTTTTGGGTTTTTAATCCCCCCCCCCCCAAAAAAAGAAAGGGGGCCCCCTTTTTTGGGTTTCGGGGGAAGGGGTTATTTTTTTTTAAAAAAAAAAAATTTTTTTTTGGTTTTTTTTTTTTAAAAAAAAAAAATTTTTTTTAAATTTTTTTTTTTTTTCCCCGGGGGGTTTTTTTTCCGGGGGTTTTTTAAAAAAAATTTTTTTTTTTTAAAATTCCCCGGAAAAAGGGGGGTTTAAAGAAAAATTTTTTTTCTTTCCCCCGGGCCCTTTAATTTTTAAACCCCCTTTTTTCCCCTTTTCCGGGGTTTTTTTAAAAAAATTTTTTTTTTTTTGGTTGAAAAAGGGGGATTTTAAAATTGAAAGGGAAAAATTGTTTCCTTTTTGGAAAAAATTTTTTTTTCCAAAAATTTTTTGGGGTTTTAAAATTTTTTTTTTTCCTTTTTTTTTTTTAAAAATTTTTCCCCCTTTTTAAAAATTTTTTTCCCAAATTTTTTTTTTTTTTTCCCCCAAAGGGTTTTGAGGTTGGGTTTTTTTTTAAAAAAAATTTTTGGGGGGTTTTTTTCCCCGGGGGGTTTTTTTTTAAAAAAAAATTTTTTCCCCAAAAAATTTTAAAAGGTTTGGGGGTTTTTTTTTTTTTTTTAACCGGGGGCCCCAAATTTTTTTTTGCTTTAAAAAAACCCTTTTTTTTTTTTTGGGGTTTTTTTTTAACGGGGGTTTTAAAAGGGAAAAAATTTTTTTTCCCCCAAAAAAAAAATTTTTTTTTTTTTTTTTTTTTGGGGGGAAAAAAATTTTGGAAAATTTTCCCCTTTTCCCGGGTTTTTTTTTAAAAAAAAAAAATTCCCCTTTTTTTGGTTTTTTTTTTTAAAAATTTTTTTAAAAAACCCTTTTTTTTTTTTGGGGGTTTTTTGGTTTTTTAAGGTTTTTTTTTTTAAAAATTTTCCCCAAAAACAAAACCTTTTTTTTTTTTTTAATTTTTTTAAATTTTTTTAAAAAAAAAAAAAAGGGGGGGGGGTTTAAAGAATTTTGGGGTTATTGGGTTTTTCCCTTTTTTAAAAAAGGGGGGGTTTTTTTAATTTTTAAAAAATTTTCCCCCCCCCTTCAAAAATTTTTTTTGAAAACCCCCTTTTTCCCCTTAAAGGGGGATTTTTTTTTTCCCCCCCCCCCAAAAAAAAAAAATAAAATTTTAAAAAATTTTTTTTGGTTTAAAAAAAAAAAAAAAATTTTTTAAAAAAAACCCCCAAAAAAAAAAATTTTTGAAAAAAATTTTTGGGGTTTGGTTTTTTTTTTCCATAAATTAAAAAAAAAAATTTTTTTTTTTTTAATTCCGCCAAAATTTTTTTCCCTTTTTAAAATTTTTAAAAAAATTTAACCCCGGGGGGAAATTTTAAATAAAAAAAAAAACCCTTAAGGGAAAATTCCCTTTGGGTTTTAAATTTTTTTTTTCCCCCTTTTTTAAAAAAAAAAATTTTTTCCCCATAAACAAATTTTTTTTTCCAAAAAAAAGCCAAAAAAAAAAAAAAAAACCAATTGGGTTTTTTTGTTTAAAACCAAAATTAAAATTGAAAAAAGGGGGGTTTTTTTTTTTTTGGGAAAAATTTGGGGGGGGGTTTTTTTTTTTTTTTAAAATTTTTTTTTTTTTTTTTTTATTTTCCCAAAAAAATTTTAAAAATTTTGGACCTTTGGGTTTTTAAAATTTTTTAAAATTTTGGGGGGGAAAAAAATTAAAAAAAAAAAGGGTTGGAAAAAAAATTTTTTAAAGGAAAAAATTTTTTCCCCCTTTGGGGAAAAAAAAAAAAAAAGGGGTTAAAAAATGGGGAAAAAAAAAGGGGGAAAAATTTTTTTACCTTTTAAATTTTTTTTAAATTTAAAAAAGGAATTTTTTTGGGGAAAAATTTTTTTCCAATTTTTTAAAAAAAATTCCGGGGGAAACCTTTAAAAAAAAAAATTTTTTTTTTTTTAAAAAACCCCCAAAAAAAAAAAAAAAAAAATTTTTAAAAATTTTTTTTCAATTTAAAAAAACCAAGAAAAAATTTTGGGGAAAAAAAAAAAGTTTTTGGGAATTCCCCAAAAAACCCTTTTTCCCGGGGAAAGGGGCCAATTTTTTTTCTTTTTCCCCCTTTTTTTTCCAAAAACCCTTTTTTTTCCCCTTTTTTCCTTTTTTTAAAAAATTTCTTAAACCCCCAAAAAACCTATTTTTTTTGGGGGGGGTTTAAATTTTTCCAATAAAAACCCCAAAATTAAAAACCCTTTTCCCCTTTCAAAAAAATTTTTTTGGGGGTTTTAAAATTTTTAAAAAATTTTAAAAATTTTTTTTTTTTTTAAAAAAAAAAATTTTTTTTAAATTCAAACCAAAAAACCGCCGAAAAATTTTTTTTTTCCTTCCAAAAAAAGGGTTTTTTTTAAAAAAAAAAAAAAAAAAAATTTTGGGTTTTAAATTGGGGGGGGTAAAATTTAAAATTTTAAATTTTGGGGGGGTTTTTTTTTTTTTTGGGGGGGTTTTACCCAATTTAAAATTTTCCCCCAAAATTCCCCTTTTTCCCAAAAAAATTTGGAAAAAAAACCCAAAAAATTTTTAAAAAATTTTGGTTTGAGGGTTTTGGAAAATTTGCCCTTTTGGGGAAAAAAAAAATTCCCAAGGGTTTAAAACCAAAAATTTTTTTTTTTTCCCCCTTTTTAAAAAATTTTTTTTCCCCCTTTTTTTTAAAAAAAAAAAAAGGGGGGGGTTTTTTTTTTTAAATTTTTTTGGGTTTTTTTAAAAAATTTTTTTTGGGGAAAAAAGGTTTTTAAAAAAACCCTTTCCCCGGTAAAAAACCCCCCGGGGCCCCCCCCTTTTTTTTTTAAAGGTTTTGGGGGGGGCCCTTTTTAATTTTAAAAAAAAAAAAATTTTTTTAAACGGGGGGAAAAAAAAAAAATTTTTTTTTTTAAAAGGGTTTTCGGGGAAGGGGCCCTTTTTTAAATTTTTTAAAAAAAGGGGAAAAAAAAAAATTGTTTTAAATTTTTAAAAAATGGAAAAAAAAGGGGGGGTTTTTGAGGGGGGAAAAAAAAAAAAAAATTTTTTTTCCCAAGCCCTTTTTGGTTTTTAAAATTCCCCGGGCCCTTTTTAAAAAAAAAAAGGGTTTTTTAAAACCCCAAAATTTTTAAAAACCCAAAATTAAATTTTTTTTTTTGGGGGAAGAAAATTTTTTTTTTTAAAAGGGGAAAAAAAAAAAAAAAAAGGTTTCTTTTAAACCGGGCCCCAAAAATTTTTTTAAAATTTTTTTTCCCAAAAAAGGTTGTTTTTTTAATTTTTTTTAAAAAATTTTTTTTTGGGGGGGTTTTTTTTTAATTTTGGAAAAATTTCCCTTTTTTAAAAAAAAACCCCCATTTCTTAACTTAAAATTTTTAAATTTTTTTTTAAAGGGCCAAAAAAACCCAAAAAAAAAAAAGGGGGTTTTTGGGGAAAAAATTGGGTTTTCCCTTTTAAAATTGGTAGGGAAATTTTAAATTTTTTCCCCCCCCCGGGGGAATTTGGGAAAAAACCCCTTTGGTTTTAAAGGTTTAGAAGGGATAAAACCCCCTTTTGGTTTGGGGGAAAAAAAATTTTTCCCCTTTTTAAAAAAAGGGGTTTTAAAAAAAAATTTAAATTTAAAAAAAAGGGGGAAAACCCAAAAACCCCAAATTTAAAGGAAAAATTTTCCCAAAAAATTTTTTAAAAAAACCCTTTAAAAGGGGGTTTTTTTTTCCCCGGGAAACCCGCCCTTAAAAAAATTTTTTTCCCCCAAAAAACCGGAAAAAATTTTTTTTTTTCCCCCCAAAAAAAAAAAGGGGTTTTTTCCTTGGTTTTGGTTCCAATTTCCCTTTTTTTTTTAAATTTTTTTTTTAAAAAATTTTTTTTTCCGGGGAAAAATTTTTGGGGGGGGCCCCCCCCAAATTTTAAAAGGGGGGTTTTTTTAAATTTTTTTGGAAACATTTGGGTTTTTAAAAATTTTTTGGAAAATTCCCAAAAAGGGGGTTTAAATTAAAAAAAAAGGGTTTAAACAAATTTTTTTTGGGGACCTTTAAAAAAAAAAACCCTGGGGTTTTTTTTTAATTTTTTTTTTTTTGGGTTTTTTTTAAAGGGGGGAAAAGGGGTTTTTTGAAAAGGGGGAAAATTTTTTTTTTAAACAAAACCCCCCAAAAATTTTTTAAAAAAGGGGGTTTTTTTTTTTTTTTTTAAAAGGAAGTTTTTAAAATTTGTTTTTTTAAAAACCCCAAAAATTTTTTTTTAAAAAAAAAAATTTTTTTTTTTTTTTTAAAAAAAATTAAAATTTTTTTTTAAAAAATTTTTATAAATTTAATTTTTTTTTTTTTTTAAAAATTTTTTTTTTGGGGATCCAAATTTTTTTTTTTTTTGGGGGTTTTGGGTTTTTTTTTTTTAAAGTTTTAATAATCCCTTTTAAAAAAAAAAAAAAAAACCCCCAAAAAAAAAAGGGGCCAAATTTTTAAAACCCCCCCCCTTTTTAAAATTTGGGTTTTTCTTTTTTTTTTTTTCCCTTTTCCCCCTTTTTTTTGGAAAAACCCCCTTTTTTTTTTTTTTTGGGGGGGCCAAAAAATTTTTTTTAAAAAAAAAATTTTTTTTTTAAAAAACCCCTTTTTTCCAAAAAAAAAAAACCCCTTTTTTTTAATTCCAAAAAAAAAATTTTTTTTGGTTTTTTTGGGCCCCCCCAAAAAAATTTTTTTTGGGGAAAAAGGGTTTTGGAAAAAAGGGGGGGAAAAAAATTTTTTTTTTGGTTTTTTTTTTTTTAAAAAAAATTTTAAAACCTTAAATTTTCCCAAAATTTGGGATTTTTTAAATTTTGGGAAAAAGGTTTTAAAAATTTTTAATTTTTTGGGGGGAAATTTTAAAATTTTTTTTTTTTAAAAATTTAAATTTTTTTTAAAAAAATTTCCCCTTTTTTTTTAATAAAGGCCTTTTTTTTTTCCCCAACCGGGGGAAAAAATTTTAAAAAGGTTTAATTTTTTTTTGGTTTTTTTAACCGTTTAAAAAAAACCTTTGAAATTTTTGGAAAAAAACTTTAAAAAATTTTTTTTTTTTAAAAAAAACCCCCAAACCCTTTTCCCCAAAAATTTGGAAAACCCAAAAGGGGTTTTTTAAAAATGGGGAATTTTTGGAAACCCCTTTGGTTAAAAATTTTTTTTAAGAAATTAAAAAATAATTTTTTATTTTTAAAAACCCTAAAATTAAAAACCCCCTTTTTTAAAAAATTTTTTTTGGGGCCCCCTTTGGGAAAATTTTCCCCTTTTTTTTAAGGGAAAAACCCAAAAGGGGGTCCAAAAGGCTTTTTTTTTAAAAGGGTTTTTCCCCCAAAAAAAACCCCCCTTTTTCCAAAATTTTCCCCCAAAAAAAAAAAAAAAACCCCGGAAGGAACCCTTTTTTTTTTAAAAAAAATTTAACCCCAAAAACCCCCCCAAAACCCTTTTGGAAAATTTTTTCCAAAATTTTTTAAAACCCCTCCGAGGGTTTTCCCCCCCCTTTTTTTTTTTTTTTTTTTTTCCCAATTCTTTTTTTTTTTTGGGGTTTAAAAAAAAAAATTTTTTTTCCCCCTTTTCCCAAGGGGAAAATTTTTTTTTTTTTTTTTGGGGGGGTTTTTTTTTTTTTTTTAAGGGGGTTTTTTCCCCCTTTTTTTTTTAACCTTTTTTTTTTTTGGCCCAAATTTAAATTTTTAAAAAAAAAAATTTTTTTTGGGTTAAAAAAATTTTTTTTCCCCCCCCCCTTTTTTTTAAAAAAAGGGGTTTTTTTTAAATTTTAAAAAAAAATTATTTTGGGTTTTTTTTAAAAAAAAAATTTTTTTTTTCCCGTTTCCCCAAAATTTTTTTAAAAATTTTTTTTTTTGGGTTTTTTGGGTTTTAAAAAAGGTTGTTTTTTTTTTTAAAAAAAAAAATTTTTTTTTTTTTTAAAACCTCCCCAAAAAATTTCGGTTTAAAAGGGCAATTTAAAGGATTTCAAAATTTTCCTTTAAAAATTTAAATTGGTTCCCAAAAAAAAAAAACCCAAAAAAATTTTTTTGGGGACCATTTTGGTACCGCTTGGTCGGACAGTCAAGATATCAAATCTTGCTTAAAGTCAACTCAATCTAAGAGAGATTGTGCAAGATATGGAGAGTATAAATCACAAAATATCTAATGGAATCTACAAATGATTCCCATGATGTAATACATGATGTCAAATGTTGTATTACTATTAATAGAAATATGCAATGCTTAAGTAGTGTTTGGTTTTAGGAACCTAACACATTCTACAAACTACTATCATACATAATGATTAGAGTCATATCAAGATGTTACTAATCATAAATGTAAATGCTTGAATGATGAATATATTTGTTTAAGAAAGCTTGTTTTAATATCTAATAAACTTGACAAGCTTTAAGCTTTTATAAATTAAATTTACTTTTGTCGTTAACAAAACTTAGGCAAAGATCAAAAATATAAATAACGTTTAATGACGATATTTGTATTAACAAAATTGTTGATATTGTGGACTTAGTTGTTGTTGTTGTTGTTGATGATAAGTGTAAGGAAAATAGTTAGAGTATGGTGGTTGTGACATGTTGAAAAACTTGTGTTAAATGGATCTTTGTAGTCGAATGAACCGTTGTTGATGAAGTATCCTTAGGCGAGAAATCACGGAAAAGCAAAGTACCACTTATGCGTAAAAACACCAAAGATACGCGAATGGGACTAGTTACAGCGTGGGATTACTTACAGCGTAAGAAATGAGAAAACACTAAAGTTATGCGTAAGAAGTTAAGCGTGGAAAACTTAGGCGAGGATTAACTTATGCATAAGACAAAGCTTAGGCGTAAGATGAATCTTATGCATAATGGGTTCTGGCGTGCTTAACTTATGCGTAATTTTAGGGTTTTACCAAACGATCTTTTACACTATCACAAAGGCAAAAGATATCCAAATTCGAAGTGTTTTCAGGGCTTATCCAAGCAAGAAAAAACCGAGTAATCCTGAAATGAAGATCAAACCAAGGAACTCTTATCGTAGTTTTAGGGTTTCGTTGTCGAGAACTCCACCAAAATGATTTTTTCCCAAAGATGTTTCTAAACCGATTTTTGTGATGAAATAGTTTCAATATCACCAAAATAACACAAAATGTGAAACTTGATGATCCAAAGCTTATAAAAGCATTATCGTGAACTATACCCACGTAAAAACCAAGCTTAAAAACAATGATCCACACGTAAAGTTTGAAACTTTTGCCAAAAGCAGTTATTTTAACACCTTAAAAGCGTTGAAAGTACAAGAATCTTGGATTGAAAAGTGTAAAAAATAATTTTTTAAGCGAACCAAAGTATCAATCGTTGTTACGCGTAAGACCAAAACTCACATAAACAACAAAAACGATTCACCCAACTATTTGGCGAATGATACCACTGTTAGGTCACCATATTAGTAACACAAGCATCAATAGAAGAAATAGATGAAGGATAGATCGGTTGAACAATAACACACAAACACTTATGCGTATGAAATAGAGAAAGGTTATGCGTATTAAGTGAAAGAGAATGAAATTGAACAACCAACCTTCAATAGAAGGTTTACAAGAGTATTTATAGGAGAGGGAGCTAGGGCAACACTCCTAGTCCCTTCCTTTCCTTATTGGACTTGGGCCTAGGCTTATGGGCCTTCTACATAAGCCTAAGGCTTAATTACTAACATAAAGGCCATATTAAGCTAACTATTACATATGAATCACTAACACTTGAATTAAGGTTTAGGAGTGATTCCAACAAATTCGTTAAAACTTATGTGCACGTCTTCATATAATATATTGTCATGCCTAGAAAAAATAATAGTCAAGATTAAATACTTTTAAAATAAAACTCATGATAACATAACACACAAACTAGCAAACACGAATAAACTGGAGACCATTTTAAAATTAACCTTGAAACGTATATGCACACTCATTTATTGATTTATATCAGCTATAAAACATATATGATCCATTTTAATTGTTTTTTTACTGATGTAAACATGTATGCACCGTTCCATTTCATAACTATTTTTGTAATACACGTATGCACCATTCAGCCATAAAACATATATCAGTCATAAAACATATATGCACCCTTTTAATTGTTTTTTTACTGGCCGTAAACATGTATGCACCGTTCCTTTTCATAACTACTTTTTTTTCAATACACGTATGCACCATTCCCGAGTCCTTTAATATACTACATCATATCTACTTTTCTGGTGTAATCAACGATTAAGACTAGTTCGAATGCACATTTTTTACATGTTCCTAGAAATTTGATTACTTTCGCAAAAAAAGTGATTACCCTGATCAATCATTTTACAAGCACACTTTAGCATTGTATCAATTAGGTACAGTTACTGACTTGTTTTAGATATAAATGATTCAATATAAAACACTCTTTGCTTATTTACGGGGGGCTTTGTAAACATTATAACAATATACAAATTGAAAGAAAGCAAATTATATTGCTTGTTCAGTGAATATCTAATAATCAAACTTACTCATCCTTTTTGAACTGTCTTATTTATAACACGACATAATAATCATCAAACAAGTACTCCGTAACTCATAACATCAATTCATACAAACCTTGATTCCCATAAAGATAATAATAAAAAATCAAACTTTATTTATATACCATCAAAAGATCATCATGACTTAGTGATAAGGTTTTAAAAGGTACCATTTTGAGGGGTCGTTTAAGTCCTTATTTGATCACTTTGTATCCGTTATTGCTTAATATCGTTCCTTTTCACTTTTAGGTCTCTTGAAGGCAAAATCTTTGGAATAGCACTTATTTGGATGAAAAGCGCGAATATATGAAGAAAATGGCCAAAGTCAAAATCGAGACACTCACATGCTTTGAAATTAAAAGCGGCGTCGGTGCTAATGGCGGCGCCGTCCCAAGATTTTGTGACGATTCGAACTCAAAACTCGTATTTTCAAGTGACGACGTCTAGTTGTGAAAGAGTAGGCCGTCACTACTCGGGCGGCCTAGATGCAATCCGAGACGACGTCGAAGTCGAAGAGGACGGCGTCACGGACATAAGGTGACGCCGTCGCAAGGTTAACAGCCAAGGCGAAACCACAATGACGGCGACACGGCGTCCACGAAACATAAGGTGACGCCGTCGCATATGTAATCTTATATATAGAATCCGAATTTTTCGGTTTGTGGAGATTCTTTTGGGTGAAAACCTAAAACCGAACCTAAAGTGTCTTGTACAGGTATTTTGGGTTTTAAACCTATCTTACATCAAGATAAGTCTTTAATTCATTAATTCAATTATGTCTTTGATTATTTGTGTGTATGCTTGCATGTTCTCCATGTCCGGCTAATTTATTTGTGTGTTTGCTTAGGAAGTATGAAACTTAACTATTGAATATTGATTGGTTGTTTCTTATCTTAGTTGATTAATGATCTAGTAATGCGATAGGTCATTCGTTGTGTACTTAATGCTTGATTCATCTTTGTGAACCTTAGAATATAATTAATCGAGTAGTTGTAGGCTAAACCATCCAAAGAGCGCCTTAGAGTAGGGTTTATCATCCCTAGTGGGTTTGTAGGCGAGACCCTTTGGTAAGTTCAAAGAGTTAGGGAGAAACGATACCCTACAACTTTAGACACACAAACTAGGAATAAGGACGTGACAACTCAACCATCAATAGGAGATAATTAAGGACTAATACAACCTAAGTAAACACATCTTTAAACTATCATACGAGCACACATTAATTAGACATAGACTCCCAACCTTAGTTTAGATAATTAGATAATAGTAGAGTAATCGGTGAAATACCAACCCCAAATCCAATACCGAGATTCGTACCTTTCCCTTTCATAAAACATAAAAGATAAAAAATAATCTTCCTCAACCTTAACCTTAGCGTAGTAACTCCTTACTAGCATTCCTATTCCCCTAGAGAGCGATATCAATACCGTGGCTTACACCTAATTACTACACTACAACGATTAGGTTCAACGCCTAGGGTGTTATAAAACTTGCTCGAAGAAAGGAAGTTTCCTTGACCCCGAGCGACGCGTGTGGCGTTATCAAGTTTTGGCGCTGCCGCCGGGAATAGAATAGCTAGTTAGTAGTCCACCTCGTTTAGGTTCTTTGCTTGATTCCTATCAAGTAATTTTTTCTCATTTTTAGCCTTCTTAGTCTATCCCTTCTTCGTGACTTTTGTTCGTGACCCCATCACTTTTCATCATGGAAGGTGATAACCACCCACCATTCATCAACCCACCACCAATTGACCCACCAAGAGCCCGTACTCTTGGTGAGTATTCGAACCAATCCACCTAGGCTATAGGAACACCATTGAGCTTCCCGACCAAGCCCAAACTACGGCCTGCGATCCGACACCATCCGGTTGGTGCAAAGCGGATGTGCATTCCATGGACTTCGTTCAGAAGATCCAAATCAACATCCGAGGATTTCCTCAAAATCGTCGATTCCATCGACCTTGATGCTACTACTCGGGAGACCACGCGCTGCGTCTCTTCCAATTCTCTCACGGGACCAAGCTAGTAATTGGCTTGGCGACTTCCCGCCGGCTCCATCTCAAGTTGGGATGATCTTATCTCTCGCTTCCTTGCTCAATTTTCCCCAGGGAGAACCACTAAGCTTAGGAATGACATCTTGATGTTCCAACAACGTCAAGGTGAATCTCTATGAAGCATGGACCCGATTCAAGGACTTACTTCATAAAGTCCCTCATCACGGCATTGATCTTTGGCTCAAGTCCAAATCTTTTATGATCATGTCAACTTCCCCTAAGCGATCCATTGACCAAGCGGCGGTGGAAAACTTAGTGATCTCACCGCAGAAGAATCATGGGAAATAATGAGGACCTCGCCCTCTATGACAACGAAAGTTGGGATGACCCCGTGGTGCCCAAAACCGTTAAGGCAATCTCCTTGCCTCCTCCCGTAAGTAGGGATGATCGAACTTGAAGATCAAGTTAGATTCCTCATGAGCTCCTGAAAATCCTAAATCTTCACATCATGTGAACAAAGCTTCTTCCTCGTGTGAGCCGTTTGTGATCCTCATAACACGCACTAGCACCCGATCCCGAACATGCTTCCGTTGACACGCATCCTCACGTATTAATGGAGCGGGAGGAAGATTCCCTACAACACCGGACCTAGGAATTTCAATGAAACCCGTGAAGCATGGAAAAACAAGCGACTTCTCGGGGACAAACCAAAGAATTCACCTCTAATGATTTCTCATGGCCCCACCTAACGGTCCTAACCAACAAAACATCGAAGGATGTTGCAAAACCTAGTTGCATCCCAAGAAACCCAAATGGCTAAGCTCGGACCGCTTTAACCATCAACAAGCCGAGATGGATAGGAAAATAGACAACCTTTTGAAAGCCATAACTAATAGTGATAAGAAGGTTAGTGCTATCTCAACTCCCGAGCCTTGGTATAGAGATTAAGGATCTAAGCAAGCTAACTAAGCATGTCCATTCGTCAATACCATCGCCTTAGTTGAACCTAATGAAACAAATGACGAAGAGGACTATACACTTGCGGATGAGGAAATACCGAGGAAGTAGATGAAGTAGACATTGACTATTTCAACAAATTTCCTACGGAAGAAGAACTATCTCGCCACCCTCACTTAGTGCGTGACCTCCGTCACATGTATGTTAGGAAAAATCCTCGAATCAAGTTTGGGAACCCTTGGAATCTTAACATACCATGTGTCATAGGACACCTTTTTGTGGCAAAAGCCTACATTGATCGCAAATCCCCAATCAACATAATGACTAGCACCTATTACAATTGGATATTGAAGAAGCCTATTCCAACTAGGCAAGACCCCAATGATCCTAATGTTAGTTGCAATTTTCCAGGAAGAGTTAAGGGATTGCCCGTTTATGTAGGTAGTTTCACGTTTCCTACGGACTTCATAATTGTGGATGATATTAGCACGCCATAAACCCTAGCTTATCCCATGTTATTCTAGGAAAACCTTTCATAGAAAGCACCGGATGACCTATGACCCCTCGTTAGGAGTAGTGCGATTCAAGAATGAGACCGATGACATAGCTTACCAAATCCCGTTTAAGATTGAGAAGTTTTCATCACTCTAATGATGATAAGGAACTTAAACCTATCGGTCTATTATAGGAATGATGAGGATAGGGAAAAGGTGTTGATTATGTTATGGCTAAGATTTTGGATTCTATAAGGATTGCTTGAGCCTAGGACCGAATATAGGACCGATTGGGAGAGGATGAACTCTTAGAGAAGCGCATTTTAGGCACTTCTACAACATGGAATCCCCATTAGAAACCATCAAGAGGGCGGTAATGAGAAACGTGGGACCGACTATGAGTCTAGCTACAAGACTCTTAAATAAAGAAAAGCGCTTCGTGGGAGGCAACCCATGCTTAATTGTTTGCTTGTTAGTGTCTTATATCTTTTATTAATTGTTTATCCTCATGTTTAAATTTGTAAAAATGCTTTATTTTGTTTTTAACCTCGTCTTAATTGCATGTAAAGGTATTTTACATAAGGGATAAGTGTAGGGAGGATTACACACATTTTCAAAAGAAATGTAAACATGAGAATAACAATTAAGTAAAAGATATATATGTCTGTTTGTTCGAGTCAAATGCTTGTATCGAGTCATAATGGATGTTTTGCAGAAATTTTCCGATTCTAAAGATGTAAATTTTCCAAAATTTTTTCCAAAAATCGCAGACCGGTTTTTGTCGAGGATAACTTGACGGCGTCAGATTGCAACCGACGGCGTCAGATTCAACCGACGGCGTCGGGAAGGAGTAAAACATCGATTACTTTTTTCTCGTTTTACGAGCTACTTATAAATTTTGGAATTTTCGGTCTTAATTTTCTTAGAAATTCAGTAAACATCCATTCCACGAGCATTATATCCTAGTTTAGATCGAGTCTTATATATATTATTACCGCCGATTTTCTGCGAAGGTTTCGTTTGTTTTCTTCAAGTGTGCGAGGTTTAGTTTGTCAAGAAGAAATTACATAAGATTGGAAGGAGCTTTTCATGATAATTCTTCTTGAAAAGGTTTAACCACCACTTTACACGGATCCTCTTGAGCTAATCGGGGAGTATTAGTTTCTTTCGTTTTTAATTACCTTCTTTTATCATAACTTTGATACTTTCGGGGAACATTGGGGACAATGTTCGGTTTAAATGTAGGAGGAAAATAAAGCGGGAACTTTGAAACTATGCTTATCCTTGACTATTTGCTTTGTCCAATTGTGATTGTGTAATAAACCATGAGAAAATGTCGGTTAGGGTAATTTTGGCACCAAATTTAAAATTTTTCATGACATATAGGGTGGGCCATTAGTCTTAACAAAAGCGTCTCATGGATAGGAAGTTGCATGACTAGCACAAAAACCCTTTACCACCCAAATTCCACCAAAATGTGAGGATCGCCCTTAGATTAGTAGGAATTAAAGCATTCATCTTCAATGCTTAGAGTGTGAACCGGTAGTATATTAGATTCTAGAACTTGTTTTGTGATGCATTCCGAGATTGCAAGTGAGACTACACTTGTGTAGTTAGGAATAACTAAATGATAAGAGGCATTAGGATAACCCTTGTTTGATACGTAATATAATTACTTCTTCCATATCGGTTGAGTAATTCCCCACACCCTTTGCGTTGTACTCATCTTTAGTACACGACACCCTATTTAACCCCTCGAGCCTATCCTTTTCGCGGTTCTCGTGATGTTTCGGTTTTCCGAATATCAATGAAGAGCATTGTTTACACCACCCCAAATATACACCCAAATCGCCTTAGCCTACCCTTATGCACTCACTTTTAGTGCAAATGTTTGTTATCACCCCAAACCCTTAGTTCAATTATCTAGTTGCTTGCATAAGTTGCTAAGTCGAGTCATATCCTTTGTATACAGTTTTGGGACGATTGGGATTCATGGGAAAAGTTAAAGTTTATGAAATGACGGGAAGGGAACGTTAAAATTCAAATTCCCTTTGTTTGCGTAATAATATACCCCAAGTGTTTTGATCTTTTCAATTCGGGTCAAATTAGTGTTAGAGTAATAAAAACTCAAGTGTAGGGATATGCCTTTAAATCCCTAGTATTTTGATGTTATCGTAGAGGATGGTAGAGTAAAAGTGTATGAAAAAAAAAAAAAAAAAACATACGGGCTACCATCCTACATCTATCCTTTAAATTTATGTTTGTTTATTTGAGTTATCTAGAGTTTAGAGTGTCGAGTCTTGGCTTAGCAGCGCCATTCTTCATATGCATTTAACATAGAGATTTTGACTTGCCACCACTAAAAGCCTATTCCACCAAACCCTTTGTTTCCTACAGTAAGCCTAACATTACAACCCTTTAAAGACCTCTTTGATAGTCTTTCCAAGGTGCTTCACGTAAGCGATGGAGGTTTGATCTATTCTCAAGCCTATGGTAATCTATGTACTAGGACCGGTTAATGAGTGTTTATCTTCCATTTCCTATTTGTTATATTTCATATATACACCCGAGAGATGTGAGTATCAAACACCCCATGTGAGGTGCTAGTATGTAATTCCGTGCTTGTTATGACTTTCTTGGGGCTTATATGTGTTGTGGACCGTTTTGAATTAATGCTTCATGACCCTAACTTATAAATTAATTGGCTAAAAGCACATTTGCTTAAGGACAAGCAAATAACAAGTGTAGGGATATTTGATAAGGTTTTAAAAGGTACCATTTTGAGGGTCGTTTAAGTCCTTATTTGATCACTTTGTATCCGTTATTGCTTAATATCGTTCTTTTCACTTTTAGGTCTCTTGAAGGCAAAATCTTGGAATAGCACTTATTTGGACGAAAAAGCGCGAATATATGAAGAAAATGGCCAAAGTCAAAATCGAGACACTCACATTCTTTGAAATTAAAAGGCGGCGTCGGTGCTAATGTGACGCCGTCCCAAGATTTTTGTGACGATTCGAACTCAAAACTCGTATTTTCAAGTGACGACGTCTAGTTGTGAAAGAGTAGGCCGTCGCTACTCGGCGCGGCCTAAATGCAATCCGACGGCGCCGGAAGCTAAAGAGGACGGCGTCACGGACATAAGGTGACGCCATCGCAAGGTTAACGTGGCCAAGGCGAAACCCTAATAGCGGCGACACGGCGTCCACGAAACATAAGGTGGCCGCCGCATATGTAATCTTATATATAGAATCCGAATTTTTGGTTTTGTGGAGAGTCTTTTGGGTGAAAACCTAAACCGAACCTAAGGTGTCTTGTGCAGTATTTTAGGGTTTTAAACCCTATCTTACATCAAGATAAGTCTTTACTTCATTAATTCAATTATGTCTTTGATTATTTGTGTGTATGCTTGCATGTTCTCCATGTCAAGCTAATTTATTTGTGTGTTTGCTTAGGAAGTATGAAACTTAATTATTGAATATTGATTGGTTGTTTCTTATCTTAGTTGATTAATGATCTAGTAATGCGATAGGTCATTCGTTGTGTATAATGCTTGATTCATCTTTGTGAACCTTAGAGTATAATTACCGAGTAATTGTAGGCTAAACCATCCGAAGGCGCCTTAGAGTAGAGTCTATAATCTCTAGTGGGTTTGTAGACAAGACCCTTTGGTAAGTTCAAAGAGTTAGGGAGAAATGCATACCTACAACTTTAGACACACAACGCAACTAGGAATAAGGCGTGACACTCAACCATCGATAGGAGATAATTAAGGAGTAATACAAACTAAGTAAACACATTTTAAACTATCATACGAGCACACATTAATTAGACATAGACTCCCACAACCTTAGTTTAGATAATTAGATAATAGTAGAGTAATCGGTGAAATACCAACCCCCAAATCCAATACCCGAGATTCGTACCTTTCCATTTTCATAAAATATAAAAGATAAAAATAATCTTCCTCAACCTTAACCTTAGCGTAGTAACTCCATACTAGCATTCCTATTCCCCTAGAGAGCGATATCAATACCCGTGGCTTACCCTAATTACTACACTACAACGATTAGGTTCATTGCCTAGGGTGTTATAAAACTTGCTTTCAAGAAAAGGAAGTTCCTTTGACCCGACGGCGCGTGTGGCGTTATCAACCCACCACAAGTGCTTATGATATGGACGATAGATACCCTTCACTAATATCTTCGTCTTGACTCTTGAGACACCTTTCACAAATGTCTTCAACACTTAGGAAAAGAAAAACAATCATCAACAAGAAGGCGATGAGTCTCTAAATACTCATCATTTTATACCATTTAAACCGCAAAATCATCGAAAACACTCGGAAACACATCAAAATGATCAAAATATCACAAATCAGTGTTTTATGTGTTTTAAATGCAAAATATCAAAATCGGATGAAAACATATCAAATTTGCAAAATTGCGGCTTTAGTCCCCAGTTTCTAAAAATTGTCAAAATAGTCCACAGTCAAAATTTCAAAGAAAAGTCACCAAAGGTCCTTTTAAATCATAACTTGTCAAAATTAGTCCTTTGGTAAAAAATGTGAAAAGTTTGAGAAAATTACAAGTTTGGTCCTCCAAGTTTGAAAATTGGCAAAATTAGCCCCTTGAAAATTGCAAAATGGCAATTTTGGTCCCTATACTTTTGAAGTTTGTCATTTTCAGCCCTTGGAACAAGTTTGATGAATTAGCGAGAATGGTCCTTGAAGTTTGAATTTACACCTAAGGTCCCTATATTTATTAAGCTAATACTAATTTTGGACCTTACCCATTTCGCCCCCTGTCATTTCCATTTTTGAACCCCCTGGATTATAATATCCCCAGTCAAATGGTTTGACTAACCCCTTTACCCGCCAACACTCCTCCTCCCCACTTGATCGCCTGCAACCTCTGCAACACTCTTTCTCCATCCCCCCAGCTCACACCCATGTCTCCCCCCTCCTCACCTCACTCCAAACTTCATTTAATGTGCCTCCTAACCCCTTTACTCAATCTCACTGTTAAAACAACCTTTTCCCGCCAAATTTAATCTTTGGCCACAAATCACTTATGTCATCCAAAAAGTTAATTATACAGCTGGAAAAGCTCAGAAGTCAGAGGAGAGAAGTTTGGGATATAAAAGGAGGCAAGAGAAAGAAGAATAAGTAGTAGCTAGTTTTTTTATTTTTCTTTTAATGTCAATTTTCTTTAAAATGTATTAGTTTAAATAAATGTTGTAGTTTTCAGTTCTTATGTATCACCATTAAGTTAAAAACATCTTTGCAAGTGTGTTTTTGGTTTTCAATTCAAGTTTCTACAAGTTTTTGGTTTCTCAGTTACTGTTGCAAAATTTCAGTTTCATTTCCTTGTGTACAAGCTCTACTAGTTTCTTTTTAAGCACAAATAAGTTTAATCAAGCTTATCATGGGGTTTGATAAGCTTATAATTCAATTTTAAGTAATTTCATGGAAAGTCAACAAAAGTCAACCTGAGGCTCAAATTGGATTGGAAATGGTTATTTGGGTGTTGCGAAAGTGATGATCAATGGTTGGATTAGCATAGGATTAGAGTAGGTTTGGGTTTGTTCTTAGCTGCAATCGGTGACAGTTGTAAGTTCTTGTTTCATTTTCAAGATTCAAAGCGGTTTAGCATTTTATGGTCATAGGTGTATTTGTGATCTCTCTTGGTTTTAACTTGTTAACATAGGTGTATTGTAGTCATATAATCTTTGTTGATTCATAAATTTATCTAGTTTAGTGTGTAATTTCATTTTAAGCTCAAAGCAGTAAGTTAAGAGGGTGTTTGGAATTGTTTCAAACACATCTTTAGGTTAGTTCGAGTTTAAATTTTGTTGATATATGATTGTTTAGTTCATTTAAGTCCATTTCATCCTCATTTTGCATCTCGCTCGATTAAAGTCAAAATTTCATTTCATTTGATCTTGCAGCTTCACTGTTGGATTTTTGAACAATCCAATTCTTAATTTGTGTTTAAATGTCTTAGATATAGCTAGCTTTAGTCTTATTTCACCCATTAAGTTCATAATCAATCATTAAAACCAGATCAAAGTTGGAGAAAGTCAAAATTTCAGTTTCATCAAAAAAGTCAAAAGTGAATAAACTCAGTTTTGAGCCCAAATAGGTAGATTTTTCTTGAGCTCATTTCTGATCCATTTTCAATGAAATCTGTTGTTTTAAAAAGCCCTCCTGGTCTAGTTTCTTATGTCCATTTTAGCATAATTTTGTGATTTTTTTATAACCATCAAAATGGCTTCTCTTTTGGGTCTGAGTTGCCCTGCTCAGAAACTCAGCATAAGCTGAGTTTTCTCAGCCAATTGCAGCCCTTCCACAAGTCTCATCTGAGCTTGTTCAGGTCTGTAATTCAGTTTATAAGCTCTCACCCAGGTCCTCTTTATGTACCAACTTTTATTTTTCATGTTCAGCTTAATTTGAATCCTGTGCTTTAGCTTAAAGTTGCCTACCCATTCACTGTTTTTAGCATAAGCTCATATCATCCAATCTGTGCTAGCTTGTGATTCAGTAGCTTTAGCTTGTTGATTCTTGTTGTATTTTGGTTCTTCAAGCTTTTCCAAGCTTCCATTTCAGTTTGGTGCTTGTGGTGCTTCATTTGCTTATTGGAAGTGCTTATTTTAAGCTCTTTCCACTTCGATTTCAATTCCTCCCACACAAGCACCTGTTTTCTAATTTTCCTTTATTCCTTATAATATTTTAGACTTTTCTTGCAATTTCAGATTTTCCAAGTTCATTTGCTATTTTTCTTAATTTAAATTAGTTTTAAGAACTTTTAAATAGCATTTAATACAAATAATTAAGAAAAGCTTCAAAAAAATAATTTTCATTTTTCTTAAGTTTAGATAAATGTAAAAGCTTAAAAGTATTTTCCTATTTTCTCCTTTTATTTGGTATTTTTAGTAATTTAAATTAGTTTTAAATAGTTTTAAATTAATAATAAATACATAAAAAGTCTTAAAAATATATTTTCAGTTTTAAAATTAGTTTTATCAAATTTTAGATTTTTCTAAGTCTTTATTTTATTTTTCTAGTCTTATTTCATATTTTCTTTTATTTTAGAGTATTATTAAATAGTTTAAAATAGTTTTTAATTAATAATAATTACATAAATAGTTGTAAAAATAATTTTATTTTTCTATAAATTTTCTTTTATTATTAGGTTTGTAAAAATGTATTTTTCATATTTTTAGGATCTATATTGTATAAGTTTCACTTTTTATTTTGTACGTTTACGTATTTTTAATTTAAACGTAAGTTTTTAGTTTTTAATCATAAACGTTCATCATTGTAAAAATAGTGATAGCGTTTATTTAATATCTTTTATCTTTTTAATTTGCATTTAAGTCGCTTTTATTTTATTAACTTTTTCTTTAGTGTAATTATTCAATCCTAATCCTTTCCGATCGCTATCATTAGTGATCATTCTATCGTCTGATCATGTGTTTAACACACCATTGAGTCTCCTTGGGACATAACGACCAGGAATCCCTGTATTCTCGATCTTCATTGCATTTGTGTCTCGAGCGGTTTAAGTCTGTTTAGACTTGACGGTTTCTTGCGATCAAATTTTTGGCGCCATTGCTGTGGGGAGTTGTCTTGATAATCTTACGTCTAGAAGATTAGTGATTTGGATCCTCACTCTTTGTTCATACCATCCATCAGATATGTTTATATTTTCTTATCCAAAAACACAAAATATTCTTCTCATTCCTCTTATTCGTTGATTCTATTTCTCTTACCCTCTTTTGCCGTTTAATTCTCTTCTTCGTATCCTCTCAACCATTTGATTCTCTTCTTAATCCTCTATATGTTTAATTCTTATGTCGACATTCGTCAACTTCATCGTCAAATATGTGTGTGAGGCGGTGTGGAGGTCTTAGTTCAGCGAATTTTGCAATTCGTGCGAATTATCCATCAAAATGCTTTTCAAAGTTATTTCGACCAACCGCCACAACACGAAATACATTCTAATCTTGACAAACCGGTTCAAACGTCGAGCTACCTCAAGCACCCATCGAGGATTACGAGGACAACCTCTTTGAATCTAGAGCCCGTAATCTAATCGAACAAATTTATGTCGATGAAAAAGGTCAAGAATTAAAATTGATTACGATGAACCCGTTCAAACACGGTGACTAGCAAGAATGACTTGCCTAATCTTCACGTTTCTCAAGAACCGAGCAGGAGACCATAACGGAAGTGGTGGAAATTGCTAGCTCTCGAGCACACCACTTGTCCCACCTCCCGATCTTTCGAATGTTCTTGAGACTTGATAGTCATCCGGATCACCATGTAGGTTTTGTTGATTCTTTGAATAAACTGATTCCTCTTCATAACTCTCAAATGCAATCGTTTATTCCTTGTGTCGGTTGTGGTGAGCCTCTTTATGGTTCACCATGTCGTTGGTGTACTTGCGTACAATGTGGTAATGATATTCATAATGGGAGTTGTTTGTTTTGTGGTTCGAGTAATTCATTTGATTATGATCCTAATCCGAACTCATTTAACGACTCCTCAAATTTTTCCAATTACACACCACAGCCCGACTATTCTTCATACAATCAACATACTCTGTGAATTTTGTGGAGGTCCCCACCAAGGATTTGAGTGTCAATGCGGAAACACGTTTGTCTATGAGCAGTTTTCGGTGATGCTCGAACTTTGGTTATAACCAAAATCCATATGATTCACTGTCGGACTCAGCAGTTTCTTGTTGTGAGTCTGTGGAGGTCCCATTTCACTCGATTGTCAAATAGGAACCCAGTTCCTTGTAACAATCATGACTCTCACATATTTGAAAATTTCCAACCTCCACGACATTATACGGTTCAAACTCCACCTGAGCCGTTGTCTCATGAAATCTCCCAAGATCTTGAAACCGCAATGAAAACACTTGAGGATATGATGAGTAACTTTAAGAATCAAGTGAGTGGTGAAAAGACCATAGGAGAATTGCTGGCAAGAGCGAAGCTCGCAAATCTAGGGAAGAATTATTTATCCTAGAGCAAGCGGCTCTAAGGCGTTCCCAATTTCTCAAGGCGAGACTTTATAGCGATGACGAGGAGGGTTTTATCCTTTTAAAAGTAATATTTCTCAACCCCTCGATCGGTTGATATTCCAAGGTTGAGATTCCATCCCAAACAAAGCGCTATCACACCCGAGGTTCCCACTCACTCTTTGAACATGGGGACGAGCATCTTGACACTGTTCACGAAAAGGAATCGGACGAATTCATAAAGTCTAGTGTTGAGGACCTTGTCCCAATCCCAAGAGAGTCACAGGAATTCTTGATCATGTGTGATATCCTCCTCCTCTTGTCTTCCAAAATGATCATGTTGAGATGTCCTCCGATTCGATGATGATGATTCATTATCTTGTGGAGACATCATTTATGTGGAAGATTCACCTTCCGAGCTTGTTAGCTTAGAAGAAGAGAATGATGAAGTTCCGACATCGAAATCAAAGATGAAGCTCTTGAGCAACATTATTGAATGTCGGTATTCTCATTTCTAAAATCGAGGCTTTCAAAGAGAAACCGATTTCATCTCCTATCCCATTAAGGGTAGTGACATTCTTTCCGATGATTCTAATCCGGAAATGAAAGCCTCTGTTTTGATAATATGGGAGAGAAGACTAGTGGCGTACCACTTTTCATTCTCATAATTCTCTCCCGATCATGAATCATTTACTTTTGAGGAGTTCGCGGTGAACCCACTCATATCAATTCGAATATGATTCATTCACCTTCATGGAGTTCTCGGATGAACTCACTCAAATCATATCTCCGCCGGAGTATGATAACTTCTACTGATCTAGACACACCCGAGATATGTCTAGACCAATTGAGCTTAACTTGATGAGATTCATGCTACTATGAATTCTCCTATTGAGGATGAAGAGTTAGTCATGATTTCTATCATGATTTTCTTTCTTTTCTTCATATATTCTGTCACTTCTCCTGTTCTTCACTCCTTCAGGAATGAAGACATTATCTTTGATCCCGGCATTTTCATGTACCATTATCTTAAGCCGGTTCTGTGTATATCTCATCGGTGTGGAACTTTCACGTGCTTCGAATGTTTATCCAAACATCTTGAATGAAAGTCCGATGGAGATTGTTTTTTCCACTTTGCTTCCCCATGAACCAATGAATTCGGGGTCGAGTCAAGCTAGCGACTCGGAAATCAAAAACAAGAGTACGCACCATATGGGTTTTCACCCATATTTCGTCTTCTCACCCTTTCTACCACCTAAGTGTGGGGTGATGCCCCATGTTATATATCTATATCTCTAAAAAAAAAAAAAAAAAAAAAAAAAAAAAAAAATGGCCGTAATATTTCCCTTTAACGTTCTTTGTTTCGGCATAACCATGGTACTTTGAATATTGAGGGCAATATTCATTTCTAAGTGGGGGAATTCTCACGAATTTCATATATTATCTACCCAATTCCCGTTTTGGCCAAATTTTTTTTTTTGGAGTAAGTGTTTTACACTTACTCATTCGGATTATCGATCCGCCATGTTTGATAAACTAAAGGATTGGCTAATCCAGAGCAAACGGCTCTTGGTAAAGATATATCAAATCCGTTTATATGGCTTGCAATTTGCCCAAAATTGTATGGTTTCTCGACTCCCATCATCCTCAAAAGATAATGAGTTGGCTAGCCCGCAAGGTTATGGCTTGTGGTAAAGGCGATGGAAAATCCATAATTGGTAATCGACTCACCAAAGATAATTCGATAATTTATCTAAGAGTTGGCTAGTCCGGAAGGTACGGCTTCGGTAAAGACAAAATCAAATCCGTTGAAAGTCGGTGGTTTGCTCAAAATCACATGGTTATCGGTGTACCATGGTTCTTACTTGATGAAACATTTGGCTACTCCGAGTAATGGCTTTTGGTAAAGAGTTTCAAATCCATTATGTTTTCTCAAATCATTGCTAGGGACTAGCAATATCTCGATGTGGGGATTGATGAGTCTCTAAATACTCATCATTTTATACCATTTAAAGCGCAAAATCATCCGAAAACACTCGAAAACACATCAAATGATCAAAATATCACAAATCGTTGTTTTATGTGTTTTAAATGCAAAATATCAAAATCGATGAAAACATATCAAATTTGCAAAATTGCGCTTTAGTCCCCAAGTTTCTAAAATTGTCAAAATAGTCCACCGAGTCAAAATTTCAAAGAAAAGTCACCAAAGGTCCTTTTTAAATCATAACTTGTCAAAATTAGTCCTTTGGTAAAAAATGTGAAAAGTTTGAGAAAATTACAAGTTTGGTCCTCCAAGTTTGAAAATTGGCAAAATTAGCCCCTGGAAAATTGCAAAATGGCAATTTTGGTCCCTATACTTTTAAAGTTTGTCATTTTCAGCCCTTGGAACAAGTTTGATGAATTGTTAGTAATGGTCCTTGAAGTTTCAGAATTTACACCTAAGGTCCCTATATTTATTAAGCCTAATACTAATTTTGGACCTTACCCCATTTTGGCCCCCTGTCATTTCCATTTTTGAACCCCCTGGATTATAATATCCCCAGTCAAATGGTTTGACTAACCCCTTTTACCCGCCAACACTCCTCCTCCCCCACTTGACTGCCTGCAACCTCTGCAACACTCTTTCTCCATCCCCCCATTTCACACCTGCTCTCCCTCCTCATCTCACTCCAAACTTCATTTAATGTGCCTCCTAACCCTTTACTCAATCTCCACTGTTAAAACAACCTTTTCCCGCCAAATTTAATCTTTGGCCACAAATCACTTATGTGATCCAAAAAGTCAATTATACAGCTGGAAAAGCTACGAAGTCAGAGGAGAGAAGTTTGGGATATAAAAGGAGGCAAGAGAAAGAAGAATAAGTAGTAGCTAGTTTTTTTATTTTTCTCTTTTAATGTCAATTTTTCTTTAAAATGTATTAGTTTAAATAAATGTTGTAGTTTTCAGTTCTTATGTATCACCATTAAGTTAAAACATCTTTGCAAGTGTGTTTTTGGTTTTCAATTCAAGTTTCTACAAGTTTTTGGTTTCTCAGTTACTGTTGCAAAATTTCAGTTTCATTTCCTTGTGTACAAGCTCTACTAGTTTCTTTTTAAGCACAAATAAGTTTAATCAAGCTTATCATGGGGTTTGATAAGCTTATAATTCAATTTTAAGTAATTTCATGGAAAGTCAACAAAAGTCAACCTGAGGCTCAAATTGGATTGGAAATGGTTATTTGGGTGTTGCAGTGATGATCAATGGTTGGATTAGCATAGGATTAGAGTAGGTTTGGGTTTGTTCTTAGCTGCAATCGGTGATGGTTGTAAGTTCTTGTTTCATTTTCAAGATTCAAGGCGGTTTAGCATTTTATGGTCATAGGTGTATTTGTGATCTCTCTGGTTTTAACTTGTTAACATAGGTGTATTGTAGTCATATAATCTTTGTTGATTCATAAATTTATCTAGTTTAGTGTGTAATTTCATTTAAGCTCAAAGCGATTTAAGTTAAGAGGGTGTTTGGAATTGTTTCCAAACTGTCTTTTAAGTTAGTTCGAGTTTAAATTTTGTTGATATATGATTGTTTAGTTCATTTAAGTCCATTTACGTCCTCATTTGCATCGCTCTCGGTTAAAGTCAAATTTCATTTCATTTGATCTTGCAGCTTCACTGTTGGATTTTTGAACAATCCAATTCTTAATTTGTGTTTAAATGTCTTAGATATAGCTAGCTTTAGTCTTATTTCACCCATTAAGTTCATAATCAATCATTAAAACCAGATCAAAGTTGGAGAAAGTCAAAATTTCAGTTTCATCAAAAAAGTCAAAAGTGAATAAACTCAGTTTTGAGCCCAAATAGGTAGATTTTTCTTGAGCTCATTTCTGATCCATTTTCAATGAAATCTGTTGTTTTAAAAAGCCCTCCTGGTCTAGTTTCTTATGTCCATTTTAGCATAATTTTGTGATTTTTTTATAACCATCAAAATGGCTTCTCTTTTGGTGCGAGTTGCCTCCTTTCGAAACTTCGGCATAAGTCGAGTTTTCTCACCATTCATGCCCTTCCACAAGTCTCATCTGAGCTTGTTCAGGTCTGTAATTCAGTTTATAAGCTCTCACCCAGGTCCTCTTTATGTACCAACTTTTATTTTTCATGTTCAGCTTAATTTGAATCCTGTGCTTTAGCTTAAAGTTGCCTACCCATTCACTGTTTTTAGCATAAGCTCATATCATCCAATCTGTGCTAGCTTGTGATTCTGTAGCTTTAGCTTGTTGATTCTTGTTGTATTTTGGTTCTTCAAGCTTTTCCAAGCTTCCATTTCAGTTTGGTGCTTGTGGTGCTTCATTTGCTTATTGGAAGTGCTTATTTTAAGCTCTTTCCACTTGATTCAATTCCTCCACACAAGCACCTGTTTTCTAATTTTCCTTTATTCCTTATAATATTTTAGACTTTTCTTGCAATTTTCAGATTTTCCAAGTTCATTTGCTATTTTTCTTAATTTAAATTAGTTTTAAGAACTTTTAAATAGCATTTAATACAAATAATTAAGAAAAGCTTCAAAAATAATTTTCATTTTCTTAAGTTTAGATAAATGTAAAAGCTTAAAAGTATTTTTCCTATTTTTCTCCTTTTATTTGGTATTTTTAGTAATTTAAATTAGTTTTAAATAGTTTTAAATTAATAATAAATACATAAAAAGTCTTAAAATATATTTTCAGTTTTAAAATTAGTTTTATCAAATTTTAGATTTTTCTAAGTCTTTATTTTATTTTCTAGTCTTATTTCATATTTTCTTTTATTTTAGAGTATTATTAAATAGTTTAAAATAGTTTTAATTAATAATAATTACATAAATAGTTGTAAAATAATTTTATTTTCTATAAATTTTCTTTTATTATTAGGTTTGTAAAATGTATTTTTCATATTTTTAGGATCTATATTGTATAAGTTTCACTTTTTATTTTGTACGCTTACGTATTTTTAATTTAAGCGTAAGTTTTAGTTTTTAATCATAAGCGTTCATCATTGTAAAAATAGTGATAGCGTTTATTTAATATCTTTATCTTTTAATTTGCATTTAAGTCGCTTTTATTTTATTAACTTTTCTTTAGTGTAATTATTCAATCCTAATCCTTTCCGATCGCTATCATTAGTGATCATTCTATCGTCGATCATGTGTTTAACACACCATTGAGTCTCCTTGGGACATAACGACCAGGGAATCCCTGTATTCTCGATCTTCATTGCATTTGTGTCCGAGCGGTTTAAGTCCTGCTTAGACTTGGTATTTCTTGTGCAGATCAAAGACTTCAATACTCTTGATGATGAGGAAGCATGACAACTCATGGACTTGAGCTTGCTCGACTTCAAAGGTGGTGATCTTGCCTTTAAGAGGAACCTAGAAGATCACACAAAAACAAAACTACAAACATAGATCTCTTGGATCTGAGGTTAGAGAGTTTTTAACTCAATGGGGAAAGTATGTTGGAAAGGGGTGAGAAACATTGAAGAAATGGCTCACTATTTATAGAAGAAAAATCTATTGTTCCCGGATCCCACGGATCCTCCCACGAGGATCCGTCTAGCGTAAAGCTAGGGATCCGTGGGACTCCTCTTTACCCATGGGTATTTTGGTTATGGGTCATGGGTCATGGGTTTATCCATGGGTCTTTAGCTAGATACAATGTATCTCTTGAGTGCAATGCACCTAGTCACATGGGTATGGGTCAATACCATGGGTTATGGATATTATCCATATATGGTATAAGCATGATGTCATGCAATGGGTTATGAGTCAAGCTCCATGGGTCATGGACTTTGGGTTGTACCCAACTACATTCAATATATTTGGTCAATGGGTTGTGATACTTAAGTTTCTACCCATTTATATTACCCAATATACTACATACTAGTTATGTGTATATTTTACCCAAATATCTAGACACTAGTTGTTGTACATATGTAATATTAAATCATAAAATCACTTATACTTGTTTTAGTGTTTTATGTGAAAATGTGAATATGTTAGAAACTATTAGTTCAAACCATTTACATATTTTATTTGTTTCGTTAAAATGATTTTACGTTTGTTATCGACAAAACATTAGAAGATCGTAACATATAAATAAACGTTTTTACGGTTTATTTGTATTAACAACAACCATGGATTACCATGACAATTCTAAGTTTAAGGTTATTTTAGTGCATCCATCATCGAAGCATGCAGTTAAACTACCTAAAAATATCACTTTCTTTGATTATTTGTATTAACAACAACCATGGATTACCATGTCTTTGATTATTTGTGTGTATGCTTGCATGTTCTCCATGTTCGGCTAATTTATTTGTGTGTTTGCTTAGGAAGTATCAAACTTAACTATTGAATATTGATTGGTTGTTTCTTATCTTAGTTGATTAATGATCTAGTAATGCGATAGGTCATTCGTTGTGTATAATGCTTGATTCATCTTTGTGAACCTTAGAATATAATTACGAGTGGTTGTAAGCTAAACCATCCAAAAGCGCCTTAGAGTAGGAGTTTATCATCCCTAGTGGGTTTGTAGGCGAGACCCTTTGGTAAGTTCAAAGAGTTAGGGAGAAACGATACCCTACAACTTTAGACACAACGCGACTAGGAATAAGGACGTGACAACTCAACCATCAATAGGAGATAATTAAGGAGTAATACAACCTAAGTAAACACATATTTAAACTATCATACGAGCACACATTAATTAGACATGAGACTCCCACAACCTTAGTTTAGATAATTAGATAATAGTAGAGTAATCGGTGAAATACCAACCCCCAAATCCAATACCGAGATTCGTACCTTTCCTTTCATAAAACATAAAAGATAAAAAATAATCTTCCTCAACCTTAACCTTAGCGTAGTAACTCCTTACTAGCATTCCTATTCCCTAGAGAGCGATATCAATACCCGTGGCTTACCCTAATTACTACACTACAACGATTAGGTTCATCGCCTGGGTGTTATAAAACTTGCTCGAAGAAAAGGAAGTTTCCTTGACTCAGACGACAGGCGTGTAGCGTTATCACTTAGTGAATAAGATCTCATTCTCAATTTTTACTTATACTTCTGACTTCAACTAAAATTAATTTTTTATACTTAAATTTATATAATTAAGATAATTCAATACCCACAAAAGATAGATTTTAAATATCAAGTTTTAGATCAAATCTGGATTCAAAACACACACACATACTCTTGAAAACGTACAATACAAACCTTATAATATGTGACAAGATTCTTCCATTTGGCTTTACACTGCTGGAAAAAAAACACAACCGCCACATCATAGCCGCCACTAGAAAAATGCAACGACAAAACACAACCGCCACAACTGGAAAAAAACAGTGGTTCGGGATGTAGGTTTCACAGATCAGATGTTTAGGGCGTCAATTCACAGATAAGATGAGGAGATGGTGTTGATTGGGTGGTTTTCATAATTGCACGATTTAATCTTGATTTGATGTGGGAGGCAGAGGAGCAACTAGGTTTAGATGAAGGGGAGGGAGCGTGTGTGAGAGAAAAAAGAATGAGGCCATGATTTTTCTTTTCATTTTTTTTAATAAGCATTAAAATAGGACCTGATATGTTAAATAAAAAGTTCCAATACTACCCTTCCACCATTTATGAGATGTTACATGATTTTGAAAATATTACACTTGTGCCACCATCATTTATAGCCGTTGATCAAAAATAGATGGCTTAAATTGAGTTCTCGCACTTAATGAGTTCGAAAATAAAGTTACACTATATATATATATATATATATATATATATATATATATATATTTTGAAGATTTTTGAATTTTCAAATTTTTATGGATTTTGAAAGTTTTTATATTTTTCTATTTGATTTTTGAAGGTTTTATAATTTTGTATTTTGTTTTTCAAATAAATATTTACAAGAGATAGATGAAGGAAACCTTTACTCCTCTTCTTCCTCTTGAAGACGTTTGAGTGTTTACGGTTGTAGGCTCTTAAGACCCGATCGTGGAAGAATAAACTCAAAACGTTCTCTAGGAAGAGCTTTGGTGAAGATGTCGCTAAGCGATATTCGACTTCACAAAATAAAGTTCCACCACACCGTTTTCCACTTGCTCCGGATGAAATGATGTCGAATGTCGATGTGCTTTGCTCTTGAGTGTTGAGCGTTGTTGCATGAGAGAGCAATAGCACTTTTATTATCACAAGACAAAGAGATTTTGTTGAATTCAAAGCCATAGTCGATAATTGGGATCTCATCCATAGGATTTGAGCACAACAAGATGACATGGCTATGTATTCACCTCTGTAGAGGAAATAGAAGTACTCATTTGCTTCTTTGAAGACCGACTCACAAGCTTATCACCCAAAAGCGAGCACCTCAGGGCGTGCCGGCGAGTATCTTGACATCCTGCATGATCGGCATACGCATAGGTCGTTAGTGACATACGGTGTCCTTGGTGCCAAAGTCCCATATTGATGGTTCCTTGGAGATACCGAAAGACCCGTTTAACCACTTCAAGGTGCTTTTAGTAGGCTTAGCTCGGTATCTAGCACACATGCAAACATCGAACAAGATGTACGGTCTACTAGCTATGAGGTACATCAGTGATCCAATCATACTACGATATTTTGTTTGGTCTACCATGATCCTGAGTGGTCCTCATCTAGTTTGGTACGTTCAATCATGGGAGTGTCAGCGAGGTCACTAGAATCAAATCCAAATTTCTTTAAAATCTCATTTGCATATTTAAATTGATTTATAAAATGCCTCCGGACTTTGTGAAATTTGTAATCCCAAGAAAATGACATTTGTCCCATCATTGACATTTGAAATTTAGAACCCATTTCTTTTGAAAAATGGTTACACTCATTAGAATTCGGTCGAGGCATAGATGATATCATCAACATAAATTTGAGCGTGAATTAAATGTTTGCACGACTTTCTCGGTGAACAATGTAGGATTAATCGCTCCTTTCTTTGAATCCGGTAGATAGAAGAAACTTTGATAGTGTATCATACCATGCCCTTGGAGCATGCTTTAGACCGTATAAAGCCTTCTTCAAATGATAAACGTGAGTAGGATGCTCGGATTCACAAAGCCTTCAGTTGGTCGGCGTGAGCGACTTCTTTAAGATCTCCGTTAAGAAACGCCGTCTTTACATCCATCTGATAGACTACCATGTTCTTACTTGCAGCATTAGCCAAGAAGATTCTGATTGCCTCGATACGAGCAACAGGAGCAAATGATTCTTCAAAGTCTATACCTTCCTCTTGACGGTATCCTTTTGCAACTAATCGAGCCTTGTTCTTTAACACATCACCATGCTCATCAAGTTTCACTTTGAAGATCCATTTTAGAGCAATGATCCTATACAATCTGGAGCAGGTACTATTTCCCATACATCAAGTCAATCAAACTCATGAATTTCTTCTTGCATAGCATTGAACCAGCTGTCTTCATTCATGGCGGTTTTAACATCTTTAGGTTTGATCTTAGAGTACGGAGTTGAAGAAGCACCATAAGGCATCGGTTGCAGTTGTTTCCTTGTGGATCTTTGGGCGAGAGGTTTCAATGATGTTGTCCGGTGGATGATCATGTGTTCATTTTCCGAGGTGTTCATGTGGTTGTTGTTGTGGGCTGAAGTAGCGAGTCGATGTCTCACGAAGAAGATGGTTCGATGATGATTCGAGGAGCAAATATGTTTTCAAATGGAGCATCTTCAGGAGTAGCAAAGGGATTAACTTCATCATTGATGCCGAAGCAGTTCCATGATGTACATTTGAAGATTGATGATTTGTTGATGAGATAGAGTGATCGCAAAGCGCTTATTGACTTAGTGATATTGAGACGGAAGGATTGACTTCATTCAGGGGATATGAGCGACCTCTGTTGTAGGAATTGACAGATCATTAGCACTTGGCTCATAGTGTTTGTGGAAAACTAGAAGGGGTTGAATAGTTTTACCAATTTAAAACTTCCTTTTAAATATTTAGATCGACTTATGTCAATCTATTTGGTTGTTTATGTTGGACGTTGATAGATAGATATATAAACGTGTAATGAAAAATAAAAGGAAGCACATCACCCGACACAAGTTATTTATAGTGGTTCGGCTACAAGGACACCTTCCTTGCCTACTCCACTCCCGAGTCACCTACTCGAGTTCGTAAACACTACACCAACTCCTTATGGCGGAGAAGCCTCCTGGCGACGCCGCTTAACCTTTTTACGGTACAAAGCTAAATACCGAGTTCCTTCACACCAAGGCGAACCACACCTAACACAACGTCGCACCCTTTATACGGTGCTAGGCTAACCACCGAGTTCTTTCACACCTTAGGAGAACTAATCCTATCACAACGTCGCCTACCCTTTATTGAGTACTAGGCTAAGTACCTAGTTCAATTACTATAGAGGAACTACTACCCTTCACGACACAACACCTAATCTCAAGGAGATATACTCCTTGTTACAACACCATCAAGGATATCACCATCCTTGTAAATAATCAAATACTTATGTATATAATGATGCACCTCATCGATTATACGATCTAGGCATTTTTCCCAAATGCTACTTGATTTGATTCTTTGGCCTTCTTCTCTAATGCCTTTGACACAACGCTTGACACCCTTCACTAATGCCTTCGTCTTGACACCTATAAAATTCTTCACTAATGCTCTTGACACGAACGATAAGCACCTTTCACTAATGCTTTCGTCTTGACACTTTCGGCATCCTTCACTAATGCCTTTAACCCAACATCTATGGAGAAAGGAAGAACTTATCAACAAGAGAACCATCATTGTCTTGATGATGACGAAGCATGGTAACTCATGGACTTGAGTTTGCGTCTTCAAGTGGTGATCTTTCCTTTAAGAGGAACCTAGAAGATCACACAAGAACAAAGACAAACTACATAGATCACTTGGATGTGAGGTTAGAGGGTTAGAATACTTGGGGAAAGTATGTGTGTAAAGTGATGAGTAGAAAGGAAGAAATGGCTCTCTATTTATAGAAAATTCTCTACTATTTCCCCGGATCCCACGGATCCCTTCCATGGGATCCGGCTAGCACAAAGCAGGATCCGTGGAACGCATCCTCTTTACCCATGGGTATTTTTGGTTATGGGTCATGGGTCATGGGTTGATCCATGGTTTTCTTTCTAGATACAATGAACTAGGTTAAGTGGTATAAATAAAACTATGGGTTATGGGTCAAAACCATTTGCTAGTTTTTACCTATTTAGTATATACTTGTTTTTAACCATTTTAGTATATACTTGTTTTTACCCATTTTAGTGTATACTTAGTTAAGTATATGTTAACCCAATATGTAAACACTAGTTGTTATACATATGTATATCTAAAGCATAAAATCACTTGTACTTATTTTAGTGTTTTATGTGAAAGCGTAAGTGTGTTAGAAAACTATTAGATCAAACCATTTACGTAATTTATTTGTTTCGTTAATATGATTTTACGTTTGTTATCGACAAAATATTAGAGGATCGTAAAATATAAATAAACGTTTTTACGGCTTATTTGTATTAACAATCTCCCCCTTTTTGGTGATGACAAAATATAAAATTATTTTAAAGAAAAGCTAAAATTCGTAGAAGTTTGAATTTGTAGTTTTTACTTTCTTCTCCCCCTTTTTGTCGAAACAAAAAGTTTTTGAAAGAAAGCAACACAACGTTTTTAAGAAAAACATGTGAAAGAAAGAAAAGAAAAAAAATAGAGAGCAAGTAACGGGAAAGGATCTCGTCATTACTCCCCCTTGACGAGTCCATCCCTTTGAAAGGGTGTCAAGGACATGACGTAAAATAAACTAATTGTGTTTGCAATTAAGTTTTGCAAATGTTTCGTCTAAGTGACAAAAAGTGTGCTCCCCCTTGAATATTGCAATGTTGCAATGGGGTGTCATGAAGTGTAATCCAAAATCGGATTAAGTTGCAAATGATTTTGCAATGTTGTTTGACACAAAGCTCCCCCTAGCTTTATGGTGTCAAAATCTTCATGTGTTATTTTGAAAATCTACAAAGTAAAGGTTAGAAAACAAGAGTATAGTGCATAATTTCCTGCAAATAAAACTCAAGTTAGTAGAAATTTGTGCTTCTGATCCACGGATCCCACGGTTCCCTTCTTGTAGGGATCCGTCTAAGCATTATGGAGGGATCCGGCTATCTGTTGACAGTTTCTTCAGTAATGAGAGTGTTTCAATCAATGCTAGTGTGGAGACAATATATGTGTGCAATAAAGAGCACAACGCACATAATAATCAAAACATATAAATGTTCATTCAATAAAACAAGAGATAACCAACCAAATCTCTAAAAACTAAGAGAATGAACTAGCTAAACAAGTGCTACTAATGCTAATGGGCTACCCCAAACTTTAGTTTCAACTAAAACTTAATGATGATCAAGGATGAGAAAGGTTTCCTAAACGTTCTAAGTTTGAGCTTTTGACTATGATGCTCATTGTAGTTTAGGCTTGTTAACCTCTTTGAAACGTTCGAGGAGGTGATAAAACATGAAACGTTGCTCTTCACGTAGTTCATGTATCAACCTTTCAACATGTTTACAATGATAGCAATCCTTGTCATGGTTTTGAATTTCTTGTAGTGGAAGTTCAAGTAAAGTGGGTTGAGTATCTTCAAGTGAAGGAGGAATTGGTGGAGGCTTATTAAGTGACGGCTCTATAATGTTTGAGGTGAAGGTAAGAAGCATCAACTTCCATATGGTGCAGTGGTTGCCTTTGATGTCTTCTCATAATCCAAAAGGACTATTGGGAGGAATGATAGAGTTTACTTTTGGAGCAAGTGTTGATTCAATAATTTGATTTTGTTGCTCAATCTTATCAAGTGAATTTGTTGGTAATGGTGAAAGATGAGATGGCCAAGAAGGTAACTCTTCTACATTGTGAGAGTGTGGAGATGATTGTGAGGTGGCTCTAGGCACTAATGATGTTGGTTGAGTTATGGAGGTTATGTTTGGTATAGTAGAATTTGGTGATGAAATCCTAGTGGGAACAATCTTCTTAGAGATTAGTTTGATTGGTTTCCTTGGTGTAGGGGAAATCCTAGCATTGGTAGACTTAATCGGAGATGATTCGGTTGAGGAAACTTCGTGTATGATTCTATCAAGTTTCTTGGGTGGTTCTTGAGTGGATGAGTTAGCACTAGGAGCCTTACTCATGATGAAATGACTTAAGAAGGATGGTTGTAATTTCTGATGGTTTGTGTTTGTGTTTGATGGCTAAGGTGTTCTTAGCAATATGGCTTATAAAAGGAAGAGCTTGGTAGTTGTCTTTAAGACTTAATCCACTAATGTTCTTGGAAATGTGATGATTAACATGCACAAAGTTTATGTTCAGAGTTTCACTAATCTAGGGACTCATTTAAGATGAGATGGAGTGTTTGAGTTAGGAAGATGAGTTGAAATGATTGTTCAAGCAATGATTTTCATAAAGCGTCATCCGGATCCTCGGTTCCCTCCTTGGAGGGATCCGGCTAAACTAATCCTAGGGATCCGGCTCTCGATGAGTTATGACGAGGTTTGAAATGAGGTTTCTAGGAGCTAAAGCCTATCTTATTTTGAATATTTGATTCTCCCAAGTGTTTGAGATGAAAGGATACTTGAATGATCAAAGGTAATAAGTGTTATAGCAAATGATTGCTTCTTATGGAAGGAGGATGGGACAAGATGACTACCAATGGATGTCCAAGGATAACACTAAGAGTTATATAGGTGTCAAGTCATAATAAATGATCCTAGTGATCAGATTTAAGCTTGAGGTGATATTTGGATAAATTCTTAAAAATCATGAGAATTGAAAAATTAATCTTTATCTTTCTTTGAGATAGAAATGACTAGAGGCAATAAATAAAAAAATGTTTAAGTTGTCCTTTTTAAGTGTTTTGAGAGATGAAAAATAGTTTGTGAATAGTTGAAGCGGAAATATGGTGAGTTTTGATGTGTTGATAAAACATGAGGCATTTTGACTAAGATTTTAAGTAAGCCTTTAGTGAGTCTAAGCCTTTCTCATCCTTGAAATAGTTCTAGTTGGATTCTAAAAACATATGCTTAGCTAATGTGAAGTTAATCTAGAAATCAGTCTTGATGTAAGGAAAGTTGTATTGCTGATCTGATGACACGGATCCTACGATTCCCTCAAGGGAGGGATCTGGCTAGGCTAATCCTAGGGATCCGGCATCTGCAGATCAGAACCTACATAGAAATGATGTGCAGATTTTGTACACTCTTAAATCTATAAAACAAGCAATAGGAACAAGCAAGTTATCTTAAAACACCACTTATAAGATAAAGTAACAATATCAAAAAATACCATAAACCAAGAATGCTAAAGAGAAATCATTCAAACATAAAATAAATGAAACTAAGCACATTCCTATTGTCTCTTTCATCAATTCTTCCTTTTCCTTTTTGACGGCTTAGTGAGGTTGTAAGTGAGGTTTTGAATCATGCCTCTTATTTGTTTAAATTCCGCGGTCTCGTTTGGAATGGTTGGAAGTTGTTCGTGGTATTCAAGGATTTCCAATTTGATGTTGGATATGGGGTCGATGTATTCCTCATCTTCTTCTTCTTCTTCTCCGACGGAGGAGTCCGAGAGAGCTTCGGGTTTCTCTCCATTGACCATGAACCGTTTAGAGGGTTTTTGGTAAGAGGTACCATGGCGTGATCGAGAAGGTAATGATCATCGTTGATAGGGATGGTTGTAATGCACTAACATACTTACAAAGTCGTGTTAGGAGCATACCATATGGAAGTACCATGTTGGAAGCTTTGAATACCCGGCCATTCTCCTTACCATGTAATAGGCAAGATTAAATGGCCTTTGGTGGGTAAGACAATAGATCATTTGCACAAGACATGCGTTTGGATGATCTTTGTTTCCAACTAGGCTAATGATGTTTTCCTAAGGATTTCTTCCATTTTCTAAACATGGGATGCATTTCAAAAGTTCCATTTTAAAGGGATCACGGTGAATGAGCTTTTTGTTACGATCGTAACGGGATTGGTCGGTCCTAATTTTAAAGATAGTATCACGAATGGTTTCGGGATCGTCGAGAGGAGTGTTATAGAGAGGCTTAGGATCAAGTGCATAGTTTTGAGAGTTAATTGCCCAATCTTGAGAGTACATACAAATTCCCTCACAAGGAATGCGAAGAATTTGAGCAAAGGTGTTGAGAGGAAAAATAAAGTTTTGTTTGTTGATGATGAAGGCGATTGAGATTCTATTGTCGGTGTTTCTAATGATCCTAAAGCTTTTGTAAAATTCAAAGATGAAGACCGGACAAATTTGTTCATCTATGTCAAGGAGACAATCGAAATTGATTGTCGAGAAAACTTGATGAATGTCGGTATCTTCAAGGAAACATTCCTTGACTACACGACCTTCGTGGATAAGTCGTTTACAAGGCTTTTGAATATTTTACGGTCGGTTTGGTCAAACCCTTTTACGATAGTAGTGAGTAAGGTAATGGACGGTGTCATGGTGATCTTGTTGAGTGGCTTTGGGCATGGTTGGTCCTAAAAATACAAAATTTCAATTAAGATAAATTAGTTGGAATGGGTTTATGGTTTTGATTTGTATTAACAATGTTGTGAACACAAAGTGATTTTGTTAAAATCCTCCTTTTTATGATTAGGTTAAAAGAACCCTAATTAAGTTAATTGATTAGATATTAAGAAATCATAAACCCTAGGATGAGGATGATGAAAGTTATAACAAGTTAATGTAATTACTTACAATGGTGTTCTAGGAGGGGATATTTGAAAGTATGGAAGCCAATGAGGATGAATTCGTAGCTTGGTCGCTTTTGTGTTGTGTGAATAGAGGAAAACAATCATGGTGAATTTTGAAAGCATATAGTGAGTTACATTCAACGGTTCCCCGGATCCTTTATGTTTGGGATCCGTTAGTACAACTAGGGGATCCGCCACGTGGATGTAAAAGGGTTGTTTGGCATTATTTTTGTAGTAGGCTTATAAATTGGCTTACTAAAAGATAGTTCTGAGGTATTAGATGAAGATTGTTTTGGATGACTTTTGATGAATCACATATCAAAGGTTCATATGTGATGATGGCGTTAGTTTGACGAATCAAAGGAGTATTATTCCCGATGATGAAAAAGACGGAAAAGTGACGAAAGAAACTTCTAATGATGTTAGAGATAAAAGAGACCTTATGAAAATAAATTGAACTCATGTAACCTATCTAATGAAAAGTAAAACATACCTCTATGCTTCTTGGTTTGGCATAATACCAAAGATACTTCATGAGCTTTTAAAGTAATCCTTTGTACTTGGTGTACGTGAGTTGTGATTACTTTTTAGATCCTTCCTTGAATGTTGACTTCATTATTCTTTGAATGAAGATTTTGGAGAGATTCTAGCATGAAGATTTCTTAGGAACAAAAGTTGTTAGAATCATCTATCAATGTCCAATAAAGTGATTTTAAAAAAATGTGACCCAAAAGAAATCCTTCTTTGTAGTTTTCAAACATACGGATCGTATCAAGTCTTTAAAGTACAACATACTTTAAGAAACTTGGTATGAAGCTCGATACCAATGTGGAAAACTAGAAGGGGGTTGTATAGTTTACCAATTTAAAACTTCCTTTTAAATATTTAGATCGACTTATGTCAATGTATTTGGTTGTTTATGTTGGATGTTGATAGATAGATATATAAACGTGTAATGAAAAATAAAGAGTAAGAAGCACATCACCACGACACAAGTTATTTATAGTGGTTCGGCTACAAGGACACATTCCTTGCCCTACTCCACTCCCCGAGTCACCTACTCGATGGTTAAGTAAACACTACACCAACTCCTTATGGCGGAGAAGCCTTCACAACGCCGCTTAACCTTTTTCCGGGTACAAAGCTAAATACCGAGTTCCTTCACACCAAGGCGAACCACACCTAACACAACGTCGCTTACCCTTTATACGGTGCTAGGTTAACCACCGAGTTCTTTCACACCTTAGGAGAACTAATCCTATCACAACGTCGCCTACCCTTTATTAGGTACTAGGCTAAGTACCTAGTTCCATTACTATGGAGGAACTACTACCCTTCACGACACAACACCTAATCTCACGGAGATCTACTCCTTGTTACAACACCATCAAGGATATCACCATCCTTGTAAATAAACAAATACTTATGTGTATAATGATGCACCTCATCGATTATACGATCTAGGCATTTTTCCCAAATGCTACTTGATTTGATTCTTTGGCATTCTTTTCTAATGCCTTTGACACAACGCTTGACACCCTTCACTAATGCCTTCGTCTTGACACCTATAGCATTCTTCACTAATGCTCTTGACACGAATGATAAGCACCTTTCACTAATGCTTTCGTCTTGACACTTTCAGCATCCTTCACTAATTCCTTTAACCCAACATCTATGGAGAAAGGAAGAACTTATCAACAAGAGAACCTTCATTGTCTTGATGATGACGAAACATGGCAACTCATGGACTTGAGTTTGCACGTCTTCAAGAAGTGGTGATCTTTCCTTTAAGAGGAACCTAGAAGATCACACAAGAACAAAAGACAAACTACATAGATCACTTGGATCTGAGGTTAGAGGGTTAGAATACTTGGGGAAAGTATGTGTGTAAAGTGATGAGTAGAAAGGAAGAAATGGCTCTCTATTTATAGAAAATTTCACTGCTTCCTCGATCCCACGGATCCTTCCACTTGGGATCCGCTAGCACAAAGCCAGGATCCGTGGAACGCTCCTCTTACCCATGGGTATTTTTGGTTATGGGCCATGGGTCATGGGTTATGGGTTGATCCATGGTTTTCTTTCTAGATACAATGAACTTGGTTAAGTGGTATAAATAAAACTATGGGTTATGGGTCAAAACCATTTGCTAGTTTTACCTATTTAGTATATACTTGTTTTACCCATTTTAGTATATACTTGTTTTACCTATTTTAGTGTATACTTAGTTAAGTATATGTTAACCCAATATGTAAACACTAGTTGTTATACATATGTATATCTAAAGCATAAAATCACTTGTACTTATTTTAGTGTTTTATGTGAAAGCGTAAGTGTGTTAGAAAACTATTAGTTTAAACCATTTACATATTTTATTTGTTTCGTTAATATGATTTTACGTTTGTTATCGACAAAACATTAGAAGATCGTAAAATATAAATAAACGTTTTTACGGCTTATTTGTATTAATAGTGTTCATCAAACATCGGATCAAACAATTTCTTCGATCATCTTCATTGAGGTACATATGGAGTTCTTTGAGAGGAATTTGGTACAAGGGATGAACCAATAGGACTGCTTTTGAAGTACGGGTCCGAACTGGATTGTCCAGAGCCATATGACCGTCCACTCATCGAACGTAACGTGAATTGTTTCCATGATATTTGGGTTCTCTTGTTGTAGATTCTCAGAACCCTTCTTGTTTGGTGCATAACCAACAAAAACTCCAATATCTCGCCTTTGCTCTTAATTTTCCTAAGTCTTGACCATCATTCGTTGGATAACACAAGCCACCAAACACACGAAGGTAGGAGAGATCGGGTTTTCGCTTATGAATAAGTTCATATGGAGTTTTTCCATGAGAGGTGTGAATAAGGGAACGATTTTGAGTGTAGCAAGCAGTGGCAATGGCTTCAGCCCATAGAAACATTGGAACCTTTGAATAAATTATTATTGTTCTTGCGGCTTCTACAAGAGTTCGATTTCGTCTTTCAACTACACCGTTCTGTTGAGGAGTTAGTGGAACACTTCTTTGATGACCGATTCCAACACTTTCATAAAACTGAATTAAGTCTTTGTTAAAAAACTTTGTGCCATTGTCAGTTCGAACAATTCTGACTGTATTGTTGAGTCGAACATGAAGCTGTTTGATTAGTTTGATCAAGGTTGTAAAAATTGCTAGGCGCTAGTGAGGCGGTCGGGTAGGGCATAGCGATTAATCAGTTAGGCGGAGATTAATCGGAGACTAATCGGATTGGAATTTTTATGCACAAAATTGTAATTTTAGATATTATATTATATTATATGTATGAGATAAGCAGAGTACATCAAAGTTCAAATATTTCAAGCGTTCAAATATAAACATAAAACATAATTCTTCAAAGTTTAAAGTCAAATATAGATATTACTCGATTTGTTAACCATTTTTAAGCGATCTTTGACCAATTTTGTCAGATTAATCGATTGGTTGACCAATTTTTAAGCGACTTTGTCCGATTTTTAAGCGATTTTGCTGACCGATTTTCAAGTGATTTTTCCGATTAATCCGATTAGACCAATTTTGTCCGATTAACTGGTTTTTTGACCGATTTTTTAGCGATCTTTGACCAAACCGATTAAGTAGGCCGTTTATGATAAATCAAGGCGCTTAGAGACCGATTAGCGATTATGCGGGGATTAATCGGCCGCCTGGACCGATTTTTACAACAGAGGTTTGATGATGACATCTGGAGTTTCATCCTTTGCCCTCAAAAACTTTACCCAAGTAAATCGAGAGTAGTCATCAACAACTACTAGAATGTATTTCTTCCCATTTATCGCTTGCACTCTCATTGGTCCGCATGCATCCATATGAAGGGTATGAAGAACTTCATTCTGAGTTTGTGGGTTTTGGTTTGTGGGCATATTTGTGCTTTTCCCAATTGGCAAGTCGAGCAAAGATGATCTTTTCATATTTTAACTGGTAAACCTCGACAAGATCCTTTCGGAAAGGTTGTTTATGGTACCAAAGTTCAAGTGATTGAGACGCGATGCCATAACCAAGACTTTGTTTTAGAAGCCTTTGATGAGAAGTAGATTGGAGAGGACTTCATCATGTCGTCGATAGAGATGGTGTATAGGTTTGAACCTCGAGTACCTCTTAATAATTCCACACCATCAAGTTCTCTAACGAAACAAGAATGTTTTCTAAAAGCCACTTCTAGATTGGAATCACGTAATTGACCAACAGAGAAGTTGTGACCAAGACCTTCCATATAATATACCCTAGAAATCACACTTTTACCAACCACATAATCTCCATAACCCATAATAGCTCCAAAATGGTCATTCCGAATCTAATCGTCCCAATGAATTTACTCACGAAGTTCATGAGTCATGACCGGTCTCCAAATATATGCTTGGAACAAATACGAGTCCAGTACCACGCAGAACAATTTGAACGATCTGCAGCTGAACACGCAGAAGAATGGATAATCGATAATTGGGATCCCCATGCAAGAATGGGTTCCATTTGGTTAGTAATAATGATTGGAAAACCCACATCGTAAATAGAAACATCCATATCGTAAATAGAAGCAATGGAATCATTATGAATAGATGCGATTACTAGTGTCCGTATTTTCCTATTCAAAGTATGTTCACTTCTTAAGAGAATAGTTCTACCAAGAGGGCATCCATTTTCTAGTGGGCATAGTCCGATTAACCATATGGCCAATGTATCCATTGATAACCTATCTTACTAAATGTTCTTCCGTGGGTTTCAACTGTTTTCTAACTTTCTTTCGCTTTTGCCTTTAGCCTTCTTAGAATGATATTTTGCATTAACAATATTAACGGGGATATGACCGCATTAGATGAGCATTCACACCACAATCATGATTAGTAGCATGTAATTCACGCAGACATCATTACATGGTTTGCAAATAGTATTAGAATTGAATTAATTACAAGACGCTTATGGCTAATACTAGAATCAACACGATTCGCTTGATTCAAATTCTCCCTACGGTGATCTTCTACTTTCATCCAATGCACATTCTTAGCTTCAAGAGGCCCTATCATTGCTTGTATTGCCTTGAGACTTTGACCGCTCGCTTTAATGTCACCGATTACTCTGTAGAGGAACATGAACATTAGTTGGTTTTGCTACTTTTGCCTTTCCTGCTTTTGATGTCTTTGGGATGAACTATTCAAGGCACATTGAGGTTCACTTTCTTAACACCGGAGGTGCCGATCTCGAACTATTTGAGGGCCTACTAAAGTTCACATTCATAACATTGGGCATTGAATGATTTGTATACTTGGCATTAGGCATAGAACAGGGTATCAAGGGGTTGACTTGCTCACCTAAGGATTTAGGGCATATTGTAATTAAGCATTATAGAAGTTCTTGAGATCGTTTGGCATATAAGTATGCATGGCCAATGGCATTATCAAGTGGTTTCTCTAACTTATCCTCTTCTACAATCTCAAGGAGACATTCTAGACTATCCTTAAGGTATGCGAAATATGTTTGAATAGAAAGTTTGTTATTCCTAATGTGAGGAGGAACATAATTCACAGACAAAGCATATTGATTACAACCATGCACCTTTGATGGACCATTCTCCCATTGGTCATTGGCATTTTCCCTTTACCGACTCTTCGATTCTCAATTTCCTTTTGCAACGAAGTTATTTGTTTATTATTTTATTACGAGTGACTTTTATTGACTCAAACAACTCATTGAAATGACGTTAACCTTTTCATTTTCTTCTAGAAAACTCTCATTTTCCTTTTGTAAAGCATTGACCAAGTTTTGAAGATGAAAATTTTGAGAATTCCGAGAATTTAAAGGAGGAGGCATTTGGGAGCCAGACACATTATTCATTTCACCCTTTAATTGAGAGATTTGGGCTTTCAACTTTCTGATCGTGATACAATGAGCTCGAATATGTTCATCACATTTGCTAAATTCAAAATCGATCAAATTCGTGAACATCCAAAGATGTCTTGATATTTGAGGTTTTAACATTTTCTTCGGATGTTGATATTTTAATTGCAATGCAAGATGCTCAACTTCTAATTTAGAAAACTGCTTTTACCAGTTATCATGATCATCCTGCTCAACTTTATCATGCGCTTAGAGTTAGTTTTTCAAGCTCAATGACACGATCATGGGAGACTTTCGAGCAACAGATAATTCATGAAATCGAGAAGCATTAATGGAACAATTCAGTGAAGTAAAACACATCTTGAGTAATACATTCGTAAATAAGAGTCTCATTCAATGTATGCAAGTTCTTCCTCTCAATCTCATTGTATTTTAGTGCTCGCTCATAGTCACTAACCTCAACTATCATTGCATCAAATTCCTTTTCCATTCCTTTAATATCCGAATCTATCCCTTTTAAGACTCTCAAATCGATCTTTTAGTTTTTGAAGAAAGGCATGACCTCGCTTAGATATAATTCTTTTGTTTGCTCAAAACCTTTCCCTTCAAGAATCCCAGCTGGGTGTGATCCTTTTCTTACAAGTTTTCTCAAAATCGACAAATAGTTGAAAATAACATATTGACTGATTAAGGTCTTGCTCTTAGTGGCAATAGTCCTAGGAACTAAATGCATTGGTGTATTTGGAGGATACACAAATACAGTGTGCATTTTCCTAAGGGAGGGTTTGTTTCAAAGAAGATTTTCGCCTTTTTGCTTATCTAAGTCCTTTTCCGTAACACTTGTTCGTGTGTTAACAACGCTTGAGGCTTAAATTTGTTTAAGGAGATCCATTTTTCCTTCTTGTAATCATGGGGTTTGATCATTATGTTATTCTTTTACATTCGTGATCATCTAGCTTTTTATTCATTTTCTCCTAGATGCATCATTTAATTTTCTATCATCCTCGGTGCACTCAACGCAACTAGGTTTCTGCTCAGGCTTAAGGATTTCATTACCATCATAGATTACCTTATGAGCACTTCTAGCCTTTTTAATGACCTCTCGGATTTGGTTCCTCAACAAGGGAGTACTATGCTTATCACTTAAAACTCGTGCTTAGTGATTAGTGAGCGCTTGAATGGTATTTCCTTGTACGCATAACTTATTTTCAAGCTTGTTTTTCAAGGTTTTTAGATTAGAAAATCATTCAAAAGTTTTAATTCCTTAGCACGTAATTCTTGCTTAAGAATTTTAACATTTTCTTGAAGTTCTTGTTTTTGCTTAGCGCTTTTAGAAAGCTTTTCTTGTAAGGAGTTTAACTCTTGTTTAAATACTTCTTCTCTAAACTTACTTTGTCTAATAGTTGTACGATTTGGTCATCCATCTCCGCTCACGAGTGGTTAACTCAAACTTAGCTCGTTGTTCATAAATAGCAACACGCTCTTTATAAGCATTAAGTTCGAGAGATAACAGACTCATCGTGGGTACATGCGATGTATTCGTCAAAAGCATAGTCATCATTGATCGCATAAGATACATCACTTGGTACAATCTCACTTTCACTTTGTTTCATATATTGATCATATGGGACAACATCGATATTGCCCATATTTTCAATATCCGACTCAATAATTACAGCTGATTGTACTTCATCATGTATCTTTTGCTCATCAACTTCATCGATAGTTTAAGTACCTCGAATGATTTTGTCTTTGGATGGACCAGTTTGTTGTGGTGAAGAAACTTTTAGAGAAACCATGGGTGAGATGCTAGCCATGAAGATTGTTTGAGCAGAGGTTCATCATCTACATCGTAGTCAAATGCATCATAATCGCCTACTTGAAAGGCATTCCGATGATTATGACCAATCTCCGAATTAGCTGCTCATCAACATCAAGATCATATGTCTTGGCATTCCCTTCAAGAAGAAATGAACTCCTCTTCATCCAAAGCGACTTCATTGTCCCGAGCTTGCACTAGCAACATCTTATCCCTAAAGTACTTGGCATTCGAGGCGTTTTGGCGATGTGCGTTCCTTGCAATATGTCCTCACCACCACGCTTGTAACACTTGATCGACTTTACTTGTCCTTGATTTCCATTCCTTCCCCTATTCTCGATTTGCAAAGAAACTTCTACCAACTCCACCTCTTCCTTGTTCATACCGCTTTCTTGAACAGATTGTACCATAACCTTCCGTCTCGACGCTGGCTTGATTGTGTGGATTAGACGCAGCTCGAGGTTGTTGTTGGTGTGTGGGAGAGTTCATGTTTTGACCGATCATGAGAGCCATTGATTAATGAAGTTTCCACGTGCATCAAAGATCGCTTGTTTGAACATTGGATCGGAATGAGTTTGTGATTACCATTACCCATGGGTATGACTTGTGAGGCTTTGGTTGTAATTCCAATGTTTGAGTAGAAGGCAGTTGAATCATTCGATGAGCTTGTCTCTCCCTGGTTGGTTTTGAACTAATTAAGAATCCTTTTTTCAAACATAGCACGTCTCTCATTCTGAAGAAGGAATGCATAGAGTTGCTCATAGTTTGTATTCTTCAATCCTTTGGTTAGCTTCATAGAAGTGACAAACTTGTGCCATTCGGGATTCATGTTGTTCACAAATTTAGAGTTCAACTGAATGTTTGGCATGGTCATTCTGATGTTCCTCATGTCATTGACAAGCTTGTGGAATCTCACGTAATACTCATAGACACTCTCATCTGGTTTCATCTTGAAGTGCTCAAACTCATCATAGAGTTGTGATTCTCTGCCTTCCATAGTTAATTCGTAACTGCATGTACATCTTGACATTATCCCACACCGCTTGGCTTCGTGTTGTGATTGATTAGCTTGTAGATATCTTTTGGAAGACCTTGAAGTACGATGTTAGAAGCCCCGATATCGAGATCGAATCTCTTTTTCTCCTTATCATCGAGCTCATCATATGTCTTTGGTCCGTCTATTACATAGATCATTGTTCCATCTGCAATTTGTATCAATTAAGTCTCTTGTAGTCTCAATCGATAAGGTCCTTCATCAATTGATTTGAGAATGTTGACCCCATTTTCCTTTCCAAGACAAGACACCGATTCTTTGAGCCCAAGAGTCGAGTCGATTCATCAAGCATGGGTGGACGAGTATCTCGAACCAATGCTTGAACATCCTCGCAACAAAGGAAGATGATTGTAGGTACATTGGTAGACATGTTTAAAGATTACACGGATTTTATAACTCTATGATTAAACCGGAAATAGATTCTTTCACGGATTTTACTAAATCAAGAGAAACCGTATTAAAAATTTAACCAAGTCGCTAAGAATCCTTGAATCAAGTCGCTAAAGACCAAGTTGCTAAGACAAGTCGCTAAGTTCCAAATCGCTATGAATTTTGACAAAGAAGTCGCTATGAACCAAGTCGCTAAGAAATCAAGTCGCTAAATAGCAACTCACATCTTGGTCCAAATCGCTAACACCAAGTCGCTAAGAAACTTAAGAACAAGTCGCTATCAAAATTGAAAGCAAGTCACTACCTTACCAAGTCGCTACCCGTAGTGGAGAATCCACAAACAGTACCTTTTGTCGGCTTGTCTCTAAAGGCAAGTCGCTAACCACCAAGTCGCTACCACAATACACTATGATAACGCTACACGCGTCGTTCGGGGTCAAGGAAACTTCCTTTTCTTCGAGCAAGTTTTATAACACCCTAGGCAGTGAACCTAATCGTTGTAGTGTAGTAATTAGGGTAAGCCACGGTATTGATATCGCTCTCTGGGAATAGGAATGCTAGTAAGGAGTTACTACGCTAAGGTTAAGGTTGAGGAAGATTATTTTTTTTATCTTTTATGTTTTATGAAAGGAAAGGTACGAATCTCGGTATTGGATTTGGGGGTTGGTATTTCTACCGATTACTCTACTATTATCTAATTATCTAAACTAAGGTTGTGGGAGTCTATGTCTAATTAATGTGCTCGTATGATAGTTTAAAGATGTATTTACTTAGGTTGTATTACTCCTTAATTATCTCCTATTGATGGTTGAGTTGTCACGTCTTATTCTTAATTGCGTTGTGTGTCTAAAGTTGTAGGGTATGCGCTTCTCCCTAACTCTTTGAACTTACCAAAGGGTCTCGCCTACAAACCCACTAGGGATAATAAACTCCCTACTCTAAGGCGCTCTTTGGATGGTTTAGCCTACAACTACTCGTAATTATATTCTAAGGTTCACAAAGATGAATCAAGCATTAGTACACAACGAATGACCTATCGCATTACTAGATCATTAATCAACTAAGATAAGAAACAACCAATCAATATTCAATAGTTAAGTTTCATACTTCCTAGCAAACACAAAAATAAATTAGCGGGACATGGAGAACATGCAAGCATACACACAAATAATCAAAGACATAATTGAATTAATGAAGTAAAGACTTATCTTGATGTAAGATAGGGTTTAAAACCCTAAAATATCGTACAAGACACCTTAGGTTCGGTTTTAGGTTTTCACCCAAAAGACTCTCTCCAAAAGACCGAAAATTCGGATTCTATATATAAGATTACATATGCGACGGTGTCACCTTATGTTTCGTGGCCGCCGTGTCGCCGCCATTAGGGTTTCGCCTTGGCCACGTTAACCTTGCGGCGGCCACCTTATGTCCCGGACGCCATCCTCTTGACTTCCGACGTCCGTCCGGATTGCATCTAGGCCGCCCGAGTAGCGACGGCCTACTCTTTCACAACTAGACGTCGCCACTTGAAAATACGAGTTTTGAGTTCAATCGTCACAAAAATCTTGGGACAGGCCGCCATTAGCACTCGACCGCCGCTTTTAATTTCAAAGTTGTGAGTGTCTCGATTTTGACTTTGGCCATTTTCTTCATATATTCGCCTTTTCGTCAAATAAGTGCCATTCCAAAGATTTTGCCTTTAAGAGACCTAAAAGTGAAAAGGAACGATATTAAGCAATAACGGATACAAAAGTGATCAAATAAGGACTTAAACGACCCTCAAAATGGTACCTTTTAAAACCTTATCAAATATCCCTACACTTGTTATTTGCTTGTCCTCAAGCAAATGTGCTTTTAGCCAATTAATTTATAAGTTAGGGGTCATGAAGCATTAATTCAAAACGGTCCACAACACATATAAGCCCTTAAAAGTCATAACAAGCACGGAATACATACTAGCACCTCACATGGGGTGTTTGGATACTCATCTCTCTCGGGTGTATATATGAAATATAACAAAATAGGAAATGGAAGATAAACACTCATTAACCGGTCCTAGTACATAGATTACCATAGGCTTGAGAATAGATCAAACCTCCATCGCTTTACGTAAGCACCTAGGAAAGACTATCAAAGAGGTCTTTTAAAGGGTTGTAATGTTAGGCTTACGGTAGGGAAACAAAGGGTTTGGTGGGATGGGCTATTTAGTGGTGGCAAGTCAAAATCTCTATGTTAAATGCATATGAAGAATGGCGTTGCTAAGCCAAGACTCGACACTCTAAACTCTAGATAACTGAAATAAACAAACATAAATTTAAATGATAGATGTAGGATGGTAGCCCGTATATATATATATATATATATTTACTCAATATTTTTTTTTCTTTTTCTCCTTTTTTTCGATTTTTTTTATACACTTTTACTCTACCATCCTCTACGATAACATCAAAATACTAGGGATTTATAGACATATCCCTACACTTGAGTTTTTATTACTCTAACACTAATTTGACCCGAATTGAAAATATCAAAACACTTGGGGTATATTATTACGCAAACAAAGGGAATTTGAATTTTAACGTTCCCTTCCGTCATTTCATAAACTTTAACTTTTCCCATGAATCCCAATCGTCCCAAAATGTATACAAAGGATATGACTCGACTTAGCAACTTATGCAAGCAACTAGATAATTGAACTAAGGGTTTAGGGTGATAACAAACATTTGCACTAAAAGTGAGTGCATAAGGGTAGGCTAAGGCGATTTGGGTGTATATTTGGGGTGGGGTGTAAACAATGCTCTTCATTGATATTCGGAAAACCGAAACATCACGAGAACCGCGAAAAGGATAGGCTCGAGGGGTTAACTAGGGGTATCGTGTACTAAAGATGAGTACAACGCAGCGGGTGTGGGGGAATTACTCAACCGATATGGAAGAAGTAATTATATTACGGTGTATCAAACAAGGGTTATCCTAATGCCTCTTATCATTTAGTTATTCCTAACTACACAAGTGTAGTCTCACTTGCAATCTCGGAATGCATCACAAAACAAGTTCTAGAATCTAATATACTACGGTTCACACTCTAAGCATTGAAGATGAATGCTTTAATTCCTACTAATCTAAGGGCGATCCTCACATTTTGGTGGAATTTGGGTGGTAAAGGGTTTTTGTGCTAGTCATGCAACTTCCTATCCATGAGACGCTTTGTTAAGACTAATGGCCCACTCCTATATGTCATAAAATTTTAAATTTGGTGCCAAAATTACTCTAACCGACATTTTCTCATGGTTTATTACACAATCACAATTGACAAAGCAAATAGTCAAGGATAAGCATAGTTTCAAAGTTCCTGCTTTATTTTCCCTCCCACACTTAAACCGAACATTGTCCCCAATGTTCCCGAAGTATCAAAGTTATGATAAAAGAAGGTAATTAAAACGAAAAAACTAATACTCCCCGATTAGCTCGGTAGGATCCGTAAAGTGGTGGTTAAATCCTTTTCAAGAAGAATTATTGCGTGAAAAGCTCCTTCCAATCTTATGTAACTTCTTCTTGACAAACTAAACCCGCACACTTGAAGAAAACAAACGAAACCTTCGCGTAAAATCGGCGGTAATATATATATAAGACTCGATTTAAACTAGGATATAATGCTTGTGGAATGGATGTTTACAGAATTTCTAAGAAAATTAAGACCGAAAATTCCAAAAATTTATAAGTAGCTCGTAAACGAGAAAAAAGTAATCTAATGTTTTTACTCCTTCCTCGACGCCGTCCGTTGCAATCTCGACGCCAAGTTATCCCGACAAAACCGGGTCTCGATTTTACGGAAAAAATTCGAAAATTTACATCTTTAGAACGGAAAAATTTCGCAAAACATCCATTATGACTCGATACAAGCATTTGACTCGAACAAATGACATAAATATCTTTTAGTTAATTGTTATTCTCATGTTTACGCTTTTGAAAACATGTGTAATCCTCCTACACTTATCCCTTATGTAAAATACCTTTACATGCAATTAAGACGAGGTTAAAACAAAATAAAGCATTTTTACAAATTTAAACATGAGGATAAACAATTAATAAAAGATATAAGACACTAACAAGCAAACAATTAAGCATGGGTTGCCTCCCACTAAGCGCTTTTCTTTATTTAAGAGTCTTGTAGCTAGACTCATAGTCGTGCTTCTACGCTTTCTCATTACCGCCCTCTTTACCCTTTGTTTTCCCTTCATCGAAGGGTGTAGACGCTGTATGCTCACCGTGATTCCTTGCCAACGCCAATTATGGCGACGGTTTTATCTTTTAAATTGGTCTCCTTAATCAGGAAAGGCCCAAACCATCTTGGTTTGTTTCTTCCTCGTAATGCCCTTATCCGAGATCTATACAAGAGCACTTTTCTCCTTTAGAAATTCCTTAGGGTCCTTTTGTACCTTAGGTATTGAGGTGTGATTGCTTCCTAACTTTTATCGGGTTTCCACAATGTCGCATACAATCCTTGAACCATAAAGTCTCTAAGCCCTTTTCCCGTCATTCATCTTCTTCTTAACATTGTTGCCCGGGCTTTTCGATTTCCACCGTAATCATTTCCATGATCTTAAGAGGGTATCTTGGGATGATGGGTATCCTAGCGTACCCTTCCCGCTTTTGAGTATCATGATGCCTTCTCCGCATTTGATGGTTGCCTTGGCGGTGGCCGTGAACGGTGTCCCAAGAATGAGGGTACGTTTTATCTTCCTCAACATCAATGATCACGAAATCCACCGGATAAACGATGTTAGCCACCTCAATTAGAACATCAACATCGATTCCTCTGTGGTGGACATAAGTATGATTAGCTAAGGAAAGTCTAAGGTCGGTTTTGGCTGGTTTTCTTTAGTTAACTTATTATAGATTGACAATAGCATTATGTTCACATCGGTCCCTTGATCGGCCAAGGCATTTATATTTTCCATGTCAATGACACTAACGGTATCACGAAATTCTCGTGGTGTCTCGCTTTCTTGTTAACGGTTTTTATAACCAACTCATACAGAGGTTCCATAGGTAAGGCGTCGATTCTTCTTCCGTCATTTTTCCTTCAAGAGCTTCCCTAAGAACTTCATTGTACCTAAAGTTGTTTACTTGGTTTGCAATGGTTTTCTTGTTAATTTCGTGCTTAAGGTAATACTCAATGGTCTCGTGTTCATCATTAGGCAGACTCATCCTTCGTGGCTTTCCTCGCTTATCCACATCTCAGCCCCTTGCATTCTCGTGCATAATGGAAATGGCGTTTACAAATGAAGTGGAGGGCAATCATTGCTTCACGAGCACTTTTCGGGAACCTTTGTTTTGGTAAATTCAATTACCAAATCCATCATTTCTTTCATTTTGCTTGCATTTCCTCTCTACCTATAAACCTCCTCTTCAACCGCTAATCTCTCCAGATGAGCCGCCATGTACCCTCATTTGATCCTTGAAGCTTGGTGAAAGTGGTATTGGGGAAGTAGAACAAGCGCCTTCGAACTTGGGTTTTGCTCGCGACTTGGGGATTCCGAAAGAGGTGTGGAGCGGTTGGTGGAGTGGGCGGATTTGACGAATCTCGAGGAATTTGTACGGGTGCTCTTTTCGCCTTTCCATAAGATAATCAATTCCTCTCGATGGCACTCAATTGCTCTTCGAGTGTATCGGAGGATTCGTAAGGAGTGGATATGGCATTAACCACGTTAATTGGAGTTTCGGAGATTCACTCCAATCTTCGTAGCTTTGATCGGCAAGCTCTCTATAATATCCCATGATTTCTCTCAGATTAAAGTCGCCGAGTCTTCCACCGTGGCTCGATCAATGGATCGTCGAGTGATGAAATCGGTATGATCATAGAAGATTTGGATTTGAAGCCAAAGATCAATGCCATGGTGTGGAAGTCACGGAGTAGTTCCTTAAATCGAGTCCATGCTTTGTAAAGAGACTCACCTTGAGTCATTGAATGTCAAGATGTCTCGCCTAAGCTTAGTGGTTCTCCCGGTGGGAAAAATTGAGCAAGGAAGCGAGAGGTAAGATCATCCCAACTTGAGATGGAGCCATGGAAGTCGCTCAAGCCAATTACTAGCTTGGTCCCGTAGAGAGAATTGGAAGAGACGCAGCGTGGTCTCCCGAGTAGTAGCATCAAGGTCGATGGAATCGACAATTTTGAGGAAATCCTCGATGTCGATTTGGATCTTCTAACGAAGTCCATGGAATGCACATCCGCTTTGCACCAACCGGATGGTGTCGGATCGTAGGGCCATAGTTTGGGCTTGGTCGGGAAGCTCAATGGTGTTCCTATAGCCTAGGTGGCTTGGTCTCGAGTATTCACCAAGAGTACGGGCTCTTGGCTTGGTCTCTAAAGGCAAGTCGCTAACCACCAAGTCGCTACCACAATACACTATGATAACGCTACACGCGTCGTTCGGGGCCAAGGAAACTTCCTTTTCTTCGAGCAAGTTTTATAACACCCTAGGCGGTGAACCTAATCGTTGTAGTGTAGTAATTAGGGTGCCACGGGTATTGATATCGTTCTCTGGGGAATAGGAATGCTAGTAAGGAGTTACTACGCTAAGGTTAAGGTTGAGGAAGATTATTTTTTATCTTTTATGTTTTATGAAAAGGAAAGGTACGAATCTCGGGTATTGGATTTGGGGTTGGTATTTCACCGATTACTCTACTATTATCTAATTATCTAAACTAAGGTTGTGGGAGTCTATGTCTAATTAATGTGTGCTCGTATGATAGTTTAAAGATGTATTTACTTAGGTTGTATTACTCCTTAATTATCTCCTATTGATGGTTGAGTTGTCACGCCTTATTCTTAATTGCGTTGTGTGTCTAAAGTTGTAGGTGTGCGTTTCTCCCTAACTCTTTGAACTTACCAAAGGGTCTCGCCTACAAACCCACTAGGGATGATAAACTCCTACTCTAAGCGCTCTTTGGATGGTTTAGCCTACAACTACTCGTAATTATATTCTAAGGTTCACAAAGATGAATCAAGCATTAATACACAACGAATGACCTATCGCATTACTAGATCATTAATCAACTAAGATAAGAAACAACCAATCAATATTCAATAGTTAAGTTTCATACTTCCTAAGCAAACACACAAATAAATTAGCCGGACATGGAGAACATGCAAGCATACACACAAATAATCAAAGACATAATTGAATTAATGAAGTAAAGACTTATCTTGATGTAAGATATGGTTTAAAACCCTAAAATATTGTACAAGACACCTTAGGTTCGGTTTTAGGTTTTCACCCAAAAGACTCTCTCCAAAAGACCTAAAAATTCGGATTCTATATATAAGATTACATATGCGACGACGCCACCTTATGTTTCGTGGACGCCGCCGTGTCGCCGCCATTAGGGTTTCATCTTGGCCACGTTAACCTTGCGACGGCGTCACCTTATGTCCGTGACGCCGTCCTCTTCACCTTCTCGACGCCGTTCGATTGCATCTAGGCCGCCCGAGTAGCGACGGCCTACTCTTTCACAACTAGACGTCGCTACTTGAAAATACGAGTTTTGAGTTCGAATCGTCACAAAATCTTGGGACGGCGCCATTAGCACCGACGCCGCCTTTTAATTTCAAGAATTGTGAGTGTCTCGATTTTGACTTTGGCCATTTTCTTCATATATTCGCCTTTTCGTCCAAATAAGTGCCATTCCAAAGATTTTGCCTTCAAGAGACCTAAAAGTGAAAAGGAACGATATTAAGCAATAACGGATACAAAAGTGATCAAATAAGGACTTAAACGACCCTCAAAATGCTACCTTTAAAACCTTATCACACTACAACTCGCCATGACTTAAAAGCAAGTCGCTACCAAGAAAAGAACACCGTGACTCAAGTCGCTAGCATGAAAAAATTCAAAAAACACCACTTTTTAATCCAAAAACAACCCAACCACGATGATTCAAGCCTTCCAAATCAAAACCTAAAAACTTATGATGATCCTAAACACAAAAGTACAATCAAAATCCAAACTTTAACACTAGAAATCAACCAAATGATGCAAAACCACTAAACTTTCTCAAACTCAAAACCACCTAAAACCACTAGAAATCCAAAGATATGTAAGAGATGATCTAACCATGGCTCTTGATACCATTTGTAACATATTGATTTCACATACACATCAAACCATAACCAAAGTAGGCATACAAGATGAGTTCTAGAGAGAAAGTTAGAGGTTTAGGGAACTTTAGTGAGAGAAAGAAAAATCTTATTATGAGCTCCAACTCTACCTTGGAAGGTAGAGAGTATTTATAGTCTTTACATAAATCGCCACCTATCGGGTCATGGATCGTGCATACAGTGGGTAAAGACCCGTCCGTCCTCCACGGTGTTACTTAAACTAAATACTACTTAACTTATATTAATCTATTTATTACGAGCTTACTAACGATTACATATACTTGAGGTGACCGACTCTTTAATACTTGGATTTACTAAATCCTAACAGATTACACCTTCTCAAGACTATCATGGTCAAAAGACAAGATGAAAGGGACTATGAATTTCGTGAAGCGGACTTTTTAACTTGTCTCTTAACGACATTGAAGATCCGTATCTTGCTAAAGTACAGTGGAAGAATGAGACATTTCGATCGAAATTCAACGTGAATACATCAAGTCCTTACTCATCTTCATCAAGCATAGTGATCCAAGAACGTGTAGAAGATTTACAACTTGTCGTTGAATCATAATGACCGTGTCAACTTCACCGCACTCGCCTAGAAATACCGACATCAACCTACCTCACAATACACTCTCATCAAGAAACCATTCGAGTAGTTTACCGCAATGAACTACATCGCAACCGATTGATGGCGGTAGAGATCTTCACAAGTTTGGGGATCACACATTGAAGATGGTGAGGGACGGTCGCCTATAGGTTGAAGGAGATACATGAAGGAATTGGTTCTCCAAAGCGATGTAATTCTAAGGATAGACGGATGTGAAGAGGATCATCACTCGAGATAGATGAAAGGTTGTATGAATGGACCGCCGTAACACCGGAGAGCTTTGTAGGTGGTCGTCCCAGATTACTCTCACCGCTATCAACGCCTGATCGCATTCCCCGAAAGATTGATGGACTTCTGGTACCCTTAAACTTCTTCTATTTCATATTATTTTGGATGTGATTTTATATTGACTATGGCTTGTGCACACATAACATTGTACAACTCGCGTGTAATGAAAGGACCCGTGGTACGCCTTCCGCCCACAATCCTTATAAAAGGAGCGAAAGCTTCTTACTTTTGAGTAAAACTTATCAAACCTTTCATTTTTTCAAAGGTTTTGCTCAAAAGGACAAGTACTTCCCCTTATGAATTTTCAAAACCTCAACCGTTTATATCACTTGTTGAGGGGGGATTATTTGATTAAAATCTTTGTTCACAAACTGTTCTTTGTATTAATCTTCCCATAAAACTCGAAATAGACATATTTAATATCAAAATTTCATCAAAAATAACATTTATATGCCCTTTTTGAGGGGGAAACAATATGTGATAAGAAATATGTTGAGTTTCGCTATAAGAATCCTCGTGTGAAAAGACTTCAACCCATGAATTGACGGGATCTAAACAGTCATACATTGAAAAGATTCGTCTTCCAAGACTTATCCGAGTAAATCATACCTATTCGAGAAGCTCCTGATAGACATGAACTTTGACGGGTTTGACAACCTCTCGAGGTTGTCCACACCTTCAAGGTAGTTATTAAAGCTAGTTGTCATCTAAAAGCTGACAATGTACCTCTTTAACTATGCAACGTAATCGTGTCTCGCAAGGAATTGTCTATCTTGAGTTGATCAATTCAAAAGTGCGCTCCTTCCTCATCGGGCGATTTACATCAAAACTCTTAAGCACATGTGGAGGGGAGTATTTCGAAAATCTAAAACTCTTGAAGTGTTCAAACATGTTTTCATTCACAAACGCTTCGAGAGATTTTCATGAAAATGGTTTTATGGCAATGGAGTTATAAGGTGATTGAGGTTAGGAATAACTGTCCTATGATCCGCTTGAGTCGGAGGGATCTACCCAAGGACACTACCAATAGTTAGAATTAGAAGTCCTTAGGTAAGATTATAAAAGGAGAAAATGAGAATTGGAGAAAAAGGAGTTGAAGAATTTAAAAGAACTGCAAAGAAAAGGGTGAAAAGAAATAGCCCTCCGCATTATTCAACTTAGGCAAACACGGGTTCAATTCATATGCTCTGGTTGTCACTTGATGACGCCGGTATTGAAGATTAAAAGTCGTCATAGACCCAATGACGCATGCACTAAACCTTCTTAGCCACTCAAGTTTCTCCCAATGTGCTTGTTTCATTCTCACAGGAACCCCACGTAAACTATCGGCTTTCTTAGAGATGTTGGTATTGAAGAAGGAGACCTCTCCCTAGTCTCCGCCAGAAAACCAAAGTGCACTATGGAGTCTAGAGCCACGAGATTCATCAAAAGATCTCTTAGGTACACTTGACATTTCATCACTTGTTGTTCAACAATAAGAACAACATTGGTACATTATCGAGTCCTACATGATCTTAGCAATCTATCGAGAACATTTATGAGGGTTTCACAATTGTGATCCTCGGTGATTGAATGGAAACTCCCGCCGTGGTCAACATCAAACAGCCTCGATAAAGAAGCCGCCTCGGTAACTCCCGTGGATTACGCTTAGTGGTCTCAAACGGTCTACATCGTGAGGTGATGCTTGTGTACCTCAATGACTCATCTCGAACCGTAAATGTACTTCGGTACATCGCGTTATCTCACTTGTGGGACTCGGTTCAGAACGGCCTTTGTGAGAATTAGAGTTGTGTTTTCACACTATGTTGTTAACACTCGAAGTTCAAACTTGTAAGTGCCGGAATCCGCTTATTACTAACCTTTCTTATGTTTACTTCTTATGGAAGCTCGAGCGGACTGATCATGCAGATTCTCCACATGCTCATACCAACAACATCACTTATGGAAGTTCTCTAATAATCAAAGGCAACACAAAGTCAGAATGATTCTTCATCAACAAAGAATCTACAAAGTTTAAAGACTTACAGAACTTCATCAACTGTAATCCAACGTTAAAGAGCGTGTGAGCATGTTGGAGAAAGACGTGGAGACAATGGAGCAGCGAAGCAGACCTGATGCAGACTACAACAACATACTATCACTTTCAAAGAACAAAGAACTAAATAACAAAGAAATCAAAAGATGTCAAAGCAGAATCTTTCAAAGGAAACAATTTCTCTACACTGGGGAGATTGTTCGAATCAAGACACTTCTTCTCACAAGAAAGAAGAATGTCAGAAGACGTCAAAGCTACTATTACATCAACACCTTCAACGTTATCACTCTTTCATTCATCGCTAACACTTAGGGGGAGATTGTTGGAATCACACCTAAACCTTAATTCAAGTGTTAGTGATTCATATGTAATAGTTAGATTAATATGGCCTTTATGTTAGTAATTAAGCCTTAGGCTTATGTAGAAGGCCCATAAGCCTAGGCCCAAGTCCAATAAGGAAAGGAAGGGACTAGGAGTGTTGCCCTAGCTCCCTCTCCTATAAATACTCTTGTAAACCTTCTATTGAAGGTTGGTTGTTCAATTTCATTCTCTTTCACTTAATACGCATAACCTTTCTCTATTTCATACGCATAAGTGTTTGTGTGTTATTGTTCAACCGATCTATCCTTCAACTATTTCTTCTATTGATGCTTGTGTTACTAATATGGTGACCTAACAGAATTTGATGAAAAACTTGAAATACATATATGTTCTTGCAAGGCGTGCAAGTATGTTTATGGAAGACGTGCACCCAAATTCGAAAGATGAGAAACTGCCAGTACATATATGTTCTTGGAGGGTGTGCATGTATGTTCTTAAAAGGCGTGCACGCATGTTCGAAAGAATCTGATGAGAAACTTCAAATACATATGTTTTATGCACATATGTTCTTAGAAGGTGTGCGTATGTATTTTCAAAATGATACATTTGATTTGTATTCATTTGATATAAAATTTTGTGTATTATATTATGTTTTTTGTTTGTAATAAATGTTACGACTATAATTTATGTTTTCAATTTTTATTTAAGAAGTTTATAGAATATATACGGCAGAAACGTATGTGCAATTACAATTTTTAGTAAAACTCATTAAAGTTTAAACTATTGTACAATAAAAACACATGTAAATTTACATAATTTAAAAGAAACATATATGCACGACTTTCTAAAAACATGAATGTTAAGAAAAACACACACACACACACACACACAAAATCCTAAAAATTTGAGATATTTTAAAATGGGATTTACTAAAAAATCTAAAATATAAAAATTGTCTTTACTATAATACCCTTTAGATTAAATAATAATCTTTAATATTTGGAGTTCTCAGATTCTTGCACTTACAAGGTTCTCTAAAATAAAGGTTATATATATATATATATATATATATATATATATATATATATATATATATATATATATATATATATATATATATATATATATATATATATATATATATATATATATATATATATATATATATATATATACATACAGAGGAGGCATGCCACATATTATTCCACGTGGCATCCCATAATGCCATGTCATAAAGCCATGTGTATATTTTAATGCCATCTCAATGCCACTTGGCATCAACATTCCATGACATTTTTATGAAATATCCGGAATTTAACTAAAAAATTTGACCAAGTGTAGATTCGAACCCATGTCTTTACATCCAAAAACATCCAGCCAACCACTGGACCAACTATGTTTTTGTGAATGACATTGGAAAAAAAAATATGTCATGGACAAAGATTTCACATTATTTAAAACAGACTACCCTGCTAAATCGCTCCTGATCAATTACTCTTCAATGCCTATTCAAATCTCTTTCATATTTATCTTCATTATATTTGATTTTCGATTCCATACCGATAATCACGATTGGTTTTAGACACACAAATTTATCTCAAAACAAACCTAATAAATCATTCACATAACCCTAAATGGTTCTCTAGATCATTCAAAAAAAAAACCTATGGCGATCCAACATTTGATTCAAAAACACAAAATCATGAATCATCATATGTCAACATTTGATTGATAAATTGATTGTCATTCATCATTTGATCAGAATTTAAATAGGTCCCTATGATTATAAGTTTGATTGTGTTTTATTATGACGTGTTTTCATTTGTTTTGTAGGTTTACAGGTTTTATGATCGTGCTACATATACGAGCCAAATTTCTCAAAAAATGATCGATCTGAGAACCAAGTTTGTGAGTTCATCACTTATAAAAAATTGATTGATTTGTCGACGGGTTTTTCAACTTTATCTTTATTTGATTGATCACCTCAGTGTATATGTAGCTTTGTACACGCCTAACTACAACGTAAGGTTGTTTAGATTTGATGCTCATTATTGAAAATCATAGAAAGACTTTTAGGGAGATAATAGTATTTGTTGATGAATTAAGAAACCTAATGTCCTTTTTCCTCACAATCTCTTCTGATGATCGGTTTATGGATTCAAGCGAAGCATTCATCTTAGTTTGATATATATAAAACTTAATGGTTCCTGTTGCATTACACTAGGTTTTAATATCATCTGTCAAGGGAAAACATATTTAAAAGTTAATTAACTATCATGTTCTTTTAAAAGATAAATGATAACATGTTACGTATGCAAGTTAAATTAACTATTTCATGGGTGAAAAGTGAAACTTACATTACGATGTGTATTCTTTATCATCTGTTTATGCTATTCTTTATTAACTTTTCTAAACAACTTCACTCATTTTCCAATCATGAAAGATGAATTTTAGGAGGGGCTAAGTTTGTAAAATGTTAATGGGGAGTCGATTGTTATTTGCTTTACAAAATTAAATAAGATGCTAATGTTAAAGTACCCCTGCTGCAACATCTCCTTATACATTCACAAATATCTGACGTAAGATAACAATGTTGTTTACTATTCTAGCAGGAGATACTACATGCTACCTACTGATTAATGGCGGCCATCAAGAAGTAGATTGGTTTAAACACTCATGTTTCTTTTTTCATCAGAGATTATGAAGGTAACTCAACTATGTCCAACGTTTTGTTTTTCAATCTATACCATCTACTAATTCTTGCACAAACTTTATAACTATTTGGATTGTGTTCATCTTTTTAAGAATGTGTTTACGTGTCAGCATATAGTAGTTTGTATGGTGCTACTAAAGTTGACCGCGTGTTTATTCTATTGCCACTATTTGATGAAGCACGCATAAAGATAACAAAATAGTTATATAGAACTTACTTTGGCTTTTTTTTGGGGGGGGATTAACAATGAGAATGCAATCTTACACAATCAAGCCCGTATATTGTGTAATTTGGTTATCTTACGTAATACAGAATTTGACCCATTCATAAGTGTATGCGTCTAAATTGGTACCTTTAGCGATTTACTACAAGTAAACCGAGATCTAAGGTAGCACGTTTTGAAGCTCATTCTAGCCAATGGTGTTTCCTTGCCTCATGATACATTATATAGTTTTTTGAATGTCTTACATAGGATAGTGCGTTAGGATGCTTGTGATACATTATTTCCTTGTCAATATTTTCAATTCTCTGATTAGTCTCCTTTTCTCCACCATTGTCTGCTCTGAGATAAATGGTTCAGTATTATATAAATAGTATAGTCATGGTAGGCTTCACTTAGTTTGTTTCTTGGGTAATCATACATGCCGACCGTTAGAATATATGTATTTGGGGGATTGTGATCAAGTCCTTTAAATAAAATGATTTACAATGTCTCATATATGCGATTATACAAATCTTCTGGATGCAGGAGTAATGAACGTGTTGGTGACTTTTCAAGGCTAAAGAACTGAAGGTAAGTCACGAAGCTTGGATTGACCATACACAAAAGCAAGTGAGTTCACTCCCTCACCTTCTTCCGCAGCTTACGTATCAACAAACAAGATCAGGAACTATCCTGTTGTGACTGGCATTGTGACTGGTCTTGGGTCTCTTTGATGGTACCTTAAGTCAAAAAATAAGAGTTATGGCCTTCGACCAATTTTGTCACTCCCCAACGCTGTTAAAATGGTGATCAAACAATGTTTAGGTAATACTATCTATATACAAAATAGAATATATGTTTATACCATATTTCTAACTTTAAATGTTGATTACTTTTAATTATACTGAAGTTATGGGCCATTACTGATGTTGTTTTGTTTATGGATATTAGTATCTAAATCTTTTTGCAACTCAAAACCAAATATATTTTTAATGTGTGTTCGGGACTGTGGTTCATCTTATTTTATCGGATTACGGGTTAATTTTTATGTGGAAAAGGATCATGCGTGTATTATATTGCTTCTATGAATGATGTTGGTTATATTTCTACGTTTTGTTTGACAGTGATATAGGTAGAAAATTGAACGAGTCAGTGTTATGCAATTTATCATGGTCCCGGAGAACCGGTTGCATTATATATTTGCGTGAGATGGCCGATGAGGTACTCTTTTTTTCACATTATATAGATGTGGATCCAGTTTAGTTATTTTTATGAGTACCACCTTATTAAACTATCATATGGCTTCCAAGGATTAAGAAGCATTAAAATTTGTGTGATTATATAGATGGATGCATTGTGTATGATAAGACCGGGACTCTTACAATGAAATACAATATTTTGCATCATGAATTCATGATGATAGAACTTTCTCATTTGTGAAAAAAATAAATTCAGATATGTTAAGAGGGATCATAAATCCATTCGTTTTCAATTGAGTTGGAAAAATGCTCCTAAAATATAGCTTTCACATGCATTGATGTCATCTAAGTTTTATGAGGTGATTATATCTCAAAGTTATATTTCTTAATTTTACCTCTCTTCTTTTACCAGGTTAATTTTAAAAGGGTTCATTCTTTTGGTTTTGTGCAGAATGAGGCTTTGTCACGGAAGTGCCTTGACACATGTTGATATGGAGACAATTGCAAAGAAAAAGCGAATGCGGTTAGAAGAGTCGCTTACGTTCAAAGGAATGCAATATGGTTCTTATTATCGCTTCTTGTTTCTTTCAAGGGTAAAAGGTTCATCTTCATTTTCTATCTTTAATGAAAAGCTTAAATAATTATAAGCTTTACTAGGTGATCGTTTTACCGGCACTGGATAGGTTTTGTTCTTATTTGTTACTTTATGATGTCATTTTAGGCTACAATCAAGTTTCAAATTCCCCCTACTTATGAAAGTGCATTTCTGATATCAAACAATGCTAGAATTCTTGGCGTTAAAGTCGATGAGCGAGCTACGGGTTCAGAAATGGTGCTGCGCGCTTAGGATGGGTACATTTCTAAGACTTTACTTAAGTCTGCACTTTTTTACATTATTTTTGGAGGATCTATAATACATCCACGATTACGAGAGAACAATAGAAGTAAGAAAGAAGTTTGAACAATCAATGCACGTGATGTTATACAAAAATATATAGGTACTTCTATACTAGAATATATAGGTACTTCTCGAGCTGATTGTAGAATTTTTATCAAGATTCTGTTTATTAAGCCAAAAGTTTGGAAACGTTTTTGTTTTTATAAGGTAGTTCATGAATATATATATGTATATTTTCGTGTTTCATTGATTTTAATGTGAATTTCATCTTTTTTTTGCAAGATTTTTTAGAATATGTTACAAGTTTTTAGTGTCATCGACAATTAGCAATGCTGCTCTTTATTTTGGCAAGAAGTGGCAGCTCTATAACTATTTGGAAAATGGCCAAATTGGGTTAGTTATGTAATTTTATACAAACAAAATTCGATGATCTAAAATATTGAGGTAAAGTTAGACTGTATATTTGAAGTCAAATCATAAAGAGTGTCGAGGATTTGTTTAAACTGTTGAAGGCTTTTTAAAATAAGTGGTATAAACTATTTACTATGGCATTTCATGCATTCAAGAGCACATCTAAAGGCAAGTTTTTGAGAAAGTCGGTATGTGCAGTTATTAAAATATTTTTTTTGGAAATTTTATTGTATCTATTTTGGGTTTGCATAACATGATGCTCAGTATGGAGCTATACTCTCCTGGTCACTCCTTTTGGGTACCATGGATAGTTGGAGTCTCAATTACAAACATTGGCGAGGAATTTCTTTATCTAAATACATGTCATCAAGTTGTGCATCTAAGTTTGTTTCTACTAAATGATAGCCAATTTGTTAAAGGTTTTGAATACCATGGAACGCCATTGAGAAATGTAACAGATGATCCCATTTTACAGGTATCATAAGGGTCTACGGATGATGTACTATGCAAAGGACCTATACGAAGTATGTACAACCATGTAGCCGGTGATTAGTTTTTATATAAAGCCATCTATTTTGTTTATAAAGTACCCAACTTAGTGGGTGGTCTATATGTATCCAAGGTGAAGACTAAAGAGGATGTCATAGCAACTCTGCAACATTAAATAAGTAGTTTGTAATTAAGCTGAAGCTCAATAGAAGATTTTATTATTTCTTCACAGGATGTGATAGCGACTCTGGAACACCGAGTTGAACGAGAATTACATGTAAATTGTATTTTACATTCTTTCTTCAAGCTAAATTTAGTGATTCATTTATTAGACTAACTACAATTTGTAACCAACCTAATATATAAACATGCTAATAGTGTTGTTATTACTGCCAAAAAACTAGAACTACATTGCTATTTTTTTACGTTTCTTAGATTTTCTACTGTGAGAATTTGACTCGGAAAAGAACACCATTCATGTTCTACCATGAAAATATAAAATGGGTTATTGGTTTGTATCATTCTCTTGGAAAGACGGGTGAAATTAGGTTACGCGGGCCTCCTATAATGAAAGGTGAGACAAACATAAATAAGCTAATCCAAACACCGCATAATGATTAGGAATTGGCTTAATATTCTTGAATTTTATTTTGTAGAATATAAGAATAAAAGGAAAAGAAAGCTATCAAGGTTACTGTTTGAAAAAAAGTACAAAAGCATCAGTTAATGATCATTTTCCAGTGCCTAATAATCTTAAGGCGTTTAGGTCACATGGAATTTCAGGTCGGATAGTATGATTGGTGAAGGAGGTTTTGGTCGGGTTTACAAAGGGTGGACTGATGAAACTATGATTGCTCCCGCGAGGCCAGGTACTAGACAAGTTGTTGCAGTTAAGGTATTGAAGTCGGAAAGCGATCAAGGTCATAGAGAAGGGCTTGTAAGTAACCTTTTTTTAGATGGTCAATGTCCCAAAAGACCTAACCAATCATTGATTAGGAAACGAATCCTTAATAAGCTTCTTTTCTTTGTTAAGATTTTCTATATCAAGGGCGTACATTAACCAAAAACAAGAATATATTGAAACTAATTTGTAAGCCATTGCTGAAATAAGATATTAAGTTTTGTCCCTTTTGCCTTATCTAAGTGTTAAAATCACTATCTGAGGTGATACGTATACCACCTCCATTTGTTTATGTATGAAATGATCCAGTTATGCAAATATCTAAGTTCAGTGAGTTAGTTATGTGTTATTTTAATAAAAGAAAGTCCCTAGCATATTTTGACATATGTTTTAATATATCATCATTGAATAACGGATCTAACTGAGCTCCAATAATTGTAATATGCAGATGGAGGTTGATTACTTTGGCACTGCAACAAAGATTATTATTCATATTAGCAAGTGTAGCCTTTTGGTCAATCAGGAATCCGAGTCCGAAGCAGAACCTCTCCAAATAGTCATTTCAGGTACATCTATTCATAATTTCTGAATCCATCAGTTTTCTTAGATTCATTCTTATAATTATCTAAAGATTATTCTTAGGGAAAAAATGGAAAATAGAAGTGAAATATCAACTTCGATTGTCAAAAGTATAAGTATACAATAAAAGAGTGACAAAAAAGAAAAGAGAATTGTCAAATTGTGGGAAAAAATATTAGGCATTATTACAGCCTCTTAGGAGAATTGACATTTATGTGTTGAAGTTAAAGAGTGTTCAGTTGGAGCAACATGTTATGAAAGAGTTTTCTGTGTGTATACACATAAACACACATGTTGTATCTCTCCCACTCTTTTTTATCCCCGTTCTTTTTTGGAAGCCAGATGTATAAAGGTTGAAGTTTATCGTGTATCTATTTTGTTTACTTTTATGCAAAGATGATAGATTACCGAGTTATTACTCACCAAAAAATAAGTTATAAGACTATTACCTCTTAATTACAGCCATAATGGGTCAAATTCTAAAATGCTGATTAAGTGGGTGTTTGGGAATGCTTATTTATGTACTTGGCCTGAAGTAGCCAGGAGATTAATTTTGATTGCATTATGCTTGGACTGCAACCTTGAATCTTCAGAGGTCATGACTTGTGAGTGTGATAAAATATTTCAATGTTTTCATGGTGATGGTGGCACACTTACATGAGTGGCTGCAAGGGAATCTGATGCCATGGCAAGATTGTAACACCCCCAAAACAAAATCGGGTTTTAGCGGAAGCATACAAGTTTTGGGTGCTACTAATCGGTATCACAACCCAAGCATAGAATAAAAGGTTTTTCTTAAGAAAACTCATTTATTTAATAAAATAAATGTTTACAATAAAATTGAATACGGAAATAGGCCCATAATAAATAAGCGGTCCTCAAATACAAATATCAGAGTCGTCTATGACCATGCCATGCCATTGCCCAAGAGCCTCCAAAAGTAAACAATTGCCTCAATACCTGGGAATACATGCTAAAAGTGTCAACACGAGGTTGGTGAGTTCATAGGTTTGCATAAAAGTATAGCGGGTTCAAAAGAGTTTTTCGATCATTGTGGCGCCCACAATGTCGCGAAAACAAAGTTTACCTTAGCAAAAATAGTAAAGTGGACCACAAGGTTTTCAAGTGCAAATCATTTCTCATAAAAAAGTCAAATTTAATCAAGGCATACCCTGCCTAATTCATAGTATCAAAACATTTATCCGCAAAATAGTTCATAAACAACCACTTGGACCATATAAAAATCAAACACGACAATGAATATAGTGTCACGCAAGCTTAACTATTACGTATGCTAAGTCATGAAACCAACTCTAGATAGCACACAAACAATCGACATGTTATCGTCCCCACATGAGCCATGTTGGTTGGACGGGTGGCCATTCCAATAGATCTATCCATAACATTCGCACCATCCCGAGCCGGATGTAACAATTCATAACAACGCTTGGGTTTCTAACCTTAACCTTTACGTAATAGCTTACAAAACATTTCGTGTCCAATCAAAATAGGTTTCAAGCACTTGTGTCCACATAAAACATATTTAAATCAAATCACGCATTTCATCAAACCAAGTAATAACAACTTATTCAAATAAATCAAGCATTTGCATTTAATAAAAGCGAGCATGTATTCTCCCCAAAAGCAGGTTTAAAAGCAAGTAAAAGTAGGGGCCATGAACTCACCTCGATACAAAGCAACGCAAGAATCACAACTGGCATCAGTGAGCAAAGCACAGCAGTCTCACAAGAAAAGCACAACGATATCCAAAGTGTACAAGCACAACGGTACTACATCGGCACAACCTAATAGCAATTTGCTATCTCAAAATAAATCTAGCAAAACAAATGAATTTCCAAAAGACAATGTGTCTTAGTTTTCGTGGAATACTCGTATCAAAGATTTCCAAAATCCAGTATCAATATCTCAAAAGTTTAGTTTTAACGTTTCGTGTGGTGGTAAGAAAACTTAGACTCAACATACAACTCACGCCAAACGGAACTCACACTATGGCATAATATATATCTCAATATGCTAAAAGGAATAGCCAATAAGAATTGACCAATACTCAACTCGAGTAGACAATGACCAGAAAGATGCTAAGACAATAGCGACACATAATTACTTCAAGAACTAAGTAGATTAGTAGTTTCGGTATTTACCTTTAATCCCAACTAGTTTGTACAAACATGTTTAATATCAATGATAAGTTTGAACTTGCAATTCAAATAATAAAGGTTTTATCTCTTAAAGAAACACTTGCTTAGATTCTCAGGTTTTATAACAATAAAATAGATTTGGATTTTAAAATATAAGTTAGAATGTTTATATAGATTTTGGCATGACGCGTCCATTTATACAACATTCCCAAGTCATCGTGACCTTAATAAAATCAATTTTCTCAAATAATATTTCCTGACAATTTGATAGAAAACTAATAACGAGTATTCTTTGATTATTAGACAATTTTTCCTTATTGATCATTGTGAATCAAATATATTAAATTCATAGTGAGTCTAATATATTGTATTCGTTTCCAAGTCCAATAAGTCCAATTTGTCGAATGTTCAATAAACATCCATTGTTCAATTAATGACCAATCCAAATCAAAGTCCGTATTCAATTCCAAATCACAATTTGGAATGCCCAAAACGTTTCAATGATCCAATAATAGCCAAACCAATAGACCGCATTAGCCAAATGTTTGCTAACCAAAATTATTAATACATGTTTAAATCTCGCTATCACAATTCATAACACCTTGTTAATTAACAAACGCACTCCAATTTAATTGTGTGGGCTTATTAGCCTATTTAGACAAAACTCAAACACCATTTTAACACTTTAACCGATTTAAGACTACTTGAACACAACACTTTCAAATTCACCCATAGGTCATTGTACAACTTATAATCACAATAATAATACACAAGGTTTCGCATTCGTTTATCCCATTAAACCAATCACAACAATTCCAATTCAAAACCTTAATATATCAGACTTTTGAAGTTTAGACAAGAATTTCCAAATATCATTTACCGGTTAGCATTTACAGGTTTGTATCCGCACGAACTAGAATAGAACCGAGACAATGACCGGGTCGACCCCACCCGCTTCATACCAACTACAATGAACACCTTCAAAACAATTTCTTTCCACACGACACTAATTCCCAAACATGTTTTTAACTAATTTCACTATCCAGAGAAACACTAGACTCGTTTTAACTGGTTTATATCCATGAGAATTAAATATGTACAAACCGACCTGAGGCTATGTTGGGTCTTAACCAGAAACCTTAAACGGGTTTTAAACAAATTCGTTTCCAACTCACAACTACAACATCAAAATTTACTTGTAACAAGGATGATAAGACTCAAGTCTACTCGAGGCCATGGTGGGTCTGACCCGACCCGTACGGGGTCCAAATCCCACACGTTTACAACACCAGACAACACAAACACTTTTACCACAATTATCACCACACGGAAAATTTGACTCAAACGAGACCAAGGTCGACAATAGAAAATCCCAACTCTACAGAAGCTCAAGCATAACTCGACCCTTACGGATTCTAAACTGATCCATATACAAAACGACGACAAGCAACATTTCTTTGAATCATTTTCTTGCCACACGAAACATGTACCAAAGTTGTTTTAATCCATTTTTAACAAAATATTATCCACATGAACTAAACCAAAAACCGAAGTTAATATATATTTCATTCCACGAAAAACGTTAAACAACAATTTGTAATCAGTTTCAAAACAAAATATCATATATATATATAACTAGATTTTCTGATTTACCAAATCAAAATGAGAGAACAAGAGTGAGATGGAGGAGATCTTGTGGCGGTGTGGTGGTTGTTCTTGTGGTGGTAGCGAGCTCGAACCCAACAAACAAATCTTAACAAACCCCAGTCGCGAACCTTTGGTCTACACTCGTAGTAAACAAATACAACCTGGGTCTTCAAGTGACAGCGGCGGCAAAACGGTGGTGAGACCAGCGTCGGCAGGAATATGGCCAGAAATGAGGGTGTCGGCGCCGGAAGTTGAGAGGAGGGAGTGGGTTATCAAAACCCTAAGCTTTGATAGCTTTTTCTTTTTATAGTGCACAAAGGCTAGTTTTTAATTACCCAAAAGATTGAGGGGTGGATAGAAGTAAATCACATGGACCAGAAGTGTAATTTGTGCAATCTTTCACAAATTAGTTATTTGGGGCTCATTTGTGTTAGGATTTAGAGAATCCATACTGAAGTGTCGGTCACCCCAACGTATGTTTAGCATATTATAGCTCATAGCGTAATTGTATATTAGTTAGATTAGCGATAGTGTAAGTAACACCGTGGAAGAAGGACGGTCTTTGCCCTTTGTATGCACGATCCATGACCGAAGGAGGCGTAGTCATTTATATAAATAGCCCTCTCCCACAAGGAGAGGTTGGATGTTCATTTGGTAATCTAACCTTCCATGTGTTTTATCTCTCTAGAACATCTCACTTTCCCTCTCTAAAACTCTAATTCATACGCCTATTGATTTGTGTGTTTAGGTGTTTATGAAATCCAATACTTTACATTTGGTATCAGAGCCATGGTTTGATCACTCATATTTCATGTTCTTGGATTTCTAGTGGATTTCATAAGGTTTTTGAGTTTGAATAAGTTTAGAGTAGTTGGCATCATTTGGATCATTTCTAGTATTAAAGTTTGGATTTTGATTGTACTTTTGTGTTTAGAATTATTATAAGTGTTTAGGTTTTGATTTGGAAGGCTTGAATCATCGTGGTTGGGTTGTTTTTGGATTGAAAAGTGGTGGTTTTTGAATATTGGATTGGATGCGAGTTGAGTCTCGTAGTGCTTTTCTTGTATGCGAGTTGTCTTGATTTGTGAGGCGAGTTGTCATCTTATGCGAGTTGTCCCTTAAGCGAGTTATCGTTTAAGCGAGTTGTCTAGGGTGCGAGTTGCCTTGGAAGCGAGTTGTCAATTTATGCGAGTTGTGTTTTATGCGACTTGTCTGTTAAGCGAGTTGTCAGCTTATGCGAGTTGTCACTTAAGCGAGTTGTGCCTTAAGCAAGTTGTTATATAAGCGAGTTGTCAGACTATGTGAGTTGTGCATTAAGCGAGTTATACTTTAAGCGAGTTTTCTTGAGTGTGAGTCATCTTGAGTGCAACTAATCTATTAATACTTGTCATCTGATATAAACATAATGGCTTACACAACTAATCCATTAATTTCCAATGTCCTCAAACTATATGATTCAGTGGACAACAAAGAAAGAGCTTATTACTCAAAAAGTTTAACCATGACTGACTCAGCCAATGATGATCAAAACACTTCACACTCAGAGTCCAACCCTAAGGAATTATACCTGTTAATGCTACAAAATGCCATGCAAATGGAATGCAACATTGAGCCCTATCAGCTACTTCACTCTCACATCATACAGCTGTTATCCATGATTAAGGATCGAACATGTAGTGCCCTTTTCCATCAGGACTTATCTACATTGACTAGAACTACACTATTGACCTGAGAACAATTGAAGCTACAACTTACTAATAAAAAGGTTCAAAAGGATGGTTCCAGTGCAGCTCTTCAGAAATCTACAAACAATTTCAGCCATTCATCAGTGGAGAATATTCAGCAGATTACGATCAACACTTGACTGGAATTTCTTTCATAAAACATACTGGAATGGAACTCCATGAGTTCATTGACACATTCACCCATCTTATGGACAATGTGAAGAAGTACATTGAAGAAGTACATAACAATGATCACATGAATAAACATGGGATACAATCAATGGAGAAGTGTGGAGAGTTGGGTAATCTATCGGGTAGTGTTGAAGCCAGAAATACAGACACATCAACAATGGAAGCAACCAGCAGCTCAGAAACTTTTGCCTCACCAATGAAGGATGCAGAGTGGAAAACATTGAACGAGCAAACGTTGAGTGGAGAATCTTCATCAAGTCTTGAATCTTGATAACACCTATTGATAATTCATCGTGTTTAATGCATGCAAACTAATAATCTTACAAAACATGTGGTTAGTACACGCCCGCAATCGAGGCCGAGTCAATAATAAAACATATCATGATTCACAATATGGTTGATAAGAAACTTTTCGAAGAACTTTCAAACAAATACTAAATTCTTGAAAAACATTGCATTTCTTTAGAAATTGCAATACAACAAAAGGAATAAAGTTTTCTTGCAACAAAAGCTTGCATAAATCCGGAATTCTCAGAATTTCGAGAATTTTTTGAAATTAACCAGTTAGAAACTCAGCTTCAAGACATGGACTCAACCGTATGTAATCTGAAAAATCAAATCTCAGACTTACATATGAAAATTAATATGGGGGTGAATAATCTTAACAATGAAATTAGTGATGAGGTTAAATCTAGGAATGATGAATTGGCATTGTGTGTGGCCAAGTTGTTAAGGGAAAATGAGTCTTTAAGGAAGAATAATTTAGATGATAAGACCAAATTTGTAGATCAAACTAATTCCTTGTTGGCTGACATAGATGCCCTCAACACTAATCTTTAGAACAAGAGCTTCACCGTAGTTGCTTTGAAAAATGAGCTTAGGAAAATTACTAGGAATGGTGGGAACACTAAGTTTGCAAAATCATCTACCTTGGAGAAACCAGATTCACTAAGGGCTAATGAACGATCTGTTGTTAGGCAACCTAATGCATTTAGGTCAGAAAGAATTAAACCATTCAAGTCTAGGTTAGCTTCCCAAGTCGATGAGAACACAGTTTTGACAAAATCAGTTACCTCACTAAAGTCTTCTCAGTCTAATGCTCAAAACTCTAAGATCAGGAATATAAGGAGATCATCTAGTTCACATAAGAAGCATCAAGTGACTGACCACTTCCCTAAGAAACAAACTAATTGCAAAAGGACCAATATTAAGAATAGGGAAATAGTTACATCTTCTTCTGTAACTAAAGGATCTAACTTTGCTAGCTGTTGTCTAAAGTGGATGCCTACTAGTAGATTATTTAAGAACACAAGATCCATACAGAATTACACACCTAGATCTTGTCTTAAGTGGGTGCCCACAGGGAAAATCTTCAAGAATGTTGGACTTAAGGGGATTCCCATCAGAACATTGACAACTAATGACACTCCAAGGCCTGACTGTAAAACATCTAAAGATGAGGATACAAATGTCACTAACCCATCTATTTGCAATACTACATCTGCTATTAGTGCAAATTTTCCTCAGTCTTTTTCAGGTACAATGCTCAATTCTATCATGAACATCATGACGTAGTTTCCAACTAAATTGAAGGCAAATCATCAAGGAAGTGCTGCTTGTCAAAGTTGATTTGCATGTACTGTGACTTCTGATCGTTTCTGCTCAGAACTCGTAACTTACTAGCTATTTAAAAAAAATTAAAATCTCTCTTTTGTTATCATAATAATTTATCATCTGTTATTGATAATATCTACGGTCCTAGAAATGTCATTCAACAATGACACGGGTCTTTAGATGAAGTTCGAACAGATACTCTACCCTCTTTATAACCTGTCCTGCTATACTCACATACCTAAATCAACTAGGACTCACAGCAAGGGATTGATTCAATCAATGATCACTCACTCTCATCCGTATCATTGATTGAGGGGGAGAATTAGTATCTTTCTGCCATTACTATTAAATAATGTCTTGTGATAAGTATCATTTGTCTTGCTTGTGTGATTATTAATGGTGGGGTATGGTATAGTTTCTGTGACCTCAGTACTCTGGTTAGTCTTTGAATGTTACTTGGAGTGATTTAATTTGCTTGGTTATGCTCTTATATGTGCTAGTCTTTTGATTTCATGTATGCGAGTTGTCTTGTCAGTCTTTACATGCGAGTTGTCTTGTCAGTCTTTACATGTGAGTTGTCAAGTCTCTTCCTGCATGCGAGTTGTCTTGTTAGTCTATTCATGCGAGTTGTCTAAGTGCAAGGACTTAATGTGTCATATATGCAAACGTGTTTCTTGGTTTAAGTAATGCGAGTTGACTCAAAGTCAAACCACTTGTCCTCTTAGTCAAACACATACTCACCATTCTCTCTCTCTATTTGCATTCTTCAAAGTGAGTTGCCCAATTTATAATCATATGGTAGGTTATCTGATATTGCTTTACATGATTGTGCTACGAATATCAATTGAATCATTCCTCTAAAATTACTTATCTTGCAGATTCCCTCACTATTGATTCTTCATTCTATAACTGATACTAGGTTTGATTCCCTCACTTTTGATCCTCACTTAAAATGTCTGCTCTATGTAATTGATATAGGCTTTAGATAAGGATGTGTAGGGTTATCATTGTTATGATCTGATGTTGGTTATATGTGCGCATGATAGATTTAGGTGTTGTGGTGTTTGTTGCGTTTTATATCGATTCATATGATTGGGTTGTATGATATGTTATAATCATTGGATTAGGCCCTTTGAATGCTGCATCCTTGAGTTTGTGGTTCATCTTTGTGGTAATTGACATGTCTTGTATGTATGAGTAAGATGATCTGGGTCTCTCGTTGTATGTTCTTGTATGCGAGTTATCCTTTGTTGCCTGAATACGAGTTGCACATGCTGTTCTTGAATGCGAGTTGTCTCTTGTTTGTTGATGAAAGCGAGTTGCCTTATGCGACTTGTCTCATGCGTGTTGACGTGTGCGAGTTAGTATACATACTATGACCTATGCGAGTTGTGATATGCGAGTTGTCCATATCCGTGACCAAAGCGAGTTGTTGTATGCGAGTTGTCATGTTTAACTCTATTGATGCGAGTTATCGTTTCAATTACCTAATGCGAGTTGTCCCTTGACACTCAGGGTGCGAGTTGTCTCTAGTTACTTGATGAATGCGAGTTTCCTCATGCGACTTGTTACATGCGGGTTGAGTTGTGCGAGTTATTATATACTATATGACCTATGCGAGTTGCTCATATCCTTGTTCAAAGCTAGTTGATGTATGCGAGTTGTCCTATACTAGGTATCTTATTCAATATGCGAGTTGTCCAGATTGCGAGTTGTATTAACTTACGACTTGTCCTATGCGACTTGTTCATATTATAGATGTTTACATGCAACTTAATCTATATATCCTTCAAACTTGGTCATTATATGTTGTGCTGTTTATGTCTCCGCCTTATTCATATCTTGCTTTCTAATGTATGCATATGTCTTCGTATGCTTTTATCACTCTCTTAGAGTCTATGATATGGGGTGGCTATTTGGTCAATCTAATAACCTTGTCTAACCTAACAAACTTTCCTAATATTGTTGTTGTTGTATGTGTGTTCTTCATATTTCAATGGCAGACACCACATCCTCTGAGAATCTTGCTACCACTGCACCAACCATTGTTCCTACTGATGAGGAAATTCTTCCATTTAAGGAATGGGTGACAATAGAAAAGAGCAACTGCTATGTGGATGTGGATAGAAACCAACAGAATCCAATCTACCGATTAGCTATTGATATTTTGAAGGACACCAACTTCTTTGGAGCTTTAACCATGCGTTGCACAATTCCTTCCATTTATCTTCAACAATTATGGAACACAATAACATGGGACAAGATCACTGCTACATACTCGTGTAAACTTGAAGACAAGTGGTATGAAATCACCACTAAGATACTCAGTGATGCCCTTCAGATCACTCCAAGAGACCCTTCAAATCCATTTGTCGCTCCACCCACTACTGAAGAACTAATGGAGTTTGTGGATGAATTGGGATATCCTGAAAAACTAACGAAGGCCTAGCATTTAAAATCGTCAAGGTTTTTCATTACGATGTCGGTCACCTTCAATACGGATGGAAGAATGCCACAAGATCTTGTTGATCAAGTTGATGAGCATATCGATCGTTTGATGTCAACCATCCTCTTCCTCTTGGCGGTGAACCGGACGAAGACTATACAATCGATTTCTTCTTCAACCGAGACCGGATTACCTACGTCTTTGGAGCAGAAGGAAAAAGACCAGCCTTATCTATTTCAAGATGAAGGTGCTACTACTTAGATCCATGTCTTGAGCGGATGGTACCGATCATTTATGGGTTGACAAGGAACAAGTATACGACATTCTTTGCCTCATACGACATTTATCATTGGTGGTTCAAAAGAAGAAGTTCTACATTGAAAGACATGGTAAAGAAAAAGACGCAAACCTGTTCGATCCAAGCTGTGTATTCTAAGTGTGGTCGGTGTGGAAATCTTCTCAATCTACGACTATGATTATCGAAGAAGGTTGTTCTTAGAAGAGCAGACTTGAAAGATCATGTTATTGAAGAAAACGACTTCAAACATTTGCTACCAAGTGATTTTGAAGGTCTATATCTTCGAACCTCCAAGAGCATCTTGACCATCTACATCGAGAAAAGAAGTCTCTCTGCTGCGGTCAATCTTTGGATAAAGGGCTTAGTAATTCGACAAAGAGTTGGTGATTTTCAACTTGGTGTGGAAAGCTACCAGACTCAGGTAAATCTAACTAGACCTCAATGGAAAGCCACAGGGCATGAATTCAGACGCGACTACACAGTGATTGACTCTCCTAGAGCAATTATCTTTACCGACAAATACGGGTCAAGAATGCTAATGAGGTTGTGTGAGCCATACAAGTTCAGTGATGGAACGTTCAAGATTGTTGAAGAAGAATTGAATTCAATGGTGAAGGAGTTCAAGCTAAATCTGAAGCCAGGGGACAACACGAGGTTCTGGACTGAACAAGATGTGGAGATTTCATTGCTGCTATCGGACGTAGACTTAAGACAAGAAAGATTTACCGCAGCCTTGAAAGCTTTGTGGGTGGGAGAATATGGGAAGGACACTACAAGCTACTTCAGAGAACAGAATGAAGACATCTTCCTTTTGTAGCTTCGTTGTGTTTATGTGTAATGTGGTGAATGTAATATGAACAACAATAACTATAATGTATATAGTAGTGATAGGTTATGGCTTGTAGTTTTCCCTTTTTGTTCTGAAAATGGAATTTAGGAGTGTTTTTGTTTCAGATCAAATAAAACCGGACACATTTTTCTCCAACAAGATCTTTCTTACATATTTAAATCACTTGAGATCCAAAATCTCAAAAGATTTGAAATTTTTGATCGGGGGAGAAAATGTGATATAAATATGCAATCTGATAAAATGTGATCTTCAAGACTCAATATATTGGCATCTTTCCTCATATGTGCTAAACTTTTTCGTGTATCGAAGCACACATTGAAGGGGAGAACTTCAAAAGGTTGACAAAACTATCAAGGTTATATAATTAAAAGTTCCTCTTCATAAGAGTTCCTTGATAGTAACTTTAAAAGGTTTCATTGGATTCATCGATCGTGAATTCTGTATCATATTCCCCCTACAAGCTCTAAAATGTATAAAAAAATTCTTCACATCAAGGGGGAGAAACTTTTTGAAAACCACATCCTTTCCTAAAAATATCTTTAACAAAGTATTTAAAATACTAATTTTGATCGGGAAAGTGATGTCGATATTTTTAGAAAATGTTGATCAAACGAGACCAAGGTCGACAATAGAAAATCCCAACTCTACAGAAGCTCAAGCATAACTCGACTCTTACAGATTCTAAACTGATCCATATACAAAATGACGACAAGCAACATTTCTTTGAATCGTTTTTCTTGCCACACGAAACATGTACCAAAGTTGTTTTAATCCATTTTTAACAAAATATTATCCACATGAACTAAACCAAAAACCGAAGTTAATATATATTTCATTCCACGAAAAACGTTAAATAACAATTTGTAATCGGTTTCAAAACAAAATATCATATATATATGAACTGGGTTTTACGATTTACCAAATCGAAAATGAGAGATGAACGAGAGTGAGATGGAGGAGATGTTGACGGAGGTGTGGTGGTTGTTACCGTGGTGGTAGCGAGCTCGAACCCAACAAACAAATCTTAACAAACCTCAGTCGCGGACCTTTGGTCTACACTCGTAGTAAACAAATACAACCTGGGTCTTCAAGTAATAGCGGCGGCAAAATGGTGGTGAGACCAGCGTCGGCCGAAATATGGCCGGAAATGAGGGTGTCGGCGCCGGAAGTTGAGAGGAGGGGGTGGGTTATCAAAACCCTAAGCTTTGATAGCTTTTTCTTTTTATAGGTGCACAAGGACTAGTTTGTGATTACCCAAAAGATTGAGGGGCGAATAGAAGTAAATCACAAGGACCAGAAGTGTAATTTGTGCAATCTTTCACAAATTAGTGATTCGGGGCTCATTTGGATGAGTAAACGGACTCAAAAAATTCCGAAACTTGCGCCATCGCGTTCAGAGTGGTTTTTCCAATCAAAATGAGTGTTTACACGACTAATTTCTCGCATTTAATATAAAAATTAAATCATTGACGGTTGTGCCAGTACGCGTTGTGTCTAATTTTCATGTTTTGTGAGATAACTTTCTCGTTTTATCGACAAATGAGTTCAGGGAAGTTCGTAATTGAAAAACAGACGTAATATCTTGAAGATGAATCTCTGGAAAAGTGCGAGTTGTCACAAAGATGGACCTATTTTTTTAGTAACATGTCACAATGTTTTGTAAACAGCAATTGCATCATGTGTAATAGCAGACCGTGGCTAATGGAAATCTACTTATTTAAGTCATTAAAGGTTTTTATGCTTATTATTAGTGTAAATATTATTGTTATGCACCGTCATCAAATCAGTGAGAATGTTGCTTGAGATAGATTTGGGCCTAACCTCTAGCACTTTATTTCCTGGGCATAAACATTCTACGATCAGGTGAGTTCGTACTCCCTCAACTTCTCAGTGTGTTTGCAGGCATGGCGGGGTAAATTGGTAACATTACAGCCATGGCGCATTTATCCTCTTCTTTGCAATTGTTATAATATTTAAGCCTAATTGGTCACAAGGTATATTTGAAGCTGTTGATGATTATCTTTATAATTGTAAATCGATTAGATTATAGAACCAAAGAACATACATGCTTCCACTGTGGTTTTTTGGTTAACAAGTGAAAGTAGGAATGGGGGTGTTTGAGCATAGAAGGAATAAATAATGAAATTTAAAATGTTGATCCCAGTTGAGCAAGCGATCTAATATAGAAACCGACTTTAAACAAAGACTTATTAAGTATCACGCGAATTTAATACTTAATCTTAAGAAGAAGAACAATAAACATTCAACACCTCAATATTATTATTAATCTGAATACTCTAATCGATATTAGGGTTTTACAACCTTTAAGTGTATCGACCTTAGATATAAAACATACGTATATCTAATCTAACCTAGGACCTCCTTTTATAGGTTAAGGAGTTCTTTACATAATACAATACGTAACCTACAAGATAAATATCTTTTCCATATTTATCTAATACAAAATATGTAACATATTGGATTTCATAAACACATAAACCATAAGATCAAATAGGCGTACAAAGAGTTCTAGAGAGAGAAAGTTAGAGGTTTAGGAAACTTTAGTGAGAGAAAGAAAAGTCTTATTATGAGCTCAACTCTCTACCTTGGAAGGTAGAGAGTATTTATAATCTTTACATAAAAGCACCAATCGGTTTGTGGATCGGGCATACTGGTGGGTAAAGACCCGTCCAGTCCTCCACGGTGTTACTTAAACTAAATACTAATTAACTTATCATAATCTATGACTACAAGCTTTCTAATGATAACATATACTTGAGGTGACCGACTCTTTAATAACTAGATTTACTAAATCCTAACAATCTCCCCCTAAGGGAGGTCACCTCAAACATATACTAAAATTACATTGAATACAAACAGATATTACATTAAAAAAATGTTCTTGCATTCTTGATGTAGTACTTTGCTCTGAAGCTCGTAGTCATCGATTCTTATCATTGCATGTTTGGTTAATCCAAGTGGAGGTCTTTTCTTGATCTACGTGATAATAATTGTTGAGCCGACTTTTGTGATCATCGAAACATCAATCTCGACTCATACATTGTGGTGTTGGTATTATGTGATATTGTGACATACGGACCGACATGCTCACATTACGGATCATGAAATATTCTCATCGAGTGGCGGAAGCTTTTGTTGATTCATGATATTGGCGCAGTAGCGAAGCATGGGCGAAAATATCGAGTCATTGATGCACTAATCATGATTTGTTTTGAGATGAATGTGTTAAGTGAGCATGCGGCTATGGATTGACCGCTTCATTACGATCATTTTGCAAGCGTGGGCGTACTGCACACAGTTAGCAATAAATCGCGAAAGTGTCTTTGATCACTTTCATTGAATTGAGGTACACGCCCACGGTTCCCGTTGATCGATACAAGTATTACGTGATCGGTATAATTCGAAGAATTTCCTTGACGGGGTTTGCAATTGCTCTAGTTGTTCTCAAACCGAACGTCTCAAAGAAGACAACACGGAGTGAGTGAACCGTGAATAGAGATTCGCGATTGATGAAAAGATATTTGAAAAACAATCGTGTATTGCTCAATAGAAATTGTTTTGCAATACAACGAAGGTTTTAATGAAAATCAATTATCAATCATAAAACACTTTTGATTTGAAATATTCGTACGGTCGATGTGCTAAAGAAAAGAGTTTTTAAGCACAATGACCCGTTTTCAAAGGTATCCGTCAATCCATAACTCGAACGTGATTGATTCAAAGATTGAATCGCCCATTGTTTCTATTCGGTTGTCACATGGTTGATCTATTGAATAGATCTCACATACCACCACCAGGAGCTTGTTTGATGTTGGCTCGAAGGCTTTCCATCTTCATTGTGAATATGTTTGCATATTACTCGGATGTTCCGGAAATACCACAGGATAATGCGTGGGACTCAGATATAATCTCTCTTTCCACATTGTGTGAAAGCAGAGTCTTCATTTAAAGTGTCCTAATGAGATTTATTGATGATCTCGTGGCTCTAGACTCAATTTGTGCATATTTGGATCTTGTATCGGAGACTAGGGAGGGTCTCCTTCTTCAATATCAACAATCTCTAAGAGAAAGTCGATAGATAATGTCGGTTCCCGTGAGAATGAAATAAGTCCTTTTAAGAGGAACTTGAGTGGTTTGGGAAGTTGTAGTGCGATGCGTCACTGGGTCCATGACGTCTTGTCTTCAATACCGATGTTACCTTGGTAACCACCGTAGCATATGAATTGAACCCGGTATACGCCCTAAGGTTGAATAAATGGAGGGCTATTTGTTTTACCCTTTTCTTATTCAATTCTTTTCATTCTTCAACCCCTTGATTGCTTACCGAGACATCATAGCTAGAACCTTGTTGGGTTTATTCCGGTACTAGCTCGGTTTCGATCCGCACTCTTCCCATATCTCAATTTTCTCCTTTTATCATCATACCTAAGGACTTCTACACTAAATAGTGGATTGTCCCTGGGTAAATCCCTCCGGTTCTGGCAGATCATGGGAAAAAATACCTAACCTTATCATCCTTATATCACCATACATAAAGTAAAGTTGGTCGGTCTATTTGGTATTGTTCATCTGCCATTGGAACCAATTGAAGACCATTTGAAAATCAACCCAGATACTTAAGATATATTATCAAAGCATTTTGTAACTGAATTATTTTTGATATTTTTAGAACAAGAGCTCCCCCTCAACATGTGCATTAAGTATTTGAAATCGTTTTGCACACGGAGACAAGAGAAAGAAATAACTTCTTTGATTACCATTTTCTAAAAGATATCAACATCACTTCCCTAATCAAATCAAGTAGATAAAGCATTTTGGGAAAGGATGAGGTTTTCATAAGTTTGCTCCCCCTCAATATGTGCCTTGAGGTTTTAAAGAGTTTTGCACATACAAGAGGAAACCTGCACATTGATCACGTTTCAAATCTTAGTGGTTTAAGATAGATGCTCCCCCTCAACATGTGCATGGAAAACTTGAAATCGTTTGGCACATGTTGGATGGAGAGCTTGTACATCCTTATAAAACCATTTACTGATTTATCAGATTAAATCCAATTTAAATCACAAATTCTTCCCCGATCACAATTATCAAATCATTTGAGATTTGTGATCTCTGTAGATTTAAATTGATTTTGAAAGCTTTTAAGGAGAATTGTGACTTGATTATGAAAACATTTTAACTAATAAGGATCGGATTTATAGACTTTAAACTCCATTGAATAAACATGCATGATTATCTTTTGAAAAACAATTTTATGACAAATAACTTTTTGATTTAATTGAAATCATTCTCCCCCTCAATCAATGACATAAGTTGTTGATTGAGAGATAGATATTTTGACAAACTTGTAAGTCCGATGATTATCAAAATAGAGTCCGAGTTATTTTTCAAAACAACTAGTTTTCATTAGATAGTAAGAATTAGTTTAAAGAATCGAGAAAGGAAATTGAAAACCAAGATAAAGCATGGCAATGTTCTTTCTTTGAAAAGCGAGTTCTTGCTGAAATGACAATAAACCAATGTTTTACTTTCTCCCAATTTTTTTTTTTTTTTTTTTTTTTAACATTCGAGCAGCATCTAAAGACCGTGTCATTCTTTGAATGACAACACAAAATCCGTAGATGATATCGAACAAGGAAAAACAAGATAAGATAATTTTATTTATTTTCTTTTTGATTTTTTTTTTTGAATTTTTTCAAGATTTTATAATTTTTTATGGATTTTCTATTTTTTTATGGATTTTATAATTTTTTTTTTGAAAGTACAGAGGGATTTTATTGAATTCAAAGCCATAGTCAGATAGTTGGGATCTCATCCATAGGACTTGAGCACAACAAGATGACATAGATATGTATTTCGCCTCTGTAGAGGAAATAGAAGTGCTCATTTGCTTCTTTGAAGACCACTCACAAGCTTATCACCCAAAACCCGAGCACCTCCGGGCGTGCTTGACGAGTATCTTGACATCTGCATGATCAACATCTGCATAGGTCGTTAGTGACATACCGGTGTCCTTGGCACCAAAGTCCCATATTGATGGTTCCTTGGAGATATCGAAGACCCGTTTAACCGCTTCAAGGTGCTTTTAGTAGGCTTTGCACGGTATCTAGCACACATGCAAACAATGAACAAGATGTCCGGTCTACTAGTCGTGAGGTACATCGGGGATCCAATCATACCACGATATTTCGTTTGGTCTATCATGATCCACGAGTGGTCCTCATCTAGTTTTGTCACGTTCAATCATGGGAGTGTCAGCGGGGTCACTAGAATCGAATCCAAATTTCTTTAAAATCTCATTTGCATATTTAGATTGATTTATGAAAATGCCTCCGGGACTTTGTGAAATTTGTAATCCCAAGAAAAATGACATATGTCCCATCATCGACATTTGAAATTTTGAACCCATTTCATTTGAAAACGGTCACACTCATTGGGGTCGATCGAGGCAAGATGATATCATCAACATAAATTTGAGCGTGAATTAAATGTTTGCACGACTTTACGGTGAACAATGTAGGATCAATTGCTCCTTCTTTGAAACCGGTAGATAGAAGAAACTTTGATAGCGTATCATACCATGCCCTTGGAGCTTGCTTTAACCCGTCTGAGCCTTCTTCAAAGCGATAGGCGTGGTAGGATACTCTGGATTCACAAAGCCTTGGGTTGGTTGGCGTGAGCGACTTCTTTAAGATCTCCGTTCGAAATGCTATTTTAAATCCATCGATAGACTACCATGTTCTTCTTGGCAGATTAGCCAAAAGATTACGATTGCCTTGATACGAGCAACAGGGCAAATGATTCTTCAAAGTCAATACCCTCCTCTTGACGGTATCCTTTAGCAACTAATCGAGCCTTGTTCTTTAGGACATCACCATGCTCATCAAGTTTCACTTTGAAGATCCATTTTAGAGCAATGATCATAGCACAACTGGAGCGGTACTAATTCCCATACATCAAGTCGATCAAACTCATGAATTTCTTCTTGCATGGCATTGAACCATTGTCTTCATTCATGGCGGTTTAACATCTTTTGGTTCGATCTTAGAAAGCACGGAGTTGAAGAAGCACCATAAGGCATCGGTTGCAAGTTTTTCCGTGTTGATACGGGCGAGAGGATTTCCAATGATGTTGTCTAATGGATGATCGTGAGTCCATTTTACGAGGTGTTCATGTGGTTGTTGTTGTGGAACTAAAGTAGCGAGTTGATGTCTCGAGATGAAGATGGTTAGCGATGATTCGAGGAGCAAATATGTTTTCAAATGGAGCATCCTCGGGAGTAGCAAAGGGATTAACTCCATCATTGATGCGAAGCAGTTCCATGATGTACATTCAAAGATTGATGATTTGTTGATGAGGCGAGTGATCAACAGTGCTTCTTGACTTAATGATATTGAGGCGTAGGATTGACTTCATTCTCGGGGATATGAGCAGCCTCTGTTGTGGGAATTGTGAGTTCAATTGCACTTGGCTCATAGAGTTCATCAAACATAGGATCAAACAATTTCTTTAAATCATCTTGGATGGAGGTACATATGGAGTTCTTTGGAGAAGAATTTGGTACAAGGATGAACCAATGGGACTGTTTTTGAAGTGCGGGTCTGAGCTGGATTTTCCAGAGCCATTTGACCGGTCGACTCATCAAGCGTAACGTGAATTGTTTCCATGATATCTCGGGTTCTCTTATTGTAGATTCGGTAACCTTTTACATTTGGTGCATAGCCTACAAATACTCCAATGTGCGCTTTGGCTCTCGGTTTTCCTAAATCTTGACCATCATTAGTTGGATAACATAAAGCACCAAACACACGAAGGTATGATAGATCAGGTCTTCGATTGTGGACAAGTTCGTATGGAGTCTTTCCATGAGATGTGTGAATTAGAGATCTATTTTGAGTGTAACAAGCAGTGGCAATAGCTTCAACCCATAGAAACATTGGTTGTCCTTGTAGCTTCTACAAGAGTTCGATTTCGTCTTTCAACTACATCGTTCTGTTGAGGAGTTCGAAGAACACTTCTTTGAGGACTGATTCCAACATTTTCATAAAATTCATTGAGTACTTTATTAACAAACTCAGTTCCATTGTCGATTCGGACGATTCAAACTGTTTTGTTGAGTCGATCGAAGTTGTTTAATGAGTTTAATGATGACATCGGAGTTTCGTCCTTTGTCCTCAAAAACTTAACCCAAGTGAATCGGGAGTAGTCATCAACCACTACTAACACATATCCCTTCCCATTAATTGTTTGCACTCTCATTGGACCGCATGGATCCATATGAAGGGTATGAAGAACTTTCATTCTGAGTTTGTGGGTTTTGGTTTGTGGGCATATTTCGTGCTTTTTCTCAATTGACAAGTGAGCAAAGATGATCTTTTCATATTTTAACTGGGTAAGCCTCGACTAGATCCTTTACGGAAAGGTTGTTTATGGTACCAAAGTTCAAGTGATTGATCGACGATGCTATAACCAAGACTTTGTTTTAGAAGCCTTTGACGACAAGCAGATTGGAGGACTTCATCATGTCATCGATAGAGATGGTGTATAGGTTTGAACCTCGGGTACCTCTTAACAATTCTACACCATCAAGTTCTCTAACGAAACAGTATGTTTTCTAAAGGCTACTTCTAGATCAGAATCACAGAATTGACCAACAAAGAACAAGTTATGACCAAGACCTTCCACATAATATACCACAAATTACACTTTCACTAACCACAAAATCTCCATAACCCATAATAGCTCCAAAATGGCCGTTCCGAATCTAACTATCCCGATGAATTTACTCACAAAGTTCATGAGCGCGACCGGTCACCGGTCATATGCTTGGAGCACTGAGTCCGGTACTACGAGCGATTTGAGCGATCTGCGGTTGAACACATACAAGAATGGATAAGCTGGATAATTGGGATCCCCATGCAAGAATGGGTTCCATTTGGTTAGTAATGATGATTGGAACACCCACATCGAAATAGAAACATTCATATCGAAATTGAGGTAATAGAATCATTATGAATAGATGCGGTACTAGTGTCCGTATTTGCCCTATTCAAAGTATGTTCACTTCTTAAGGGAATAGTTCTACCGATGAGGCATCCATTTTCTAGTGGGCATTGACTCATTAACCTTATAGCCAAAAGGTATCCATTGATAACCTATCTTACTAAATATTCTTCTTGTGGGTTTCACTTGTTTTCTAACTCTCTTTCGCCTCGCCTTTTAGCCTTTTTAACATGATTTTTGTATTAGCAATATTAGCTGGGGTATGATGACATTAGACAAAACATTCATACCACATTCATGATTAGAAAGCGAATTCAAGCATACATCATTACAAGGTTTGCAAATGGTATCGAATTGAATTAATTCTGATATGCCTATGGCTAATACTAGAATCAACACGATTCGTTTTATTCGACTCAAGCTTAAAGTTCCTAGGTTGGTCTTCTACTCTCTTCCAATGCACATTCTTGGCTTGCGAGGTCCTATCATTCCTTGTATTGTCTTGAGACTTTGACATGCTCGCTTTAATGTCACTGATTACTCCTGTAGAGGGAATGAGAACATTAGTCGGTTTTTCTACTCTTTGCATCTCCTGTTTAGATGTGCTGGGATCTGAACTACATGCAGGCACACTAAGGTTCACTTTCTTAACACAAGAAGTGCTGGGATTTGTACTCCTAGAAGGTACACTGGAGTTCGCTTTCTTAGCACTAACGGATCTGGAATCTGAACTATTTGAAGGCACACTAAGGTTCACATTCATAACATTGGGTCTTGAATGGATTTCATGCTTGGCACTAGGCATAGAACACGGAATCAAAGGATTAAGTCTCTCACCTAAGGACTAAGGGCATATTGTGATTAAGCATTCTAGAATTTCTTGAGATCGTTTGGCATATAAGCATGCATGCCCAATTGCATTGTCAAGTGGTTTCTCAACCTTATCCTCTTCAACAATCTCACGGAGACATTCTAGACAATCCTTAAGGGACGAGAAATATGTTTGAATAGCAAGTTTGTTATTCCTGAGATGAGGGGGGACATATTTCACAGACAAAGCATATTTATTACAAGAGTGAACCTTTGATACACCATTCTCCCCATTGGTCATTGGCATTTTCCCTTTTACACAGCTCTTGATTCTCAATTTCCTTTTGCAATGAAGCTATTTGTTCGTTGTTTTTGTTTCTGAGTGACCTTTATTGATTCAAATAACTCATTGAAATGACGTTTAATCTTTTATTTTCTTCAAAAAACTTTCGTTTTCCTTTTGTAATACATTTACTAAGTTTTGAAGATGAAACGTTTGTGAATTCGAGAATCTAAAGGAGGAGGCATTTGGGAGCCGATCACATTGTTCTTTTGACCCTTTAATTGAGAGATTTGGGCTTTCAACTTTCGATCGTGTTACAATGAGCTTGAATCATTCATCACATTTGTTAATTTGAAAAGCGCATCAAACTCGGAGCATCGAGGATGTCTTGATATTTGAAGTTTTAACATTTTCTTTAAGATGTTGATATTTTAGTTGTAAATAAAAATGCTCAACCTCTAGTTTAGAAAAATGTTTAACCAACTTGTCGTGATCATCCGGTTCAATTTTCTCATTTAGTTTACAATTAGTCTTTTCAAGCTCAATGACACGATCATGGGAGACTTTCAGGGCAACAGATAATTCATGAAATTGAGAAGCATTAATGGAACAATTTGTAGCAGTGAAAAACACATATTGAGTAACACATTCAGTAAGAAGAGTCTCATTCAATGTATGCAAGTTCTTCCTCTCAATCTCATTATATTTTAGTGCTCGCTCATAGTTACTAACCTTAACTATCATTGCATCAAATTCCTTTTCCATTTCTTTAATGTCTAAATTCATTCCCTTTTAAGACTTTAAAAATGATCTTTTAGTTGTTTAAAGAAAGGCATGACTTCAGTTAAATAACATTCTTTTGTTTGCTCAAACCCTTTCCCTTGAGTTATACCGATGGGTGTGATCCTTTTCTTACAAGTTTTCTCAAAATCAACAAATAGTTGAAAAATAACATATTGGTGATTAAGGTCTTGCTTTTAGTGGCAATAGTCCTAGGTACTAAATGCATTGGTGTATTTGGAGGATACACATCGTGAAGGCATTTTCCTAAAGGAGGGTTCGTTACAACAAGATTCTACGCTTTTGCTTATCTAAATCCTTTTCCGAACACTTGTTCGGGTGTTAACAACGTCGAGGCTTAAACATGTTCAAGGAAATCCAATTCTCCTTCTTGTAATCATGGGGTGTGATATTTATTTTCTTTTCTTTACATTTAGGATCATCTAATTTCTTGTTCATCTTTTCCTAGTGACTTCATCGATTTCTTATCTTCCTCGATTGCACTTAACGCAACTAGGTTTACATCTAGGTTTAAGGATTTCATTGCCATTATAAAGAACTTTATGAGCATTTCTAGCCTTTTAATGACCTCTGGATTTGTTTCCTCAACAAGGGGAATGCTATGCTTATCGCTTAAGACTCTATGCTTAGTGATTAAGTGAGCGATCGAATGGTATTTCCTTGTACATACAACTTATTTTCAAGCTTGTTTTTAAGGTTTTAGATTAGAAAAATCATTCAAAAGTTTTGATTCCTTAGCTTGAATTCTTGCTTAAGCATTTTAACATTTTCTTGAAGTTCTTGTTTTTGTAGCGGTTTTAGAAAGCTTTTCTTGTAAGGAGTTTAACTCTTGTTTTAATACTTCTTCTCTAAACCTACTTTTCTAATAGTTGTAAGCATTTGGTCATCCATTTCCTCGCTCACGGGTGGTTAACTCAAATTTGCACGTTGTTCATAAATAGCAACACGTTCTTTATAGGCATTCGATTCGGAGATGATAGAATCATCGTGGGGGCATGCGATGAATTCATCAAAACATAATCATTATTGATTGCAGAAGATGCATCACTTGGTACAATCTCACTTTCACTTTGTTTCACATATTGATCATATGGGACAACATTGATATTACCCATATTTTCAATATCGACTCAATAATTACGATTGATTGTGCCGTTATGTATCTTTTGCTTATCAACTTCATCGTATAATTTTAATACCTCGAAATGATTTTGTCTTTGGATGGACCACTTGTGGTGATGAAGAGACTTTAGGAGAGACCATTGGAGAAATGCTAGCCATGAAAATGGTTTGTGCGGTGGGTTCTTCAACAACATCAGTCGTATGCATCACAATCGGCTACTTGAAAGGCATTCGATGATTATGGCCTATCTCCGAATTGGTTGCTCATCCACATCTGCATCATATGTCTTAGCATTTCCTCACCAAGAACAACAACTCCTCTTCATCCAAAGTGCACCATTATCACGAGCTTGCACAAGCAACATCTTGTCCACAAGTACTCGGCATTCGAGGGCATTTTGGCGATGTCGGTTCCTTGCAATGTGTCCTCACCTCCACAATTGTAACATTTGATTGGCTTTGCTTGACCACGGTTTCCATTCCTTCCCTATTCGATTTGCAACATAACCTCTACCAACTCCACCTCTTGCTTGTTCGTCTGTCTTTCTTGAACTGGTGCACCATAACCTTCCCATCTCGCGGTGGCTTGATTGTGTGGATTGGAAGCGATTCGAGATTGTTGTTGGTGTGTGGAAGAGAGTTCATGTTTTGACTAATCGGAGAGCCGTTAATTAATGAAGTTTCCACGTGTGCATCGACTTGTTTGAACATAGGATCGGGAATGAGTTTGTGATTACCATTACCCATGGGTATGACTTGTGAGGCTTTGGTTGTGATTCCGATGTTTGAGTGAAGGCGGTTGAATCATTTGATGAGCTTGTCTCTCCTGGTTGGTTTTGAACCGATTAAGAATCCTATTTTCAAACATAGCATGTCTCTCATCCACGAAGGAGGAAGGCATAGAGTTGCTCATAGTTTGTATTCTTCAATCCTTTAGTAAGCTTCACAATTGTGACAAACTTGTGCCATTCGGGATTCATGTTGTTCACAAATTTTGAGTTCGGTGAATGTTAGGCATAGTCATTCGATGTTCCTCATGTCATTAACAAGCTTGTGGAATCTCACATAGTACTTATAGACACTCTCATCGGTTTCATCTTGAAGTGTTCAAACTCATCATAGAGTTGTGATTCTCTGTCTTCCATAGTTAATTCGAACACGAGAGAAGCATCTTGACATTATCCCACATTGCCTTGGCCGGTGTTGTGATTGATCGACTTGTAGATATCTTTTGGAAGACCTTGAAGTACGATGTTAGAAGCCACGATATCGACATCGAATCTCTTTTTCTCCTTATCATCGAGCTCATCATATGTCTTTGGTCTATCAATTCCATAGATAATTGTTCCATCTTCATTTGTATCAATTAAGTCTCTAGTAGTCTCAACCCTATACGGTCCTTCATCAATGGATTTGAGAATGTTGACTCCATTTTCCTTTCCAAGGCAGTATAATCGATTCGTTGAGCCCAAGAGTCGTGTCGGTTCATCAAGCATGGGTGGGCGAGTATCCGAACCACTGCTTGAACATCCTCGGCAGCGGTGGAGATGATTGTAGGAGCGTTGGTAGACATGATGGCATTGAGCGGGATTTTATAACTCTATGATTAAACCGGAAATAGATTCTTTCACGGATTTTACTAAATCAAGAAAACCGTATTACATGCAGTCGACCAAGTCGCTAAGAAAACTCGAACTAAGTCGCTAAGCACCAAGTCATTTGGTAAAATTTTGTGACAAGTCGCTAAGCACCAAGTCGCTAAGTTGTCAAGTCGCTAAAGAACAACTCGCTAAGCACCAAATCGCTAGCAAAATTTTGACAGCAAGTCGCTAAGCACCAAGTCGCTAAGTTGTCAAGTCGCTAAAGAGTAACTCGCTAAGCACCAACTCGCTAACACCAACTCGCTAACAAACTTAAGTACAAGTCGCTAACTTTCACCAAGTCGCTACCCATAGTGGAGACTCCACTAAGTGTACTGTTTGTCAGCTTGTCTCAATAGACAAGTCGCTAAGCACCAAGTCGCTACCAAAGTACACTACAACTCGCTACAGTTTTACAAACCAAGTCGCTACCAAGAAATAAAGTCTATAGCACAAGTCGCTAGCAAGAGAAAACTTTAAAAACACACTTTTCAATCCAAAAACAACCCAACCACTATGATTCAAGCTTACCAAATCAAAAACCAAGCACATACAATGATTCTAAACACAAAACTACACTCAAGTTTCAAACTTTAACACTAGAAATGATCCAAATGAAGCAAAAACCACTAAACTTTTTCAAACTCTAAAACCACCTAAAAGTCAATAGAAATCCAAAGATATGTAAGAGATGATCAAACCATGGCTCTTGATACCATTTGTAACATATTGGATTTCATAAACACACTAAACCATAAGATCAAATAGGCGTACAAAGAGTTCTAGAGAGAAAGTTAGAGGTTTAGGGAACTTTAGTGAGAGAAAGAAAAGTCTTATTATGAGCTCCAACTCTACCTTGGAAGGTAGAGTATTTATAATCTTTACATAAAGCGTCACGTATCGGTGTGGATCGGGCATACGGTGGGTAAAGACCCGTCCGTCCTCCACGGTGTTACTTAAACTAAATACTACTTAACTTATCATAATCTACGACTACGAGCTTTCTAATGATAACATATACTTGAGGTGACCGAGTCTTTAATAACTGGATTTACTAAATCCTAACAAAATACTAAACCGACTATACAGGACTAGCAGTGGTTACATTACATTATCCGTGGTTACACAATACTACTAGCCGCAGTTTATCTTATTGATGGTTCCATTCTTACGTCCGTGGTTTCATCAGAATGTCCGTGGTTCCAACACTTAGAATAATTCATGATCCAAGGAACCAAAAACCCAACAATTCTCCCCTAAACTTGATACATTCAAATATAATTCTCAAGTTTCCTTTAAGCTCAAAACATCTGAATTGGGGGATGTAGTCAAACACTTACTAGATTTTAGAATTTTCTCATACTTCAGCAACAAATTGTAAGCTTGACCATCATAGGGCATCAACATCTTGATAATACCAGGCTTCACCATCTGAGCAATAATTTCTAGATACTTATTCAATTTAGGATAATCACCTTCTACAAGCATATGAATAACTTCTCCAGATACAGTTAAAACATGAACTCCACAAGTTTGATATACAAACCATTCTGTAACTTGTCCATTGCAGAGTCCTTTCCATTCAGGTTCATCATGAGTAGGCTCAAACAAAATCTTCAAGTGATTATAAACCATGCTCTCATGATAAAGCTCATGAATTCTTTCAAAAGAACATTTATTAAGATTATCAGGAATATGAATGCCTGAATTCTTAATAATCTTCATCAGTACATTCCTCAACTGTGCAATTGTAGGAGGTTTCTTTCTTATAACTTGTTTCCTTTCTTTACTGATCCTCCTTGCCCATCCACCCAAAAGTCTAGCTCTTTCCTCATCATCCAACAATGCCCATTCTTGTTTAGTATATTCATCATGTATTTGATTAGAAGCTTGAAGATAGTTTTGTGATTCATACCATGTAGCTAACAATTTCTGACTAGCCTCCTTCTTCTTGCTTTCTTTTCTCTAAAGTCGCTTGTTCTTCACCTAACATCTTTCTTATATACTCGCATCATAAGCAATATGTTCTTCTTTACTTTTAAACTTCAACTCTGGTTCGCAACTCCTTTACCTTTTCCAACATCCGATTGAGTCACCTTCTTCCTTAAAGGTTCACGAATAACTAAACTTTTGTTTTGGGTTTGGTTGCGATGAGATTTAATAGATGAAACAGTGCAATGATAGATGTAGGGTTAGATGAGGTTTTACTCAGTTGATCAATGTACTTGCGCTTCTTTCTCAACTTCTTTAGGTTTAGGTGTTGATACAGAGATGGTTATAATAATAGTGGAAGTGGTTATGATAGCAGTGGGTACAATAGCAGTGGGTACAATTATCATGTCTGAAACTGCAGCAGTGGTTTCAAGAAAACTATCCATAGTTGCAGACATATTATCAGTGGTTGTATCCTGCACTATCTCATTTTCAAGAACTGCCTCATTCCCATCTTTATCAGATACTAAAAATTCTTGATCTCCACTATCAACATCTTCTTCCATAGATACATCAACATCCTCCCCTGAATTCATGGCTTCACTCCTCCCCTGTTTGGATACATTCTCCACATTCAGAGCTGGAGAAGAGTCCACCTTCTTTTTCATTCTCCTCATAGTTCTTAAAACAGCGACCCCAGGTCTTCTTACTTTTTCCAAAACCAACGTCCTATGCTTCAGCCTTCGAATTACCCTGAAACACAGCCAACTCTTGAAGACTTGAGATTGTATCATCCATTTTAGCACATTTAACCGTCAATTCATGAAAAAGTTTAAGAATATCCTCCCCACTTCGACCTGTATTAACTGGTCCAAGAGGTAGTTGATTGGAAAAGTCATTATGTACCATATTAGGATCCGTCAATTCAGTTTCATGTTCCAAACTATCCTCATCACTTTGACCTGTGTTAACTTCTCCGAGAGGTGAATCCTTGGATAAAGTAAACATAGCACTAGACCTTGCCTGATCATCTATGCACCCTGGAGTAGCCAGTTGGCTAGGGATTCCTCCACCTGTTTTAAGTTCCAAAGAACTCTCCACATTAGAAGTTGCCAAAGGTTGGGTCTTAATTATGTTTCCACTATCCCGACCAAAGATCTAAGCATGAATCGATGGTGGAAGCCCTTCCAATCATGTCACCTCCACTCCGTGTGTGACCTCATGAAAAACACTACTAACACCACTGAGGTAGCTTGGTGCCCTTCATTTCCTAGTCCATACAATTGGTTTAACAGTGGTTTGGATTTGACTAGAAGTAGGTTGAGTTTCACTAACAGTGGTTGCAAGTGTACTATCAGTGGGTTGAAGTGTACTAGCAGTGGGTTCTTCATCAAACTCAGGAGAAGCAGCAGGCAAAGCAAGCATATGTGGAAATAAAGAAACATCCCTAATTTGTACATTTTGCGGCTGATTCCTCATATGTGCAAAAACCTTAGGAAGCATATAATGAACATCATACTCCCTGGAATGCTCAACAGGTTCTGCTATTTGACGTTCCACAATCAGTTGAACAAACCTAGGATATAAATAGTATTTACCCTTCTTCCTAATGTTTTGTACAAGCCCCTCATAAATCATCCTAGACCAATTAAACTTCCTTCCATCAGACAAACAAATAACAGCAGTAGCAATTTTGGAAGGAAAGTCATTAAACCCAGTGGTCTTATTACTCATACACATTAACAAGGTGTGAATCAAAAACTCCCATCGTTTTGAAAACAAACTCTTAAAAAATTGTACCTTATCACCCCGGTGTGTATAGCCTAACCTTTCTAAACCAGCAACTATCTCAACATCTGAAAGATTATCAATACCATCAGCATCATCAAACTTCAAAACCCTTCTAATAATTTCCTCATTAAACAAAATAGCATTTCCATATACAACAGTGCCAAACACATCTACTCCATCGACCTCCTCAAGCTTAGCATTCCCCCATAATGATGAATATAGGCCTTAAGGATGGTTGGTGTGATAGTTAAGGCATAGTGAATAGGACTGTGAATAAGGAAATCAATCATTTGATGAAAACCTTCAGATTGATTGTTTTTTATGAGATTAGCAACAAGGTTATGTGTGTTGGAGTACTGATTCGCCATTTTGATCGATAATGGGTATGATATGGGATTTGTGAATTATGCAAAGTAAAGTGATTTGGGTGGATGATTAGCGCCAAGTTCATATGATTCGAAGACCAAGGAAATGATCCATCCGTGATTTGGGGAGATAAATATGCTTTCACCAAAGTTACCAAACAGCCCCTGTAGTATCCAAAAATAAGCAACATGCTATCAGAGGTTTCAGAACTGCTCTCCGCGGTTTGAAACATACTATCAGTGGATACAATGTTTCTCTTCAATCAATTGACCAAGAGATACAGCAAGCAAATCTGTTTCTAAATAAGAGAGATCTCACAAAAATATGAAGGATTACACAATCTTTTTTTTTTACCTAAACACATCACAAGCTCCAATGTACACTTATCCTTCATACCTGCAAGACACGAACCAAACACAGAGAAGGGAGTTATCAGTGGTTAGTAATAGATAGAAGTGGTTCCATAGACGTATCAGTGTTTAGCCATAGTGCTAATGTCTAAGTCAATATGGTCAACTTCCAGTATTAATATATGTTCAAAACCCAATGATCTCATTAACTCCTCAACCACACTTAACCTGCCCCTCATTAACTTACATAAGCCATATCACTGCTTATAAAAGAACCCCAAATCCCAAATAACACACACACCAATTAAAACCAAAACCCTAATTTCTCCAAAATCCACAATCAACCACAAACACTATGTGGAATCCTAGTTGGAATAAACCAGAAGTCATTGATCTAACATCCTCCTCCTCCTCCTCCTCATCATCATCATCATCATCATCAAGTGATGATTCAAACCCATGGCGACTTTACCTTCCTCCACTAGAACCAAGACCTAAAAAATCCCCCTTTCTTCCTTCATCGAAAGATGATAGTGTGGAAGATCCTAGTGAGTCATCAAGAGGATCAGATGATTCCACTGAGCGTTTGGAGCCAATCTTCAATAGATTGGTTCAAGAGGAAGCAGAAAAAACAAAACCTTCACCCTCTCACCCTCAACCAAGGCCATGTGCCAAAAATCCACCACTTCCAAAGAACAGAGAGTTGGTTCTTGGTCTTTCTGCACCAAGTTTTGGTGCTTCATCTCATATCGGTAAGGGAAAGGGTAAAAGGAAGATGGAGTGATGCTTTATGGTGGAAAGAGTAGATGGAACAACCAAAGACTTCTCATATCACAAATCCATCTACTGTATTCATCTTCATCATCTTCGCTTTCATCAATCCATCCTTCCCATTTTGATCCTTAGCTTCTTCGTCGTACTGGTCATGCAAATCCAGCATTTGGAATAGATGATAGGAGCTAGGATAGAAGTAGGAAATCATGTATAGAACTAGTCTTTTAATTGCACTTGAAGTTAATTGTAAGCTGTAAACTGTTTCTTGTATGAATGAACAATTTAACTTCAGTACTTCTTTTGCATCTATAATCAACTTTCTTTTATCTACAAAATGGTTAGTGGGAACAAAAAGCAACAAACAGTGGTTTGAACACAACTATCAGTGGTTAGAAACAAAAATAGCAATACTAAGTTCACATAATAACAGTCCAATACTTATACAAACTTTTACAAAACAAGTTGAGATTTAGAGATTTATCATTCCAATACTAACAACAAGGTACTGAAACCTCCCCACATCAAAAGCTTTAGTGAGAAGATCGGCAACATTGAAATCGGTATGGATTTTACCATTTGAATCAACCTTTTCTCATTACAATCTCTAATAAAATGATGTCTTATCTCAATATGTTTAGTTCTAGAATGTAAAACAGATTTTTAATAATGCAAATTGTCTTGTTATTATCAATGTAAATCTTAGTATGCATAAAATTGTACTCAAAATCCAAAGAATTGATTACGAATCCAAAGAACTTGACCACAAAGAACTAGCAGACCACATATTCGCCTTCAGTTGTAGAATTTGCCATAATAGTTTTCTTTTACACCGCCATGAAATTAGTTTGCTTCCAAAAACCGACATCCTCCAAGAGTAGACTTCCTATCCAAACTAGCACCAACATAGTCACTATCTGTAGGCCACCAAATCAAAAGGGAATCCTTAGAGTACCAAAGCCCAGTTTAGGATGACCTTTAAGATATCTAAAGATTCTCTTAACAAGATTCATGTGTGATGTATTGGGTGTGACTTGAAATCTTGCACACACATACCGAGAACATAATATCCGCCTAGATGCGTGAGATACATCAAAGATCCAATCATGGACCTATACAACTTCAAATCAACCTTGGGACTTCCATCATCTGGTAGGAGTGGTTTCTGAGTCTCCATAGGTGTACTAGCACTCTTTACATCTTGAAACCCAAACTTCTTCAAAACATCTGCTACATACTTGTGTTGACTAATGAAGATACCATCAGTCCTTTGTTGAACCTGTAGCCCCAAAAAGAAAGTGAGTTCTCCCATATAACTTATCATGCATAAGTTTCTCAAAATCCTTGCATAGCTCCTTGTTAGTTGAGCCAAAGATGATGTCATCTACATAGACCTGAACCAATAAAATATCATCTTTGTGCTTCCTAATGAACAAAGTTTTATCAATCAATCCTCTTTTAAACCCATTGTCCATCAAATAAGTAGACAGGCACTCATACCATGCCCTAGGAGCTTGATGCAATCTATACATAGCCTTCCTCACCCTGTAAACCTTGTCAGGATGATCAGGATCTTCAAAACCAGGAGGTTGACAAACATAACCTCCTCATCAATTGTGCCATACAAAAATGCACTTTTGACATCCATCTGATACACCACAAAATTCTTGAATGAAGCATATGCTAAAAACAATCTAATAGCTTCTATTCTTGCAACTGGAGCAAACACTTCATCATAATCCAAGCCTTCAGTTTGTGTGTAACCTTGAGCAACCAACCTTGATTTGTTCCTTACCACTATACTTCTTTCATCCCTCTTGTTTCTGAACACCCATTTTGTCCCAATTACCCTCTTACCATTAGGAAGTTCAACCAATGTCCAAACCTCTTGAAGTTTGAACTGAAGAAGCTCCTCTTGCATTGATTCTACCCATCCTTCTTCAGATAAAGCTTCTTCCACTCTTTTGGGCTCCTTTTGAGACAGAAAACAAGCAAACAGGCAATTTTGCAGATCTTTATGACTGTTTCTTTTGTGAAGTGATCTTGCAAAGAAACCTTGTTCAGGAAAGGCTTTTGTATTCTTAACCCTGCTTCTTGTTTGAACTGGAGTATTCAAATTTCCAAGTGTTTGATCCTTGGGATGAATCTTATGTATCCTTGTAGTGGTGATTGGACTTTCATGAATGACTGTTTCCAAGTTAGACAGATCAGCATTGAAGAAATCATCCATGTCTTCATCATCAGTAGGAGTATCAATTTCTATCAAAGCATGCATGGTAGGATCATGTGGATACTCCTCTTCACCAAATAATGGCTTTGCATGTGGTCCAAAGAAAGTACTATCATCAGTACTTGCAGTCGAGATTTCACTTGCACTATCAGTGGTAGAAGATGGCTTATCAGTGCTTGCAGTTGGCTTAGCAGTGCTTTCAGAATGCCTTTTCTTCTTTTCAATTTCTTCTACCAACACTAAGTCATCTTTCAATAACTCATTCTTATCTTGATGATGATCAACTTTGCCTCCAGTACTCAATACATCATCATCAGTGGGACCTTGCTTATCAATGATGGGTGAGACAGAATCAACTTTCCACTTTTCAACCAAATAGAACTCCTTTGGAGAATCAGCTTCCTTAGAAGGTGTTTCTGCATCAGCATTCTTTTGTGTACCTGCATTATCATTAGTGGAAGTTCCTGCATTGATAGGCTCATAATTCATCGATTTGGTTAGCATATCAATGTTAAACAGCCAGTCTGGTCCCTTGGTCTCAACACTAGGAGTCTTTTCACTAAATTGAACATGAAGATTCTCTTCAACTATTCTATTCCTCCTATTGTATACTCTAAAGGCTTTACTATTAGAAGAATAGCCTAAAAAGTATCCATCATCAGTTTTTTCTTGAAACTTGCCTAGGTAGTCTATGGTATTCAAGATAGTAACAGACACCCAAAAGGTTTTAGGAATGCAATCATTGGCTTCCTATCATGTAATAGCTCATAGGGGTCTTGTTATGAGGCTTCACTACCTTACTTCTATTCGCACATAACATGCGGTGCTCATCGCTTCACCCAAAAGGCAAGTAGGTAGCTTAGATTTCGACAACATTGTCCTAGCAACCTCAATTAGTGTCCTATTTTCCTTTCACCACACCATTTTGTTGTGGTGTTCTAGCAATACTAAACTGTCTTTCTATACCCTTAACTACACATAACTGATTCATCCCATCATTCTTAAAAGCAATTCCATTATCACATCTGATAATCTTGACCTTATGATTTACTAGATTTTCTATCTTAGTAATGAAACTTTTGAGTATCTCACTAGTCTCACTCTTAGCAGCCAAAAAGTATACCCAAGAAAATCTACTATAATCATCAGTGATAACAAGGCAATACTGCTTATGGTTCAAACTTCTAACAAAGGTAGGTCCAAATAAGTCCATATGAAGCATAAACAGTGGTTGTGTGATGGTGTTGACAGTTTTGGTCTTACAAGAAGCTCTATGTTGTTTTCCTTTTTGACAAGCCACATACAGTTCCTTACACTCAAAAACCTTGGAAGGTAACCCTCTCACTAAGTTTCCTTTTACCAATTTATTGATTGTTTTGTAACTGAGGTGACCTAGTCTTCTATGCCATAACTTAGACTCATCTACTGATGCCTTAGCAAACAAACAAGTTAAGGGCCTATTTGGAAGAACATCTTTAAGATCAAAACAAGATATGTTTTCCTTCCTAGGTACCCTAAGTCGTATATACTTCTCATCGGGCATCATAAAATCGGTGATAACACCATACACTCGGTTTACCAAAAGCACCCGCTTTTTCTTATCACACATTTGAGAAATCTTGAATAGATTATATTTAAGTCCTCGCACGGATAGACCTTTTCAAAGTCTAAATTCCTGTTTTGAGTGTGCCTCGCCAAGTATCTTTCCTCCCTTGGATCATTACCAAATGCCACATATCCTCCATCAAAAGCTTCAAAATCCTCCGGTTGCTTCCATCCCAAGTCATGTGCCCGAGCAACCACTATCAAAACTCCTTTATCTTTTAGCTCATCATGTAGATTGCCCTACACATGAAATTAAACAAATTAGTTCTTTTTGGACCCAAGCCAATATTGACTTGGGTCCGCCCTGCATCAACATAATCAAATTTATTTAGGTCCATTGATGCAGCTGACATGATGTAACACCTTGGTCTTAGGCTTCCATTGCCAACTAGTCGAGGCCTTAACAAAGATAAAATGATTTCCAACCACGTGTCGGTTATCACCTTTGGAATTTTTAAAACTTCTTTTCTATCAATGGTGATATTATGCTTAGCAGTGGTTTGATTTTTCTTAGCCATGTTTACATTTTGCTTAGCAGTGGTTGGAACCCATTTAGGTGTAGCAGTGATTATTTATTTTGTATTCCCATTCCTCATCAATACTGCCCTAGGAATCATGTTTTTATTTGGATGAGGGTTTGTATTCTTTGAAAAGTTTTGATGATTTACCCTCCTCCAATGATTCCAAACTTGTGGTCTGTTTTTATAACAGTTTCTCTGTAAGTGCTCAAAACTACCACATGCAAAACAAGCCTTTTTAACACATTGAAACTCATCTCCTAATATGTTTGAAATTAGTCCATTAAAGTTTCTCTGGTTTCCCCTAGGTATGTATCTTTTCATTTGTTCCCTAGGTACTTCCTTGTACTCTACTACTTTCTTTGCAATTTGAGCTCCAAATCTAGGTACAAGGTTGGCCTGTTTAGAATCAATTGTCTTAACATTCTCTATCTCTTCATGCTTAGTTGATTCAGATCTATCTTCCTCAAGATGTCGATTCCCAATCTTCAATTATGGGAGCATCGATGACTTGTCGAACCTATCTTAGGTGATTCAATCTTGTTAGTCTCACCTACGTGTTTATTAAAACTAAATTCACCGCTAAATGAGAGCTCTTTTGCGGTGGTGCATGTTTCAAAAGTGATGGTGGTGGCATATCATTGTAACCAAGGCCGCACCATCCTTGAACAATTTTGACCTATTGGTTTATTTACTAGATCGAAGCATACGTGTTTTAGCAACCCTAACAACATGTTTTTCTTTTTCTTTTAGGGTTTCTACTTTTACACTCTCTCGCTTTTCTAGTTTCTCTTTAAGCATCTTAATCTCTATCCTTAAGGTCAATTTCTCCACCTAGTATATTAATTTTATCAACATACTCAAACTCACATTTAATACAAGAATTAAGCTTTTCTTCAACACTTTCTAGACCAACTCTATAACCAAAGTTATCTAGAGATAGTCTTTCTACTTCTTTCCTTAAGCTCTCGGTGATAGCTTTTTGAGATTCTAAGTTATCTTGACATGATTTAAAAGAACAAGAATCATTAGATACCTCGAATCGAACCGTAAGATGAAGCATAGGCCATAAGAGCAAAGTTATGCTCTTTTGAAGCTTCACTAGCAAGAAAAGTCGCATTGGGACCTTCTTCAACTGATCACTCCGGTCATAGTCACCAATCCCATCTTAAGCAATCAAAGTCAAGAAGAAGCGTGCTCTTGTGGGTCTTCTTTATGCTTTCAATTCTCTTAGGAGCTCGACATTCCCTAGCAAAGTGACCCTTCTTCTTGCGCTTAAAGCACTCCATCTTGCTTTTGTCGAATCCACTCTCCTTTGACCATCATACTTAACCTGTCTTCCGTTCCTCGAAACTTCCTTGCTTGGAGAGTCAACATTGCCATTTTCCATTGAAGATTAATCTCTTCAAGATCATCGGATCAATTTGATCTAGATCTTGATTTAAAACAAGAATAATCGGTAGTTAAATCAACCGAAAAGCACAAATTGCACCATCACCGACATTATCACTAACGGTGGTATTGTTTGCAATAGCGATGGTTATACCATAGGCGCAGTGGATGCATCTTGAGAACTTATATGGTTTGTAGAAACAAAAGCAATGTTTTGTGTAGATGAAGATGAGCCGGCAATATATTTTTTCGGACTCATAAACTTTCAAATTGTTGTAGAGATTGTCCGAGTCATTTGATCAAAGTCATATTTGTTTCTCCACACAACAATATGCATAGCCCGGTCGGTGACAAACTTCTAATAAACTTAAGATTAATATCTTCTTGAGCAACTTTGTACTCCATGGACTTCATTGGTGATAAGTTTTGAAGTCTATTATAAGTGCCATCAAGTTTTCTCCACTAAGAGCGTTGAAGTTCTCAAGTTGATGCTTTAGCATATTATTCCTTGATTTCTTTGTAGCTTCATTACCAAAGAAACCTTGTTTCAATAGCATCCATTAAATCTTTAGCGATTCATAATGATCAAAGTCCAAGGCAAACTCATTAGGTATTCCCATGGAGAGAATACTAAGTGCTTTAATCTCGGTTTCCTTTCACCTTGTCAACCTCACTAACAATGGCTATTTCAAGACCATCCGCACTCTTCTTAGGAAGAGTATCACCCTTTTCAACAACATCCCGGATGGCATAGTCAATCATACAAATGTATTGCCTCATTCACATTCTCCAAATTTGGTATTCTCCTCGCCGAGCATGGGTACCTTTGATGCAAGAACTATGTGAGTTTCACGACATCTTAACTTGCTTGAACAGAACTTAACAGAACTTCTTCTTGGTTACGTTTCTAGATCACAAGCTCTGATACCACTTGTTGATCCCAGTTGAGCAAACGATCTAATATAGAAACTGACTTTAAATAAAGACTTATTAAGTATCACGCGTAATTTAATACTTAATCTTAAGAAGAAGAACAATAAACATTCAACACCTCAATATTATTATTAATACGAATACTCTAATCAGTATTAGGGTTTTACAACCTTGAAGTGTATCGACCTTAGATATAAAACATACGTATATCTAATCTAACCTAGGACTTCCTTTTATAGGCTAAGGAGTCCTTTACATAATACAATACGTAACCTACAAGATAAATATCTTTCCATATTTATCTAATACAAAATACTAAACCGACTATACAGACTAGCAGTGGTTACATTACATTATCCGTGGTTACACAATACTACTAGCCCGGTTTGTCTTCTTGATGGTTCCATTCTTACATGCGTGGTTTCATCAGATTGTCCGTGGTTCCAACACTTAGAATAATTCATGATCCAAGGAACCAAAAACCCAACATAAAAGTTCTTATCTTGATAATCATTTGACATACGGTGTCTTGACTTAATAATAAGTTTTACATCATAAATATACTTATTAGCAAAACCAACTAATATATTTGACTATTTGAGTTAGTTTTTGACATAATAGTATACTTATATATGAGTTTTCCATGTGTGCTTCAAAAAGACACTATACAAAAAGCTTATCTTTATCCCTATGAGTTTATAGATTGTGATTAAATATATATCTTACTGTAGAGACACAATTGCTAACATAGAGTACATAAAATAGAATGAAACGTAGTTAAATATTTGGCATCATGTTTATAGGTAAATTTTTCGTATTCTTCTGGTATTCGAGATGAAGTAATACGTTTGCCTTTGATATGATAATCAGTATATGACATAGAAATATAGAATATGCATTTGGAAAATACGAGTACTCGAAAAGTTGGGTGTTCCACAAGTCAAACCTAACGTGATAATTCTTTTATAGCCCTCAACATCCATTGATTATCATTCTTCTCGGTACATAGTTTGATATTTTGTGATAATTTTAATGTTGTGATCTTGTGTTCTTATTTCATATGAAGAGTCCGTATAACAAAATCTTATATTACTTAAAAAAGGCAATCATTATATAATTACTCTTTTCTTTACCTTAAGGAATACTTAGATGTTTGAAAATGGGCGGGTAAGTTAATTGGTAAATACGGATAAATGGGTGTCAAAATGGACGGGGTGACCCATAATTACCTTTTTTTGTTTTTTAATTTATGAATCTGTAATAACAAATGTGTCTGAATGCACAGAGTAAAAACATCACATTAAAGCTTGAACCAGAAGAACAAAGGGAAAGTAATAAGTACCAAAACGAATGGTTCCCGTTCAGATAGCTGGACATGCACATCCTGGAAAGACTCATTCGAGTGTTAGTTATACCGATAACTTATTTTTTGCAAACTTAAGTTTTTTTTAACGATATTTATAAGGCTTTCTCGCGCATCGAACGGGCTATACTTTGATACTTTGTTCTTGCGTACCACTTTGAAACTTCTTTTCTCTCATATTCGATAATTGTTTATTTCTTTTCGTTCTTAACACATTCAATAAAAAATTTGGTACATTAATATCTTATTTTTCGTTAACTTATTTTTTCAAAATGATAATTATAAGTCATGCCCGCCCATTGGTGGCTTTAAGCTAGTATATATATATATATATATATATATATATATATATATATATATATATGTATATATATATATATACACACACAACTAGCTACTACTTCTCATTTTTATCACAAAAACTTTACATAAACTCTCTCTAGCTCTTGAGGTTCGGCCTACATAAAAAGAAGAAGAAGGAATTTTTTTTGATCATTTCAAGTGTTTATAAGTGTATATTCGGGTTAATAAATTAGTATTATCGGGTTTTGGAGTATCGTTCGGGTTTATTCGTTCTTGTTCTCATCATTTATCCACTATTATCAAGTAAGTATAAAAATAATTTTTATACTTTTTCATAAGTGTTTTTCATATTTATATCATTCACTTATGCATTTTTAGAGTTTATACAGTTATTTAAACTCATTAAATCAATATATCACCCATAAATATGTTTATCAATTTTTTGATGAAATCAAGTTATTTTATGTTTTATAAAATTATTGGATGAGGAAAAATGAGTACAAACAAGTCTTAAAATATTTTACTTTGATTTATATAATCTATTGTTATAAAAGTGTTTATATAATCTAAAATTATTATTACTAGATTTTTAGCTAGATCTATATTTTTATTATGTCATATTGGTTATTTTGGAACTATATTTGTTGTTGAGAAATTGGTGGAAGAGTTAGGATAGATTTGGAGTTGATTTAAGGGTTTTTAATTTAAGAAAAATGGATATTTTAAAATATGCGCGGAAGCACTGCGAAATTTCTAATTTTTGGAAAATCAAATTATATTTACAAGTTTTAATCAAAGAAATGGAAAATAGATTTTAAAACGAAAACGTGGTCATTTGAAATGGATTAAAACGGATTTGTAACGAATAAGATACGAGTTTTCTAAATATATCGTCGATAACTATTTTCGAAAATTAAATAGTAAGTTGTCCAGATTTTTATCACGGTAAAACTGAGCTTTAAAAGATAAACCGAGTCCTCAAAACAGGAAAATGTTGTAGTATACTTAAATACCTTTGCGAGGATAGGCAGAACTTTGAAAACGGAGTTAAAACGAGGGAGTTTTGACACTTTTAGTTTTTGGTCGAAAACTATATAAAAACACTATTCGCAATTTTTTTTTTCCAAAAGCTATCAGTAATCTTAAATGTCATTTTTGGAGGTTTTAACGATCATTTCAGGATAAACGGATTAAACAAACGGAGTAGCGTTTTATGTATATATTTTGGTCGAGTCGGAAACTTTTCAAAATATATATATTATCGAAACTTTCATATCGTAGTTACAATGCGTACTTACTAAAAGTCCAACAATATTATATGTTGGCTATCGCTAAGAAATATTAAGTAACGTTATAATTTATAACCAAGTTTACAAACAAACATGTAGGGGTGATATAACTTTCACAAATTGCATACACGACATTATTGCATTACCTAAAACATATTATTACTTTAGGTTGTGGCTAGTGTATCGCGCATCATTTCCTGTGCATACTTACTTGTAAGGTATTACTTACTGTTTGAGGTGAGTATTTACAATCCTCTTTTTACCGTATTACTATATTTTGGGGTGGAATGCATGAATTACATTTGAACTAAATTGAATACTATTTTATTAACTTTTTTAACTTGAATTTTTGAACTTGATTTAAACTCTTGAACTTATATGACTTGTTTTGAACTTAATGAACCGTACGTACTATGACCTCAAAGTCTCGCTGTTTCGGTGGAGCGTTCTTGACCTAAAGTCTCGCCTTATGGGTGGAGCGTGCAAAGTCTCGCTGTTTCGATGGAGCATTCTTGACCTAAAGTCTCGCCTTATTGGTGGAGCGTGCAAAGTCTCCCATGTTCGGAGCGTTCTTAATTGTATATAATATATGTATGATGTACTGTTCGTACATTCACATTATTAGTCTCATATCAGTAGGTAGTATGGACAGCGCTATTAATTGTTGGCCAACCTTTCGTTCACTATGTTACGAGACGCATATTATTTATTTTAGGGGCTTTTCCTGGCATACATTATTATATACGTGGTGCTATATTGTGAACTATTATGACAACGTGTGTTTGACTACTAGACATACTACTTTTATGCAATGGGTTGTGAACACATAGGTTACAAGTCTTGTATGGGCAGGACTTGCAACTGAATTGATTGACAACGCCTTTTCCTTGTGGACTATTCTCAAAGACCAAAAACTTATACTCTCTATTAAAAGTTTTCATATTATATAAAACATGTGTACTCACCAACTATTTTTATAGTTGACGCGTTTTCTCTCATGCATTTCAGGTGATCGTCAGTAAGCTTTTCTTCAAGGTCTTTGCATAATGAAGTTTTCACTTGTCACTACTAATCATTATGTATTAAAATGCAATCTTTTGGCAATTAAACTTTATATTTTATATGCCAGTGTGGGCTAAACATTTATTGTAATGTTGTACTCTTTCCTTTAAATCTTAAATGTTGGTATGTTCTATTATCTTATACTTGTGTTCCTTTCCAATTACACCTCGTGTTTCCGCTTTTGCGGGGTGTGACAGATTGGTATAAGAGCCTAAGGTTATAGAGAATGTCGGTTTTTCAAAAATAAAAACCCCAACTATAACCAAAATAACTTAATTTTTAATCCGAGCGTTACATCATTAATCCTTAATTATACATAGCTTGATCAACTTTGTCTAATTTGGGAAGGATCATGTAGGGCTGGGATTAGTTACCTTTTCAAATTATAAACTTTCCACTTGGATCACTGAAATGCACACTAGGACTTGCATGCATTGTACATCATAGTTCAGACCTCAACTATTAGTTTTAAGCATGCCTTATTTTGCCATGGCTTGTCTTATTACTTTTACATGTCTTTGTGTATGTTGACTGTCTGTGCGTTTTGACTTATTATGCCATGTTCTGCCTTAATTGACTATGTTATGTCCTTTGAGCTGTTTGTTAGTCATTGTGCTTAGTCTTAGCTATGTTGTGCCTTGTCATGTTTCGTTATATCTTGTTCCGAGTGTGCCTTTTATTTTGGTTACGTATGTGTTCATTTGTGTGCAACTGTTTATGCTCCTCTGATTGAGCGGTCATAAGTGCTTATTGGTCATTGTGCCTTGTCCATGCTACATTATTTATTGCCTCCTCGCTAACCTAAGCCACCACTATTGGTTGATTTGATTAGTGTAAGAAATTTCAAAATCGAACCAATCTTTCAAAAGACCTCCTTCAAAGATGTTAAATTCTTCCTTTCTAACAACTTGTTTCCTAGCTTGATCTAGTGACAGTTCTTGTTTGATGAGTTGCGAAAATCAAACAAAGAGTCAAGTTGTTACTCAAATCGATAGTTTAATCTCATGACAGTTTTTGTCTGATAAGTTGTGAGATTAAATTAGAATCGACTATCTAAAGATATTTTGAGGGCTACGTTCGAAATTAGGAAAGTTTACTTCATCAAATCTGATCACGAGAATGTACGTATGTAGAACGATCCAAATTGAATTCAAGGACTAAATTCCTTTAACGGTGGAGACTGTGACAACTTATTTTTGGGTCATTATTCAACTCCGACATTCACTTTTCATTTTCGAAAAAAATTTACTATTCACTATCGTAGTTTGCACTATTCATCATTTTTCTAAAATTTATTTTTCGAGTATTACCCACGCATAACGTGAGGGTTACATCGCACAGAGAAACATCATTTGGTGCATATTATATAGACTAGAGTTAGTCTACACATTTCCGTAATCATCGGTTTCATATTTGGTCATACACATGTTTGCATATTTATTCATTTATATTTATTATATAAATATACGCTTTCACACGATTTTTGATCATGAACCATATACCCGATACTCCCAACAAAGGTCCTAATATATTTTTACAATTCTTACAAGGTTACAAAATTCTAAAATTATTTTACTTGGTGTTCAAATTCATTTATTATATATATTTCTCAAATATATATACTTACGATAAATTAGGTAGTTACGAAATGATAATTATTTAAACACATGATACTTATATAAATTATATTTTGATAATTTTATAACTTGATTACACTTTATTTTGTTCCACTAAAATTTATTTCTAGCTAACTCAATACATAACTAATAAATATCTAAATTATTATAACTTATATATGTTAATCTAGACAAACTCTTAGACATACACTACCACACCTTACCAATCAATCTTTCACCCCTTTTTCTTGTAAAACCAGCCAAGAAATCCCCCCCCCACCCATTTTCACTTCATCAATTTTACAATCAACAATTAATGCATGTACTTGATTTTATAAAATATAATTATATATGTATATATACATTATATATAAGAGGAGGCATGCCACATATAATTCCACTTGGCATCCCATAATGCCACGTCATAAAGCCATGTCATCACATTTTGTCCACGTAAGCAATTAAAATCGGATTAAATATTTAAAAAATTTAGTCACTTTCATGATTCGAACTTAGGGTGTTTATAACATTCACAAACATGATAACCACTAGACCGGCCAACACATTTTTTTGGATTATATCTTGCAAGTCCAAATCTATAAACCTATCAAACCAATTATTAAACATTTTAATTTTATAATGTTAGCCTTAATAGTTTTATTAGAAGTGATGGTCATTCACGTTTAGGAACTTTGTAACGTGTGTTAGAATAGTCAACGGGCTCGTGGACTGGGCTAAGCTAATTGGTTATAAGTTGTTAAGCTAGCCTTATGTATGATGTAATCCAACCCAAGCCCAAACGAGCCCATGGAAAGCCTTTTAGGGCATCATGTATTCCAACTAAATACCCCACAAATGGTCATTTGAGGGTGTGCTTGAGTGTGTGTGTGTGTGTTTTCATATGAAATATTGTTTTCATTTCTTTCCTTTATCTCTCTAAATACATACACGATCTATCATTCAAGTCACCACGTTCTATCTTTTCTTCTTCTATTCTACTCATATTGTTTGTGTTTTACGTGGGTATACTTGTGTTCGATAAGTGGGTTTGTGATAAGGTTGATAGATTTAAGGTCCTACAATTGGTATCAATCGCCTAACAATGGTTTAGGAGTGTTTGTGTTTGTTTTGAAGCTTTGCATCTGCGTAAAAGCTCTCGTTATACATCTTTGACACGCATAAAACTTTACTTTTGCACTTAAAATTCAAGATTCTTGTGGTTTAAGGTTTATTTGGTGCTAAAGTTTCGCTTTTTGCAAAAGTTCAAGCTTTACGTGTTTTCTTCGCTTTAAACTCGCATTTAATTGGATAGTTCATTTCACGCATAAGCTTTCAAGGCACTTTGGGTGATTAAGGTCAAAACTTGTGTGTTATTGGAGTGTTTTTAAGGCTGTTTGTGTATCAGAAATCGTTTGAATCACTGAAATTTTTTTACGCGTAGGTCAAAACCCTAGTTCTACGCGTAAGAAAAGTCAACACCCTATTTCTAAGCATAAGGTTCTACGATAACTTTTGGTGCGATTCTTCGAGCTTCAACGGTTACTCGCTGCTTCCTCACTTGGATAAGTGTGTGGAACACTTCGACTTATGGATATCTTTTACGATGTGACGGTGTAAAGGATTTTGGTTTTAAACCTAAGTTTACGATAAGCATAAACGCTACGGTAACACTCACGCATAAGCTCACACTTACGCGTAAGGTTTTACGACTAAGTCTTTTGTTTACGCATAAGCCTAAGGTTACGCTGAAGATACTTTCACGATAAGGAATCCTACGCCTAAGCTTTCTCGCATAAGATCCCACGCCTAAGCAATCTACGATATGCACCATATCCTACTCAGTAACTTCTTCACTCTTGGCGGGAAAACTTGAGTAAAATTTAAATTTTAGAGGAGACTAAACGTTCAATTTTTACGAAATTCAAATTTTGGTATAACTTGAAAATTTTGGTCAAAATTCAAATTTTGGACCCAAATTCAAATTTTTTCGGTCAAATTTACGTCAAAATTGTCAAAACTCAAAATTTTCATACAACCTTAGAATTGATTTTTTCTTGTGAATTTCAAATTTTGGGAGAGAAAATTTTACGCCTTGAACAAGCTTACGAGTAAGAATCAACGAAAAACATCAAACGTCCATAACTTATTAAACACAACTCCTTTATCGTTGAATCGATCCTACATCAACTTTATCATTACATACCTTCATCAATGGCAACTATGCAAGATCGTTATACAAGCGCCGTCACAATCGCTATTGCCGCATTCGCCAATAATGCATTAAACATCAATGGTTACTCTACACCGAATAACAACAACCAATGGATTTCATCGTATAATCCGCAGCTTGCTCAACCAAGTACTCATATGAGTCAAGAAGGACACATGGTTGATGTTATTGGGAATCGAATGAATTTGCTACGGGTATACAAATGGGGAATCGATGCAATATGCGTGGCGCTTTGTTGGACATCGTAGGGTCGACAGAATCGAATATGGGATATCAAAATGGGAATAACTGCTTTATGACTTCGCCGTAATGCTACTTCCGAACCTCAAAGCCATGATTCGTGATATTCGTAATGCGATGTCAAACCAAGGATATCGTCCGAAAAGCTCAAGTACATGCCGATGTTAGCATCGAAGAAGAATCGGGAATAGAGTTGATCACGAGGAATATGAATTCAGCATCCGGGATGGGCATATAAAGCAAACGATATTGCAAACTCCGGTCATCTGACCTACCAAGAGGACACAACATCAAGCGATACTTGTGACACAACTCCGTCTATGACATGATTCACTCAATGAGGTACCAAATTATAGTAATGTTGCTAATCGGTTTACTCATGAGAAGCCACATTCTGTGTCTCCGAACCTTATTATGACACATATGTGGGGAGCAAGTTAATAGCAATGTTAACTCGAAACTCCATATATGGATCCTAATGGAGGTCAAGGTGAGCAGAATGGTGCTAACGATGAGGAAACTCTTGCTTATTTTGAAACATTAATTAATAATTGTGGTATTGAAATCGAGAAAGTTAGAACGGTCAATCGCGAAGTTAAGGCCGCGAATGCTAAATTGACCACCGAGCTTGAGAGTTACAAGGAGAACAAAAGTTTTTGAATTTCGTACAAACAAAGTATCAAAATTAGAAATTGGTTATCGAGATTCTATTTTAAGAGAAAACAATTGCAAATCAAGTACGACACACTTGATGTGAATTTGAACTTGAAAATAAAATATTTAAACAAGGAAATTTCTGATCTTAAAAACCAACTTTCTAAACAACAAGCAACTTATTCTGATCTTGAAAAAGAAAAGAAGCAGTTAATTGCTGATTTTTCAAAACGAGAAGATTCTCTTCTTGATGAAATTCTTGATAAAAATGAGGTGATCAAAAAGTTGGAAAACTTGCTTGTTACAACGGGTCATTCAGCCAAATCAACTAATATGCTGATTAATCAAACAAATCCGTATTTTCATACAACACAAAAAATGGCTCTAGGTAACACACCTCCTTGTTTCCTCAAGAAAGCTCAGAAAGAACGGAATGTGTTGAACGATGTACAACCTTTGCATGAACCAATAATTGTTCATGATTCTCTTGAAACGTTAGAACTATCTGATGAGGGTAGATCAAAAATGAAACAAAAGAATCCAGATCTTAAACCAATTGATTATAACAAATGGAACAAAATTAATGGAATCACTTTTGTTAATCAAAAAGAAAAGTCAAAGTTTTCCATCACACCAAGTGTTTCAAACAAAGTGTCAACACCAGTTTCAAAATCAGTTTCAAAACCAGTTGTAGTTTCCAAATCTCTTTCGAAAATCGAACAAATGTCTTCAAACAATCCTTTAAACACAAGTGATGCTAGAAGCATTTTAGATGACGTTAAAACTAGAATTGGGTATCTTCAAGAGACTGTTAAGTCTAAAACCAATATCACAACTAACATCTGGTTTAATAGTTTTGATAATGAAAATAAAAAGTTTTTTGAAACTCAAATTGACCCTCCGTTAACTGGCATCAGTGCGACGGTAATTCATTTCGAACAAGCGTTTTTGAAAGAAACGGCTGACTTTGTCAAGGACCATAAATCCCTGGTAAAGCAAGCTAATGAATGTTTTGAACACATCAAAGTTTTGGAAATTTTGAATGATTCTCTCTTCGAAGATGTTATGACTACCGATATCATGTCCATTATCTTACAAACATATTCATTGAAGATCATGAAAGACTCCAAGATGAGACCTTCGCAATTGTTTCAAAATATGAAAAAGCTCTCGAAAAACTTGAAAAGAAAACGTGTCCTATTTTAAACAACTTGATCGAAAATCGAGGAATGCAAGTATGACAAACCTGTCGATGAGCGTGCCTACAAGGACATGCAAGAGCAAAATGATCTTTTGATGGCTCAATGGATGATCTAAAAGGAAAGGCAAGGATACTAAGATTGCAAAACCATTGATCGAGGAGAAAGAAAATGTTCCAAAACAAGTTTTCAAACCAAAATGTCTGCTTTCTCGCCTCCTCCAAAAGTCAATGAGAAAATGATTTATCAAAAACAGTCACTCCACGCCTTTGCCTATTAAAAGAGAATTATCAAAGGTTTTGAAAACCTGCTTTTGATATAGAAAAGTGTTTACACCGGCATTTCTAAGACTAGTACACGAAATGTGACCAAAAATCCAGTTAAATAATTTGTCGGTTCTAACGACATGGTCAACAATCACTATCTAGAAGAAGCTAGGAAAAAGGCATGAGACTCGAAAAGACGGAAATTTAGGTGCAACATCTAGGGTGATGAATTTCGCAAGATTTCAAGGCAATCGCTAGTAGTAGTAAACCATTACCTAGGAACACTCTACAAAAGACTAGGATTGACTTGCATCTAAGAGTAGTTATGCAAAAGAAAATGCTATGCCCTTAGAAAACAACACTACGAATTCTAAGTCTTTTTCGAACAAGAATCAATTTCCAATGCATTGTAGTGACAAAGTTAAAGTCATTGTTTTAAACAAGAATATTGAATTTGTCTGTACTACATGTAAAAATGTGTCTTTTCATCTAATCATGATGCATGTGTCTCACAATATCTCAAGAAAGATAATTCTCGTGCCAAGGCACAATCCACTAAGACACCAAATAGAAACAAGCCCGTTGATAAAAAGACAAACAAAAGACACCTAAGAGGACGATCTCTTCAGACGTAGTTTTTCTAAAATGAGTCTTCCACAGATCCATAAAGAAAACAACTCCTAGATCTTACCTTAGGTGGATACCCACGGCAAAGTTTTCAACAAAGTAGGTCTTAAATGGATTCCCACAGAAATATTTTGATACTTGCACCAACACGTATAATAGTGAAACTCATCAAGTTAAGGAAGTCAAAACCACTACAACCGTTGATAGTGATCACCCTCGCCGTGAGGAAACATATACTTCTAACATCGTTATTTGTGAAAACTATTCTTCGTGGATGCGTGTACTTGTAAAAGTGTTGAAGGTTCAAATACCCGTGTGGTAAAGAAGAACTTTATGCCAATTTCGCATGTGGAAATCCTTTTCTAGTTCCACTCTTAACTCCACTTTTACTTGTCCCAACTTAATTTCTCTTTCTTCAAATCTTCTTTGTAAATATTTTTAAAAAACCAAATACAAAATTTGAAAAACCAACAAAAACCAAATACAAAAATAGAAAATTTTCAAAAAATACAAAAACAATATAAAATCAAAAATCCAAAAATATTCTTCTCACGACATGTCTCTCGTATAATCGATATTTCAGACGTTTCTAGAAATTTCATTCAACAATGATACGGACATGTATGGATGCTTGAGCGAGAGTTCTTTATATGTTTTCTAAAACATGTCGCTCTAAAATTTTTAAATGGCTTTCAGATACTTCAAGACGAAACCCGAACTTCAAATTAATGGCTTCGAACACATCGCTTCGGGACCCGCTTTTAAAAAGGAAAGTGCTACATAAAATCGATTTTCATAAATATCGAGCACTTATCCTAAAACAAATGAAGATAATTCTTCTTCAATATCTTCAAAAGATTTTCAAAATCTTCTTCATCTTATGTACCATTGATTCAAATATTTCAAAAAATTTTCAAAATCTCTCACATTTGGTACCAAGATAACTCCTCTAAACCCTTAATTGACTCTAAATTTTCGTATGAAAATATGCTTTCTTTAAGTGGGGAGTATTAAACCAAAATTGTTCCAAAATTCATGCCAAATCGGTTTCTCTCCAAATGCTTTTCGAAAACATATCTTTTAATCATTTTGTTTCAAAAACATCATGGATATGCTATTTTTGAGGGGGAGAAGACATGATTAAAATGTGATCAAAAAGATTTAATGATCGTTGTTTGAATCTCAAAAGAGCTTGACTCAGTCGTAACCAATGAATTGACGATAATATAAAGTCAGTACTCGAAAAGACTTGTTCCTGGACGGGTAATAATTTCAAATTGGTCTAACCAGTGATGTAAGCGTGTCTCGAATAGGACTTGTCTAAGTAGAATGTACCATTTCGAGAAACTTTCTTTGGACTTGACCAGGACGGGTAATAATTTCAAGCCAGCTCTCTAGTGATGTAAACGTGTCTCGAATCGGTTTTGTTCATTTAAAGTCGATCAATTCAAAATGTGCGAACTCTACCCTCTATGTGCAGATTTTTGTCAAAACATATAAGCACATGTGGGGAGTGTTTCGAAAATATAAAACTCACGGAGTGTTTCAAACATGTTTTCTATCATAAACACTCGAGAGATTTTCAAGAAAAAATGGTTTTATGGCAACAATAGGACAATCATGGAGTTATAAGGTGACTAAGGATAGGAAATTGTCCTATGATCCGCCAGAGTCGGAGGGATCTACCCAAGGACATCACCAATAATTTAGAACTAGAAGTCCTTAGGTATGATTGAAAAAGGAGTAATGTGAGAAAGAAAAAGAAGGGGTTGAAGAATTAAAAGAAAAGTAATGAAAAGGGTGAAAAGAAATAGCCCTCATATTCAACCTTAGGGCGTAAACCGGTTCAATTCATCTGCCATGGTTGTCACTAGATGACACCGGTATTGAAGACAAAGACGCGTCATGGACCCAAAGGATGCACCGCACTAAACCTTCTAGCCACTCAATTCCTCTCAAAAGGATTTGTTTCATTCTCACTGGGAACCCTACATAATCTATCGACTTTCTCTTAGAGATCGTTGATATTGAAGAAGGAGACCTCTCCCTAGTCTCCGCTCAGAAAACCAAAATGCACTATTGAGTCTAGAGCCACGAGATTCATCAAAAGATCTCATAGGAACACTTGACATGACATCGCTTGTTGTTCATCAATAAGGACACAAGTGATATATTCTAGAGTCCCACGCAGATCTTAGCAATCGCCGAACATTTATGAGAGGTTTCACAATTGTGATCCTCGGTGATTGAATGCAAACTCCGCCTGTGGTCAACATCAAAGCCTCGACAAGCAGTCACCGGTAACTCCCGTGGATTACGCTTAGTGTGTCTCAAACGGTCTACGTGAGGTGATGCTCATTGCACTCAACGACTCATCCGAATCGTAGATGTACTTCGGTATATCGTGTTATCTCACTTGTGGGACTCCAGCTCAGAACGGCCTTTGTGAGAATTAGAGACGTGTTTTCATACTATGTCATAACACCCTCAAAATTCAAACTTGTAAGTGCCGGAATCCGCTTATTACTAACCTGTTTTATGTTTTCTTATGGAAGTTCCAGAGCGGATTGATCGTGCAGATTCTCCACATGCTCATACCAACAACACATGAAAGTTCTCATCAAAATCAAAGGCAACACAAAGTCAAAGATGATTCTTCGTCAATGTCAAAGAATCCACAAAGTTTAAAGACTCGAGAACTACATCATTGGTAACCTAAAGAAAAATAGAAGTGTGAGCATGGTGGAGAAAGGCGTGGAGACACCTAACCAACGAAGTTGACAAATGGCTCTATACCACATTATCGATCACAAAGCATGAAGGAACAATGAATTAAGACTATTCTATATCTACGCACAAAGTACAAGCTCGAGAAAAGTAAAGACCAAATCAAGTGGAGCATCTTTTGAATGACCACCCTTGGGGAGATAATTAGCCTTAATAGTTTTATTAGAAGTGATGGTCATTCACGTTTAGGAACTTTGTAACGTGTGTTAGATATCGTGCTAGAATAGTCAACGGGCTCGTGGACTTGGGCTAAGCTAATTGGTTATAAGTTAAGTTAAGCTAGCCTTATGTATGATGTAATCCAACCCAAGCCCAAACGAGCCCATGGAAAGCCTTTTAGGGCATCATGTATTCCAACTATAAATACCCCTCAAATGGTCATTTGAGGGGTGTGCTTGAGTGTGTGTGTGTGTGTTTTTTATATGAAATATTGTTTTCATTTCTTTCTTTTATCTATCTAAATACATACACGATCTATCATTCAAGTCACCACGTTCTATCTTTTCTTCTTCTATTCTACTCATATTGTTTGTGTTTTACGTGGGTATACTTGTGTTCGATAAGTGGGTTTGTGATAAGGTTGATAGATTTAAGGTCCTACAAATAAGGTAACTATAAGAATTCCTACAACTTAGGAAGCTCAATATCTATCCCATAATTATTGCTCGATTCATTGTCCTCTCTTTTTTTAACTCAAAACCTGATTTTTTTTTCTTTTAGCTGTTATCTTTTTTTATGAGATAATTATGAGAATCTATCTTTTGAATATATGGACTTTTTATTCATTATCACTGCAAAACCCTAATATCATTCGTATGACATTTTTCTCAAAACCCTAATTTAAATTATACCTTCCAGCACAAGATTAGCAACACCGATTGTGCCTGCTATCAATCAAGTAAAGCCTAAACTGTAACATATTGGTTTTCATAAACATACAATCAATCACATATAGGGTCGAATTATGCAAGAGTTTAGAGAGAGAAAGTGGAGGATGGGATCCTTTCTAGAGAGAGAAAGTAAACAAAAGAAAGAAAGGTTAGATTGAAAGAAAGGTTCAACCCTCTACCTTGGGAGGTAGAGGGTATTTATAGTTACATACTACACGTCCTCCTTCGGACTGTGGATCAGACATACAGTGGGTAAAGACCGTCCTTCCTCCACGGTGTTACTCTAAAGTCATCTACGCTAATAACTAACTAATAAACTAGTAAATAACGTAAATAACGATATGTCTATGAGCTAACATATGCTAGACTATAATTGGGGTGACCGACTCTTCACTACGGAATTTCCAATTCCTAACAATCTCCCCCTAAGGGAGGTCACCCCATAATTTACATTTTAAATCCTATCATTCTATTTTGTCTTCAGTTCTGAGCTTGTAGACTTTAATTCTTCACTTCCGTAATCTTTGTGCTTAAGCAGTGACTCTGCATAGTCTGATTATTTTGTACTTTCAGTGGAGGTCTTTGAACTGATCCACATCTTGATGATCTTCGAACTTTCTTTGAGATCATCAGCCACAGTAAATCTCTGGATCACCCTTTATTATGTTGCCTTCATGTGATGTTGTGACGTTTGGACCGACATGCTCACACTTTCTAGATCATGACATCTTTTCATCAGAGTAGCGGAAGCATCTTTGTATATCTTTGATTGTCATGATTATCTTCAATTAAGTGTGAATGCTGTGAGCATGCGGTTGTGAATTGACTTCTCAACTTTGATCACCGAACCGTCAATAGTTCCTGCAAACAACGCTTAGCAATAAAACACACAAAAGTGCCTTTGTTCACTTTCATTGAATATAGTTGCAAGAACCACGGTTCCCGTTGATCAAGATAAATCTTTTGTGATCGGTAGAGTTCAAGAATCTCCTTGAGGTGGTTTCGCGACTTGATCTAGCCATTCTCAAACCGAAGCGTCCCAAAGTAGACAACACGGAGTGAGTGAACCAATGAATTGAGATTCATCGATTGATGAAAAATTGATTTGAAAACAATCGCGTATTGCTTGAAGAAAGAGTTTTGCAATACGACGAAGGTTTTATGAGAAAGATCAATTTTCAATCGAAATACTTTTGTATTTGAGAATGAATACACATTCGATGTGCTAGAGACAAGAAGAGCTTTACACATCGAACGGTTTTTCCAAAAGTATTTTTTCAATCGGAGATCGTTTTGTGTTTGAAAACATGAGTACACATTCGATGTGCTAGAAAACAAGATTTTCACATCGATCGGTTTTCTAAAAGTATTCGTCAATTCATTTCTGGACCAAGGTTGATTCAAGAATGAATCGCCCCATCGTTTCATCCGCTTGTCACAAGCTTGATCTATTGGATAGATCTCATGCCACCCACCAAGAGCTTGTTTGACGTTGGCTCTAGAAGGATTTCCATCTTCATCGTGAATATTTTACATATCACACGGATGTTCTGGCAATAACACAAGGATAATGCGTAGGACTCTCAATATATACTTACTTTCCACATTGTGTGAAACATCAAGTCTTCATTAATTTTTTGTCCTAATGAGATTTTGTGAATGATCTCTTGGCTCTAGACTCAATTGTGCACATTTGGATTCTTATGCCGGAGACAAGGGAGAGGGTCTCCTTCTTCAATATCAACAATCTCTAAGAGAAAGTCGATAGATTATGTAGGTTCCCCGTGAGAATGAAACAAGTCCTTTTAAGAGGAACTTGAGTAGCTTAGGAAGTTTAGTGTAGTGCGTCCATCGGGTCCATGACGCCTTGTCTTCAATACCGGTGTTACCTTAGTAACCACCAAGAATATATGTATTGAACCGGTTTACGCCCTAAGGTTGAATTGTTGAAGGGCTATTTCTTTTCACCCTTTTCTCATTCATTTCTTTTCATTCTTCAACCCCTTCAAGCTTATCGAGACTTCATTACTAGAACCTTGTTGGGTTTATTCTAGTTCTAGCTCTATCTCGATCGGCACTCTTCCCTTATTCTCACTTTTCTCCTTTTTCATCATACCTAAGGACTTCTACACTATCTAGTGGATTGTCCCTGGGTAGATCCCTCCGGCTCTGGCGGGATCGTGGGAACGAATACCTAACCTAACCATCCTTATAACACCATGCATAAAGTAAATTGGTCGGTCTTTTGGTATTGTTCTTTCCTTCATGAAACCAATTGAAAAATCTTTTGGAAAATCAATCAAGGTACTTGTGATATAATATCAAAGCATTTGGTACCTTAAATATTTTTGATCATTTAGAAATGCTCCCTCTCAACATGTGCATCATGTATTTGAAATTTTAGCACATGGAGGCAAAAGTTCTTTGAAATAATTTCTTGATCACAATTTCCGTAGAAAAAGCCTTTTGATCTTCTTGGTAAATTCTCTCCTCAAAATGTGCGATGGATATTTGAAAATCATTTTGCACATAGAGGAAAGAGTTCTTTGAAGTACTTTCACGATCACATTGCCATACAAAAATCCATTAGTTAATCAATCAAGGTACTTATGTTGAAACATAGAAATCTTTGTACCTTGAAAGTTTATTATCTTTTGAAATGCTCCCCCTCAATATGTGCTTCGAGATTCGGAAGCGTTTAGCACATATGGGAGAGCAGCATGCACATTTGAATCAAAACGATCACCTTTTATCAAGTTTCATTATTAAATCACAAATTCTCCCCCGATCAAAAGTATGAAACCCTTTGAGATTTTGGATCCCAAGTGATTTAATAAGGTTTAGAAAACATGGGAGAATATGTGCCTGGTTTAAATTCTCATATGGTTTTTGGATAAATGCTCCCCCGCAACATGTGCATTATGTATTAGGAATCTTTTGGCACATGGAGGCAGGAGTGCCTTTAAAGGACTAAAACCAATTCCATTTAAACAGATTCGAGATTTAAATCACGATCTCTCCCCCGATCAAAAATTTCAAACCTTTTGAGATTTGTGATCCCAATTGATTTAAATCATTTAAAAGATTTTGGAGAAAGACGTTGCTTGATTTAATTTTGAAAAATGATTGATAAGGATCAATTTTAGACATTAAAGATTGTTAGTGTCAGGTATGATAGTTTTTAAGAGATCTTTAAGTAAAATAAAACATTTTCACAATCAAACAAGAATAGAAAAAATTTCATTTTGAAAGATCTTTGAGTTTTAAAGAAAATCATACCATGACATAACATTAAATCTTTAGATCACCATTTATTTTGTACAAACGGACTCTGATTCGTTTGATGATATATTGTTTGAAAATAATTAATATGAAATCACTCTCCCCCTGAATCTATGATCGTAGTCGTTGATTGAGTGACTTATGTTTTATCAATAATTTTCTATTTTCAAAACAGCATTTTCAAAATTGTTTTAAGAAAAATAGTATCATCCACTACTTTTTCCTGCACAAAGATACATTAGGTGGAGAAAAATGGAAGTCGCTTATGTTGTTCTTTGTAGGGCTTTGAAGAAAACCATCTCACGATCGCGGTGACACGTCCGACGCTGCAACAATTATGCCAACTCTCCATAGAGATCCAATTAAGCTCGTTTCTTCATTTGTCGACCCAAGAAATAGTTTCCTTTCCTTTGGCATCCAATCATCTTATATTGTGGGATCCGGATCGGAACATTCTTTTATACCATGATATCGCATACGTTAGTAAACATACATCTGATTTATGGTGGTCGACATCACCCAAACATCAATCGACTAGTACAAGTCAATTCAACATATCAATCGATCATGTAAAGCATGGGAATAACATGTTTATCAAACTATAGTCATCTAATTCTAACAATCATATCCTAGATTCCTAGTCCTTCAACATAGGAAAATATCTTTTCGATAAGCACATAGGATAATTAGATAAGCTCGATAGATGATATAAATTTGAAAACATTCTCCCCTCAATCAATGACTCATTTCATAAAAGATTTTAAACAAGCTGAAGTCATTGATTGGGTTTTGCAAATTTATGAAAATTACAAATCTGATTGATTTTAAAGCAACTTATTTTCCACCATTTTGAAAAACAACAAATATTTTTCTGAAGAATTTTAGAAGGAAAAACATTTGTGTAGGAATAGCAGTCTTTATGACGACATGCTTTCCTTGTTTTGTTTATAGGATAAGTGCATGAAATTTTTGAAAAATGGTTTAGCGCAGCACTTTCCTTTCTTGAAGAGCGGGTTGCTATCTAAAATAATAGCAAATCATAGTTTAAGCACGGGTTACAGTCTGAAATAACTGTAAGCCATAGTTTGAGACATGTTTTGAAAAAGAATATTTACACCTTCTGCTCGAACTTCATCTATGGTCCCGTGTCATTAATGAATGACATTTATAAGACCGTAGATGTTATCGATACCAGAAGACATGTCTTGGATTTTTTTTTATTTTTTTTTTATTATTTTAATTTTTTTTTATTTTCTGATTTTTATCGATTTTTTTTGGTTGGTTTTATATTTTTGTATTTTGCTTTTTGATAAATATATACAAATAAGATGTTATAGTTTAAGAAGATGATGATACGAGTACCGAGATAAGGATATCGTTCATCACTTAGTAGAAGATAGAAGTCATCATTTCTTAAACTTTCCCCACCAAAGCTTTCGAGACTCTTGAATGGACGTCAGAAATTGAGCCTACTGAAAGTGAGACTTTGGTAGCTTCCCCAAACCGACAATCTTGAATAAAGACCATTTTCTCAAGAAGTAGAATGTGAAGAGAAACAATCTTATTGAATGAAGCTCAACACCTCAAGAACACGAGAACACCAAAGTAACAAGTTTAAACACCGGTCATCTTTACGGTTATCAAACCCGAATAGATGATTAATCTCGATCATGTGAACATGTTATCATCCTCGATGTACACATATCTCCTCGATGGTTCCGATCTCATCGGAATCATCATAACATTGTGTACATGAAGCAATAACCAGAAGCACTTTATCATAAGCCATATCGAAGATGTCGATAAGCAATATCATCTCACGCTCCAAATATTCTTCTCATATTTCTTCCCACTGAGAGCTGAGTTAACACATACCAAAAGTGTCAAGAGACTACTTACCCCAAATAGTTGGAATAATATATCCTTCCCCCTAATAGTTGGAAAGATACATCCTTCCCCCAAATAGTTGGAATAATAACACCAAACGCCACGAATTAAACATCGGTTTCACTACGGTTATGACATTTGTCTCCGGAATAACTTCAATATAGAAGAAGTATTAAGTTCATCACGTATACTGTTGGGCGATTAGATGTATGTCTCCTTCTCCTTTGTTGGTTTTGATACCTCGTAATCAAGAAGACATAATACACTCGTATCCTTGAAATCTTTTGAGAAGAACACTATGAGCTTAAATGTAACTTGTGAGAATCAACTGCTACAGAAACTCTCTCTGACTATCTTAACCAACCCAGATGTGGACAATTTAAAGTAACCACTGATGAAGCAAACCCGATATACCAAACTTGAAACTAAAGTAGAGTTCCCCGCATTTGTGTTTTAATCTTGCACTAATGTTGGAAGAACGGTGTCGAGAATTTATGATCCAAGCAAATCTCTAAGTACTCAATACTCAACCAAAGTATGAGACATTAACAACTCTTGCGATTATCCACAACGACATTTACGTGTGTCACAGAGTAAAACAACATAACTCCTTAAAGTGATAGTTAACCAGGTATTCAACCAACCAAACCTACTGTTGGTAACTAGATAAACCAAGTCTTTAACTCAAATTGTTAAGCCCGAGCAAGTTATCTAATAAGAACACGCCTTTGTGAAAGTCAACTTCAATCTCAAATAAGTGATAAATGATTAACTCTAAAGTAATCAACTTGTGTCAAATGCCCACCACGTGAATAAACACATACAACCGGATGTACATTGACCCACTGAATGAACCGGAACAAATGATTCCTCAACATCAATGCATTCTTCCTAAGGTATACATGTAGAGACTGATCTGGAAGATTCACCAATAATGTTTTCGAGCAGATGAGGTAGTCATTTTCCTTAATGTTCATGTGGTTGAGTTATAGCGTGCACATTGAGAGGAACAATAATCCGTGAAGATTTGGCAAAGGAATACCAAAGAGCGGATCATTATTCATGAACAATAATCCGTGAAGATTTGGCAAAGGAATACTAAAGAGCGGGTCATTATTAAATAGTGCAACTGTAATATTACGATAGTCATTATCAACGCCGAGGAATAAGCGGAGATTGGGTTTCTCGAGTAGTCCGAGTTGTACTTCTTAGATGGAGAACCAAGTTAATTCCGCAGAACCAGAAAGCAGAGCTTCAGAACTAGATGAACAACATTTGTTGGTGGTTGGAAGTACTCATCAAACATATCTTAAAACAATGAATCCCAAATAAATAATAAATCCCAGCTATCCTTAGTAAGTGAAACATTAGGCATTGGAGAGTCGATGACCATAATTCAAGCATCCATCAACATGTAATATATTCACTTTTCTCCTCTCAAAATTGCATCCGAAGTTGCCATTTTTATTCGAACAAGTGAATAAGAGTATACACCAATGAACGTAGATCCACTTGAGGATTGAATGATCATAGGAAAACATGAAGCTTGTTGATGAAGAATGTCGATGAGAATGGTCATATACATGAAGATTTCTCTTCTTCTGAAGATAAAGCGCACTGAAGCGTACACCTTTCTTTTCTTTGAGGAACAGGGCCTGAAGGGTTATCTGCATACGCCATAATGATGAAGTACGAGGCCGAATCAAGTGAATGTACGTCATAAGAAGATTTCTCTTCTTCAAGATAAAGCGCACTAAAGCGTACACTTTTCTTTTCTTTAGAGTACGAGGCTTGAACTGTTATGTTCAAACTTCATAGTCATTTCCTCATCCGCTTAGAGCACCCTTAATCTAAGTACCAACAAATGATATGTACGACCGCATTGGAACACAGACAAAGGAGGAAATTTGAAAACATTGGATCCCCATGTGAAAATGGGTTCCATTTGGTTAGCGCAAACAATATTTGAATCAGCAGAAACCCTAGTTGCTATAGCATTATCACTAGGAGCTAAGCTAGTAGAATCATCAGACTTAGTTAAAGGGCATTGTGTCCCTAATGGGATTATTATACCAGTTGGCTTCCAAACCTTAATAGGTACTACCCTAGGCATAGTGGATCTAGTTAAGGAGCAAGGTTTGCCACGCATGAATATTCGCCCGTGGTCTTCCACGAAATCCTATATTGGTAAAACCTTCCCCGTAGGTTTCGAGATTGCTTAATTTATTTCGCTTCCAAACTCTCTTAACGGGTTTTGATTCTTAGACCTCGTAAATAACACACCACATTTATCATGATTACCAGAAAATAGACATTCTTTACATGTTTTACAGACAGCATAAGACATCAAATTAATTTCAGTAAGCTTGGAGATAATACTAGAACCAAAACGATTCTTTTTGTTCAAGTCAAACTTATTGTCCCTATGGTGTTCTTTCACTTTCTTTTCATGATCACTTTTAGTTTGCGTAATCCTATCCTTCTTTGCATTGCTTCTAGGTTTTGACTCGCTAACTTTAGTGTCAATTTTAACATCTGTAGGAGTGATGATGGGAGCCTTAGTTTGTTTTACTGCCATTTGATTTTCTGGTCTAGAAGTACTGGGTTCTGAGGCTTTCAGAGGCACATCAAAGGTCACATGCTTGACTTTAGGCATAGAACAAGGCATAACTTCTCTATCTTTCCTAGTACGACATTTAGGACATGTTGCAATCACACATTCTAAGAGTTCCTGAGATCATTTGGCATGTAAGCATGCATGCCCAACATCATTATCAAGTGGTTTCTCTATCTTATCATCTTCAACAATCTCACGGAGGCACTCTAGACTATCCTTGAGGTACGGAAGATATGATTGATATGAAAATTCATTGTTTCGAAGATGAGGGGGAATATATTTCACAGTTACAGCATATTTAGAACAAGGTGCACCTTTTGTGCGACAATTTCACCACTAGTGATTGGCATTTTCCCTTTTACCACACGCCTTGATTCTCAATTTCGTTAAGCAAAAAGTTACCTTTTCACCGTTATTATGATTAACCTTGAGTGAATCACATAACTCTTTGTTCGAGCATTAACTTTGAAATTTTAGCTTGAAAACATTCATTTTCATTTTGCAGTTTATCAATTATGTTTTGAAGTTGGAAATTCTGACAATCTAAAGGCGGAGGCATACGGGAGCCAGTCACTTCATTCTTTTCACCCTTTAATTGGGAAATTTGGGCTTTCAACCTTTTGATCGTGTTACAATGAGCTCGGATCTGTTCATCACGTTTGTTGATTTCAAAAACTGCATCAAACTTAGGAGCATCCGAAGATGTCTTGGCATTTGAGGTTTTAACATTTTCTTTCAGATGTTGATGTTTTAATTGTAAACCAAGAAATTCAACTTCTAATTTGGAAAAATGCTTGACCATGTTATCATGATCGTCTTTTTCAATTTTATCATGCAATTATGAATTTTTGGTCTCAAGCTCAATGACACGATCCTGGGAGACTTTCAATGCAATTGACAGTTCATGAAATTGAGAAGTAGTCATGGAATAATTCGTAACAGTGTAAAACACATCTTGAGCAATACATCTATAAATCAAATTATCGTTAAAGATGTGAAGGTTCTTCCTCTCAATCTCATTGCTCTTAAGCTCACATTCATTTATTCTTACCTCATTTTCCATTTCATTAAACACCTTTTTCATTTCTTTAATCTCTGTATTTATGCCCTTTTGAAGACTTTCAAATTGTTCTTTTAGTTGTTTAAAGAAAGGCATGACCTCAGTTAAATAACATTCTTTCGTTTGCTCAAAACCCCATTCCCTTCAGTTATCCCCGTAGGTGTGATTCTCTTCTTACACGTTTTCTCAAAATCAATGAATAGTTGGTAAACTACATATAGGCTGATTAAAGTTTTGCTATTAGTGGGAAGAGTTCTAGGCACTAAATGCATTGGTGTATTTGGAGGATACACAGTAGCTGGGGGCAATTTCCTAAGGGGAGGATTCTTTTCTACAAGATCATTAGCTTTCTTCTTATCAATAACTTTCTTCCAAAACACTTGTTTAGAGGTTAATAGAGTTTGAGGCTTAAACTTGTTCAAGGGATATAAGCGTTATATTATAATGTATACACCAAGGATCATTTAATTTCATTGCCATTTGTCTTTAAAGGCATCTTCTAATTTTCTATCCTCTTCAGTACACTCTATGCATGATGGTGTTTGCCTAGGCTTAAGGATCTCATCACCATCATAGACTACCTTTTGAGCAGCTCTAGCAATTTTACCATACTCAGGATTGGGTTCCTCTACAAGGGGAATACTATGCTTACCGCTTAAGGCTCTGTGCTTAGTGACCATGTGAGCGATCAAGGGTGTTCCTTGTACGCATAACTTGTTTTCAAGTTTGTTCTTCAAAATTTTCGTGTTGAAAATTCATTTAAAAGTTTTGATTCCTTAGCATTGAATTCTCGCTAGCACTTTTACATTTTCTTGAAGTTCTTGTTTTTGCTTTGCAGTTTTATTAAGTTTTTCTCGTAAGGAATTTAACTCTTGTTTTAATATTTCTTCCCTAAAATTACTTTTTCTGATAAGTGTACGCATTTGGGTATCCATCTCCTGCTCACGTGAGGTCAACTCAAATTTAGCACGTTGTTCATAGATGGAAACTTGATCCTTATATATGTTAAGCTCAGTGGTAAGGGAATCATCGGGATAAATGCAGTACTCATGCAACTCATAATCATCATTTTGAGTAGAAGATGCACAACTAGGTGCAATGAGAAACTTCCATGCGACTTTTTGCATTAACATGCCTGAGTTGTGGTGGTGCATCTCTACCTTGGGTACATCCAAGCTTCCATGGAGCATTCCTTTGCATTAGCTTGCACAGATTGTGACTGGTGCACCTCTCTCTCTTGTGAACATGAGCACCAAGAATCCATTTTAGCATTATCCGACTCAAACACGATAGTCTGTTGTACATTGTTGGGTATATTCTGTTCATTGATCACATCGTATAAACTGAGTATCTTAGATACAACTGAATCTGAATCGTTAGGCATGATGTTGACATGCACGGTATTTTACAAATCTATGATTTAAACCGAGAAACAGAATCTTTAGCGGGATTTTACAAAATCAAGAAGAAACCGTTAAGCAATGACCAATATAACATATTTAGATGACTGATGGATCGACACAATGATATAAAATTGTGTGTTAGGACTTATGATTGTTTGTAGGATTAGCTGAGATGTTGTTTAATTGAGATTTGGATTGGTTGTTGCACGATTTTCCCGAGAAATTTAGGTGTAAAAACTTAAAAACCTCAATAACTTCTGTTCGGAGCGGATTTAGGCCTAGAAGGTTGCCCTTTATTTTAGATGGTGTGCCATTCTCCTCGTTCTCATGGTCGTTTTGATGGGTAGAACGCTGAAAACGGAGTTACGGTTCAAAAGTTATGGCCGTTTGAAGTTTTGTCGAGAAAAGTCAACAAAACACACTGATGAAATGGTCAAACCGCACTTTTGTTAAACCGCAGAATTCTCAAAACGCATACCACAAATCGCACACTTGACAAATCGCACCCTAATTCCCAACTCGCTCAAATGACAAATCGCTTAAGCAGTCAAATCGCTAAACAGACAAATCGCTTAAACAGACATATTGCTTAAACAGACAAATTGCTTAAACAGACAAATTGCTTAAACAGAAAAATCGCTAAACAGACAAATCGCTTAAGGGAAAAATCGCTTAAGGGACAAATCGCTTAAGTTGACAAATTGCATCCAAGAAAGGCTATCCGTGAGACAAATCGCTTCCAAAAAACTTTCAAAAAAAACACCACTTTTCAATCCAAAAACAACCCAACCACGATGATTTAAGCCTTCCAATTCAAACCCTAAACACTTATAATGATTCTAAACACAAAATTACTATCAAAATCCAAACTTTAACACTAGAAATGATCCAAATGATGCAAACTACTCTAAACTCATTCAAACCCAAAAACCTTATGAAAACCACTAGAAATTCAAGAACATGAAAGATGAGTGATCAAACCATGGCTCTTGATACCATTTGTAACATATTGGTTTTCATAAACACACAATCAATCATATATAGGGTCGAATTATGCAAGAGTTTAGAGAGAGAAAGTAGAGGATAGGATCCTTTCTAGAGAGAGAAAGTAAACAAAAGAAAGAAAGGTTAGATTGAAAGAAAGGTCCAACCCTCTACCTTCGGAGGTAGAGGGTATTTATAGTTACATACTACACATCCTCCTTCGGACTGTGGATCAGGCATACAGTGGGTAAAGACCCGTCCTTACTCCACGGTGTTACTCTAAAGTAATCTACGCTAATAACTAACTAATAAACTAGTAAATAATGTAAATAACGATATGTCTACGAGCTAACATATGGCAGACTATAATTGGGGTGACCGACTCTTCACTATGGAATTTCTAATTCCTAACATAAACATTGTAATTTATGTGTCGATCAGGTATTTATGAGGCTTTGCAAATGTTGTGGTGTTTATTGTTGGTTTTGAATTATTGTATAACATGTAGGGTAGATTGTTTTACTTGCTAGGTTTATCTCCTTTGTTCTTTATTTGGATAACAGACCCTTTTATGCAGCCGATCAACTGGAATCTCCCAAAGACTCACTTAAATGGATCACTGACTACCTTGTCAATGCTCATACTGAACCTTATGTGTTGCCTTGAAAAAGGAATGGAGTTTTGTCTATCTTTAATGAGCCAAAATGGGTGATTAAACACCCTAAGTTCTGTTTTCAATAACTTCTGTTCCAGGTGAGTTTTTTTTTTCAAATGTCCACCCAAATGGGTGATTAAACACCCTAAGTTCTTTTTCAATTGCTTACATAGGTTTTGCCTTGAAAAAGGAATGGATTTTTCTCTATCCCTTTTCAATAACTTCTGTTCCAGGTGAGTTTTGTCTATCTTTAATGTTTTAAATATCCTTATTAGGTTGGTGATCCAGTACTTGACCACAAATGTTGGGATAGACCGGAAGCTATGACCGAGAAAAGTCCTACTATACAAATAAACATATCTACCCCTAGAACAAAAGTTATAATTGCATTTGCATCACTGGTATCCAAATCCAGCGATTCAACCTATCCGTAGAGATTCACCTTTTGTCGATTTGATAAAACAAAAATACTATTGATACTTTATGCATTCATACTAGACAAACCTATCAAAAGTAGGTTTAGCATTTTTTTATTCATTGAACACGTGTATGTATTCAAAAGGTTACATGTCCCTCGACTCACAGTGGAAAAGATCTTACGAATTTGAACCTATCAGGCTTCATTATCGTTTTATATAAGCGTAGTTATAGCTCATAAAGTTGATCAAAAGGTTACATGTCCCTCGACTCACAGTGGAAAAGATAATCAATTTAATCGAATGGAGAGGCATTGCACGATGAGGATGATGATGGAATAGTTGTAGAACCTTTGAAAGTACTTTTACCTCAATTATACTTGCATCGGTTATATATTTGTATAATATATTTATGTTTATAGTATTTCTTAGTATTAAACAAGATGCATTCAGATGGGTTGATGAAAAATGATGATATTTTTGGAGACAGTATCTCTCAAGATCAGCAAGATGCATTCAAACAGTTCTACTATCAAGCATTAAAATTAACTCCAAGGGTAGCTAAAATTCCTTTTCAGTGTTATTCTTTTCTATGTGATGTTCTGAACTTCCTATAATTACTGCTTAGTTACTAGGTAGGTGAAATCTCCATTATGCACCTCAACTAATATTATCGCAATTGCGCTTTTTCTTTTTATATGATTTGTTTAATTCATTGGCTATTTTTTCTTTCTTCCAACATGCCCTTATTGATACAGTTGGTCATGAAATTTTCACTAGCTTGACATTCGTGTACAATGATAAATATGAAAAGGCGGTAGTCTGTGTGGGTACTCATTGATGCGCAGATGCAAATGTTGTTGAGACCTATACATACCTATGTATGTGTACAACTCAGGGTAATTTCAAACTTAAGGTTGTTGCTGGTGAATTCACAGACTCAGCTCTCAGATCTTCATGGCGCTAAAGCAACCGGAAAGACTACTTTTTTAAAGTTGCTGGCGAGAATTTTGTTTACCCATTTTGTTTGATAAAAATAACCTTTCATTCATGGTCACAATTCCCACTCTTTATCTTATTATTATTCTCTTCTAATCTGTAGGCACTAGGAATTCCGATTATGACATGTTGAAAGTTGAGCAACCTTTACATTTGCCGTGTACAAGGAGCATGTTCTGCTACATTAGGATTTCTTAGGAAATTAGAATCTTTTTTGCCAAAGAATAAGCAGTGGAGTTACTAAAATTATCTATTAGCGGCCTGAACATGACATGGTAGAATGGTGAGTTAAAGGAAACTAGGCGTTGTATCTTTATAGTCTATTATTATGGAGTTAGTTTAGGTAAATAACACCATTGACGACTTCTTGGATAAATGTGTTTTTACCTACTATTTTCATTCCACTTGCATTTGGGCTCTTTTTCTTTTTAACATTCATTTTAATCTAATAGCAATCCCCCAAGTGTATTTAATGCGATTTTATGTCTTAGATGTTAGTCGATGATATTGGAGATGTTACTATCACGAATGACGGTGCTACAATTCTCAAGATGTTAGATGTTGAGCATCCAACTGGCAAGGTGAGATTTGGAAAACTGTGTCTTGTGTATTCTTCTTTTTTCTCTCTTTTGCTATTTTTCATCGACTATTGCTTTTTGCCTGTTAACATGCTGGAATTATTAGGACATATGGTTACAAGGTTCTTGTTGAGTTGGCTGAGCTTCAAGATAGAGAGGTAGGAGATGGCACAACTTACGTAGTCATTATCGCAGCTAAGTTACTCAAGGTATTACTTTCAAGTGCATACATATTTGTTATATCCCGTATATAATGTATCCGAAAGTGCTCACTAATTCATTGTTTTGATAACTCTGCAGAGAGCAAATGACCTTGTCAAAAATAAGATTCACCCAACATATGTAATAAGTGGATACAGAGTAAGTGTCACTAATATACGGCTTCAATTGAATACTCTTTGAAAGTACTTGCCAACATTTTCTCACTCAGTTATGTTTCTTATATGTTGGCAGCTTGCAATGAGAGAATCATGTAAGTATATTGAAAATAAGCTGGGAGTTAAGGTAATGCTTATCATAATGTTATATAGGAATATGTTAAAAGTTATTTCTTACTAGAATTGAAGCTTCGGTATGGCATTTAAGTTTAGACAGTGTCGTTTGTTGCAAAATTGTAATGAAGTTAATCATTGTGTTGTTGTTTCTTTTAGGTTGACAAGCTTGGAAAGGACTCTTGTGAACTGTGCAAAGACAAGCATGTCTTCAAAGCTTTTAGCGACTGACGATGACTTCTTTGCAAATTTGGTATGCCTTTTACTAAATCTTTATATTTTTTATTTTTAGGGTGTGTTTGTGTTATTGTGTAGTTTTATTTTTGGGCTTAAACTTATTTCATAAATAGCTATGACTTATGATGAATAAACTTATTAGCTCTTACCAAATGTTTGGATTGGTCAATAGTAAAAATGTGAACTAGAAGATCGAGTATAATAATGGATTAGCTAAATAAGCCCATAAGCCACAAAAATGAAGCATATTAAAAAGCCCCTGACTAAGCTCATATGCCTTATATGCGCCTATAAGCTTATCCAAATGTTAAAATGAGCTTATCTTTGCTAAAAAAGGTAATAAACACACCCTTAGAAATCCTTTGGTTTAATCTTCTTGTTCATATCTGGTAGAAGGGAATCTGTTGTGAAATTGTGTTGCCGTTATATGTTCAATACTTCAGTTTTCTTCCCTTTTGATACCGAAGTAATAACATGCTTTGCTTGCATTTGTAGGTTGTTGAAGCAGTACAATCTGTTAAAATGACAAATGCACAGGGAGAAGTCAAATATCCAATCAAGGTAAGTGTTGGGTTTTAGGTTCCACTAAAAGGAATTATTCTAAGTATGGAACCACTGCTAAAGCAAAAGAAACCACGGCTAGAAGAGTTGAATCCACTGCTATGTTAAACCACGGCTAGTAGTCTATGTAACCACTGCTAATGTATTGTAAGCACTGCTAGTTTGATATGTCGGTTTAATATTTTGTATTAGATAAATCTGGAAAAGATATTTATCTTGTAGGTTACGTATTGTATATTGTAAAGGACTCCTTAGCATATAAAAGGAGGTCCTAGGTTAGAGTTAGATATACGTGTGTTAGATATATCTAAAGTCGATACACTTCAAGGTTGTAAAACCCTAATACTATTCAGAGTATTCGTATTAATAATATTGAGGTGTTTAGCGATTTCTATTGTTCTTCTTCTTAAGATTAAACATTATATTCCATGTAGTGTTTAATAGAATATTGTTTAAGTCAGTTTCCATAAAGGATCGTTTGCTCAACTGGGATCAACAAGTGGTATCGAGCTTGTGATCTAGAAACCGTAATCAAGAAGAAGTCGTTTTACTCTAACTGCTTTATTCAAGAAATTCAAGATGTCCGATGAAACTCATATAGTTCTTGCATCAAAGGTACCCATCTTTGAAGCATGGTGAGTTTCAAGTTTGGAGAATGCGAATGAGGCAATACATTCTTATGATTGACTACACCATCCGGGAAGTTGTTGAGAATGGTGATACTCTACCTAAGAGGGTGATGATGGAAAGCTTATCAAGATTGTTTGTGAAGTTGACAAGGCTAAAAAAGGCGGAGATAAAGCTCACAGATTCTCGTGATGGAATACCTAATGAATTTTCTTTGGACTTTCAAGAATATGAGGCGCAAAGGAACTTATGGATGCTCTTGAAACAAGATTTCTTGGTAATGATGCTACCAAGAAATCCTTTCCAAAATAGAAAATGCCACATTGTTAGGAATTAGAAATTCCGAGGTATTAAAGAGTCGGTCACCTCAAGTATATGTAATCGTTAGAAAGCTCGTAGTCGTAGTTCTTTTAAGTTAAGTAGTATTTAGTTAAGTAACACCGTGAGAGGACAGACGGTCTTTACCCATGTATGCCCGATCCATGCCCGATGTGTGGCGATTTATGTAAGACTATAAATACTCTACCTTCCAAGGTAGAGAGTTGGAGCTCATAATAATATCTTTCACTTTCTCTCACTAAGTTCCCTAAACCTCTAACTTTCTCTCTCTAGAATTCCACTTATCGCCACCTTGTTGTTATGGTTTGATGTGTATGTGAAAACTAATATCCTACAATTGGTATCAAGAGCCATGGTTAGATCATATCTTGCACATCTTTGGATTTCTAGTGGTTTTAGGTGGTTTTGAGTTTGAAAAGTTTAGTGGTTTTGCATCATTTGGTTGATTTCTTGTGTTAAAGCTTGGATTTTGTTAGTACTTTTATGTTTAGAATCATCACAAGTGTTTAGGTTTTCATTTGGTAAGCTTGAATCATCTTGGTTGGGTTGTTTTTGGATTAAAAGTGATGTTTATGTGGTTTTTCTTGCTAGCGACTTGATATACGGATTTATTTCTTCGTAGCGACTTGCTTCACAATTTTGTAGCGAGTTACGTTTTGGAGCTAGCGACTTAGACCTAGCGATTAACGGTACAAGTAGTGGACTCTCCACTACGGGTGCTGACTTGGTGGTAGCGACTTGGTGCAGAGCGAGTTGCTCTTTAGCGACTTGTATCTCTAGCGACTTGAGTAGCTAATGCTGCCAAAATTTTGCTAGCGACTTGAGGCTTAGCGAGTTACTACTTAGCGACTTGTTTTTGTCTAGCGACTTGGGACTCTAGCGATTTAGTGGTGTAGCGAATTAAGTGTTAGCGACTTAGTGCATTATCTTCTAGCGACTTAGTGCATTATCTTCTAGCGACTTGAGTGATTGTTTACGGTTTTCTCTTGATTTAGTAAAATCCGTGAAAGAATCTATTTCCGGTTTAATCATAGAGTTATAAAATCCGTATAATCTGTTAACATGTCTACCAACGTCCCTACTATCATCTCCATCGTTGCGAGGATGTACAAGCATTTGGCTCGGATACTGGTCCACCCATGCTTGACAGAATCGACTACGATTCTTGGGCTCAACGAATCATATTGTATTGCCTTGGAAAGGAAAATGGTGTCAACATTCTCAAATCCATTGATGAAGGACCATATCGAGTTGAGACGACAAGAGACATACTTGATACTAATGAAGATGGTACTCTGTTTACGAATGGACAGCCTAAGATGTATGATGAGCTTGATGATAAGGATAAAAGAGATTCGATGCGAGATATCAGGGCTTCAAACATTGTTCTTCAAGGTCTTCTAAAGACATCTACAAGTCGATCAATCATAACACCGATGCAAAGGCGGTTTGGGATAATGTTAAGATGCTTCTCTCGGTTCGAATTAACTATGGAAGACAGAGAATCCCAACTCTATGACGAATTTGAGCACTTCAAGATGAAACCAGATGAGAATGTCTATGAGTACTATGTGAGATTTCATAAGTTAGTGAATGACATGAGGAACATCGAATGACTACGCCTAACATTCGGTGAACTCAAAATTTGTGAACAACATGAATCCCGAATGGCACAAGTTTGTCACCTGTGAAGCTCACTAAAGGATTGAAGAATACAAACTATGAGCAACTCTATGCCTTCCTCCTTGAGAATGAGAGACATGCTATGTTTGAAAAATTGATTCTCAATCGGTTCAAAACCAACCGAGGAGAGACAAGCTCGTCTAATGACTCAACGACTTTCTACTCAAACATCGGAATCACAACCAAAGCATCACAAGTCATACCCCAGGTAATGGTAATCACAAACTCATTCCTCGATCCTATGTTCAAACAAGTCGATGCCGATGCTCACGTGGTAACTTCATTAATCAACTAGCTCTTCTCATTAGTCAAAACATGAATTCTCCCACAAACCAACAACAACCTCGAAGCGCATCTAACCCACACAATCAAGCCCTTGTTAAAGATGGAAGGATGGTGGTGCAACCGATTCGGGAAAGACAGATGATCGGGGAAGAGGTGGAGTTTGGAGAGGTTATGTTGGCAACCGAATCGAGGAAGAAATGGTAACCAAGGTCAAGCTAAGCCAATCAAATGTTATAACTGTGGTGGTGAAGGACACATTGCAAGGAACCGCACATCTCCAAAGCGTCCACGAGAATCGCCGACACTTGAGAGATAAGATCTTCTTGCACAAGCTCGGGACAATGGTCTTGCTTTGGATGAAGAGGAATTGTCTTTTTCGAGGGCAATGCCAAGACCTATGATGCGAGATGTGGATGAGCAACTATTCCGAGATAGGTCACAATCATCGAATGCCTTTCAAGTCGTGACGTGATGCATACGACTCGATGTAGATGATGGACCCTCGCACACGCAATTTTATGGCTAGCATTTCTCCAATGGTTTCTCCCAAGATCTCTTCTTCACCACAAGCTGGCCCATCCAAGGACAAACTCATCTCGAGGTATTAAAACTATACGATGATGTTGATGTGCAACGGATGCATGACAAAGTACAATCAACTCAAACTATTGAATCAAATGTTGAAAATATGGGTAATAACAATATTGTCCCATACGATCAATACGTGAAACAAAGTGAAAGTGAAGTTGTACCAAGTGATGCATCTTCTGCGATCAACAATGACTATGTCTTTGATGAATACACCGCATGTGCTCCCGATGATTCCGTAATTTCGAACTAAATGCCTATAAGGAACGTGTTGCTATTTATGAACAACGTGCAAAATTTGAGTTGACCACTCGTGAGCGAGAAATGGATGACCAAGTGAGTACAAGAATTAGAAAAAGTAAGTTTAGAAGAAGTATTGAAACAAGAATTACATTCCTTGCAAGAAAACTTTCTAAAACATTAAGCAAAACAAGAACTTCAAGAAAATGTGAAAATGCTTAAGCAAGAATTTAATGCAAAGGAATCAAAACTCTTGAGAGATTTTTCTAATCTGAAAACTTTGAAAACAAACTTGAAAACAAGTTGTACATACAAGGAAGCGCCATTCGAGACTTCTCACATGGTCACCAAACATCGTGTCTTAAGCGATAAGCATAGCATTCCCTTGTTGAGGAACCAAATCCGAGGTAATTAAAAAGGCTAGAAATGCTCATAAGGTGCTTTATGATGGTAATGAAATCCTTAAGCCTAGGCGAGAAACCTAGTTGCGTTGAGTGCCTTCGAGGAAGATAAGAAATCAAATGAAATCACTAGGAAAAGATGAATAAGAAACAAAATGATCCCAAATGCAAAGAAAAACATAATTATCACTCCTCATGATTACAAGAAGGAAAACCGGATTTCCTTGAACAAGTTTAAGCCTCGAGACATTGTTGACTCCCGAACAAGTCTTCCGGAAAAAGGATTTAGATAAAATGAAGCGGAAAATATTGTTGAAACAAACCCTCCCTTTGGAAAATGCCTAGAGCGATTGTGTATCCTCCTAATACACCAATGCATCTTGTACCTAGAACAATTGCCACTAAAAGCAAGACATTAATTAGCCAATACGTTATATTTCAACTATTTGTTGATTTTGAGAAAACTTGCAAGAAAAGGATCACACCCATTTGGTATAACTGTAGGAGAAAGGGTTTGAACAAATGAAAGAATGTTATTTAACGAGGTCATGCCCTTCTTTAAACTTCTAAAAGATCACTTTGAGAGTCTTAAAAGGGATAGAAACCGATATTAAGGGAATGGAAAAGGAATTTGATGCAATGGTTGTTGAAGTTAGTGACTATGAGCGTGCCTTTGAAATATAATGAGATTGAGAGAAAGAACTTGCATACATTAAATGAGAATCTTATTCTCGAATGTGTTGCTCAAGATGTGTTTTCATCGCTTCAAATTGCTCTATTAATGCTTCCAAATTTCATGAACTATCTCGTGGCCTGAAAGTCTCCCATGATCGTGTCATTGAGCTTGAAAAACTAATTCTAAACTAAACGAGAAAATTGAAGCGGATGATCACGACAATTTCGTTAAACATTTTTCTAAACTAGAAGTTGAGCATTTTAATTTACAACTAAAATATCAACATCTTAAAGAAAATGTCAAAACTTCAAATGTCAAGACATCTTCGGATGCTCCAGATTTTGATGCGCTTTTTCAAATTAACAAACGTGATGAACAGATTCAAGCTCATTGCAACACGATCGAGAAAGTTGAAAGCCCAAATCTCTCAATTAAAGGGTCAAACAAACAATATGACAGCTCCCAAATGCCTCCTCCTTTAGATTCTCGAATTCTCAAACGTTTCATCTTCAAAACCTAGTAAATGCTTTACAAAGGAAAACGAAAGTTTTCTAGAAGAAAATGAAAAGGTTAAACGTCATTTCAATGAGTTATTTGAATCAATTAAAGTCACTCGTAACAAAAACAACGAACAAATAGCTTCATTGCAAAAGGAAATTGAGAATCAAGAGTCGGGGTAAAAGGGAAAATGCCAATGACCAATGGGGAGAATGGTGTATCAAAGGTTCACTCTTGTAATAAATATGCTTTTATGCATGACATATGTCCTCCTCATCTAAGAAACAACAAACTAGCTATTCAAACATATTTTCATCTCTTAAGGATTGCTTAGAATGCTGCGTGAGATTGTTGAAGAGGATAAGCTAGAGAAACCTCATGATAATGCAATTGGACATGCATGCTTATATGCCAAACGATCTCAAGAAATCTTAGAATGTTTGATCACAATATGCCCAAAGACATTAGGTGAGAGAGTTAACCTTTGATTCCATGCTTGATGCCTAATGCCAAATATGATATGCACTCGATTCCCAATGTTTTGAATGTGAACCGTAGTGTACCCTTGAGTAGTTCGATTCTAGATCATCAATGCTAAGAAAGAGAACTCAAATGTGCCTTCTAGGAGTACTAATCTCGGTACCTCTAGTTTTAAGAAAGTGAAACTTAGTGCACTGCATGTAGTTCGGATCCCAAGACATCTAAGCAGTGGTGCAAGAGTAGTAAAACAAACTAATGTTCCCATTCCCTCTGGAGTAATCGGTGACATTAAAGGGAGCGGTCAAAGTCTCAAGACAATACAAGGAATGATAGGACCTCATAAGCTAAGAATGTACCTTGGAAAAGAGTGAAGAACAATCTAGGAACTTTAAGTTTGAATCGAATAAAACGAATCGTGTTGATTCTAGTATTAGCCATAGGCGTCATCGTAATTAATTCAAATTCGATACTATTTGCAAACCTTGTCTTGATGTGCGCTTGAATTCATTTCTAATCATGAATGTGGTGTTAATGTTACGCCTAATGATGTTAATTGTCCAGTTCATATTGTTAATGCTAAAATTCATGCTAAGAAGGCTAAAAGGCAAAACGAAAGAAAGTTAGAAAGCGGTGGAAACCCACGGGAAGAACATTTAGTAAAATAGGCTTCTATTGGATACACGTTGGTCATAAGACTAATCGATAATGCCCACTAGAAAATGGATGCCTCTTGGTAGAACTATTCCTTTAAGTGATCACACCGTGAAGTGGCTATCTGAGACACTAGAACGCATCTATTCACAATGATTCCATTGCCTCACTTTTCGATATGAATGCTTCTATTTATGATGTGGGTGTTCCAACCATTGTAACTAACCAAATGGAACCCATTCTTGCATGGGGATCCCAATTATCGATTATCCATTCTTGTGCATGTTCAACTGCGCAGATCGTTCAAATCGTTACGTGGTACCGGACTCAGTGCCGTTCCAACATATATTTGGAGACCGGTCGCTGCTCATGAACTTCGTGAGCAAATTCATCGGGATATTAGATTTGGTAATGATCATTTCGTTGCTATTATGGGTTATGGAGATTATGTTGTTGGTGATAGTGTCATCTCTAGAGTGTATTATGTGGAAGGTTTAGGTCATAATCTGTTCTCGTTGGTCAATTTCGTGATTCGATCTAAGTAGCCATCGAAAACATACCGCTTTGTTAGAGATCTTAATGGTAAGGAACTGTTAAAAGGAACTCGTGGCTCAAATCTTTACACCATCTCTATCGATGACATGATGAGGGCTCTCCAATCGCTTGTTATCAAAGGCTTCAAAACAAAGTCATGGTTATGGCATCGTCGTCTCAATCACTTGAACTTCCGCACCATCAACGATCTTTCCGAAAGGACTTAGTTGTAGGTTTACCTAGACTAAAGTATGAAAAGGATCATCTTTGTTCAACATGTCAATTGGGAAAAAGCAAGAAGTATGCCCATAAACCCAAACCTACTAACTCTGTCACGAGAAGTTCTTCATATGATTCATATGGATTTATGTGGACCTATGAGGGTGCGAATATCTTTGGGAAGAAATATGTGTTAGTTGTGGTTGATGATTACTCTAGATTCACAGGTCAAGTTCTTAAGGACAAAGGATGAAACTCGATATCATCATCAAACTCATCAAGCAATTGCGAGTTCGACTAAACAAAAGCTGTAATTATCGAGCAGACAATGGGCCGGGTTTGTCAACAAACAACTTAGCGAATTCTATGAAAGCGTTGGAATCGACCATCAAAGAAGTGTTCCACGAACCCCTCAACGAGCGGTGTAGTTGAAAGGCGAAATCGTACTCTTGTTGAAGCCGCTAGAACAATGTTGATCTACTCAAAGGTTCCAATGTTTCTGCAGGTCAAGCAATTGCCATTGCATGCTACACACAAAATCGTTCACGATTCACCTTGTTCATGGAAAACTCCATATGAACTTGTCCACAGAAAACCTAATCTATCTTTCCTTCGTGTGTTTGGTGCATTGTGCTATCCAACTAATGAGGGTCAAAACTTAGGCAAACTTAGGGCCAAAGTCGACATTGGAGTATTTGTAGGATATGCATCAAACAAAAGGGATACGAATCTACAACAAAAGAACCCGAAATATCATGGAAACAATTCACGTTACGTTTGATGGTGACCGGTCAAATGGCTCTGGACACTCCACTCAGGACCCACTTCAAAACAGTCCCATTGGTTCATCCCTTGTTCCAAACTCCTCTCAAGAAACTCCATATGTACCTCCATCCGAAGATGATGTAAAGAAATTGTTTGATCCTATGTTTGATGAACTGTATGATTCAATTACTAATGAGGTCTTGATCCCTACAATGAGGATGCTCATATTCCGATGAATGAAGTCAATCCTCGGTCTCAATATCTTTAAGTCAAGAAGCACTGCTGCGATCCTTGATCTCATCAACAAATCATCCTTCTTCAAATGTACATCATGGAAATGTTTCGCATCAATGATGAAGTTAATCCTTTGCGACTCCTGAAGATGCTCCATTTGAAAACATATTTGCTACTCCCGAATCATCATCGAACCATCTTCTTCGAGGAGACATCGACTCACCTACCTCGGTTCCTCAACAACCGCCACATGAACACCTCGGAAAATGGACTCACGATCACCCTTGGACAACATCATTGGAAATCCTCTCGTCCCTGTATCAACCCGAAACAACTCGCAACCGATGCCTTATGGTGCTTCTTCAACTCCGTACTATCTAAGATCGAACCAAAAGATGTTAAAGCGCCATGAATGAAGATAGGCGGTTCAATGCCATGCAAGATGAAATTCATGAGTTTGATCGTCTTGATGTATGGGAGTTAGTACTGCTCCAGGCGTGCTATGATTATAGCACTCAAATGGATCTTCAAAGTAAAACTTGATGAGCATGGTGATGTGTTGAAGAACAAGGCTCGATTAGTTGCTAAAGGATATCGTCAAGAGGAGGTATAGACTTTGAAGAATCTTTTGCTCCATTTGCTCGAATCGAGGTAATCGAGAATCTTTACGCTAATCTTGCTAGTAAGAACATGGTAGTATATCGATGGATGTAAAGACGGCATTTACGAACGGAGATCTTAAAGAAGTCGCTCTCGTCGACCAACTGAAGGATTTGTGAATCAAGAGCATCCTACTCACGCTTATCGTTTGAAGAAGGCTCTTTACGGTTTAAAGCAAGCTCCAAGGGCATGGTATGATACATGTCAAAGTTTCTTCTATCAACGGATTCATCAAAGGAGCGATTGATCCTACATTGTTCACCGTGAAGTCGTGCAAACATTTAATTCATGTTCAAATTTATGTTGATGATATTATTTTTGCCTCGGCGGACCCAATGGAATGTGATCGTTTTCAAATGAAATGAGTTCAAAGTTTCAAATGTCAATGATGGGACAAATGTCATTTTCTTGGGATTACAAATTTCACAAAGTCCCGAGGCATTTTCATAAATCAATCTAAATATGCAATGAGATTTTAAAGAAATTTGGATTTGATTCAAGTGACCTGTGGACACCCCCATGATTGACCGAACCAAACTAGATGAGGACCTCTCAGGATCAAGATTGACCAAACAAAATATCGTAGTATGATTGGATCACGATGTACCTCGACTAGTAGACCGAACATCTTGTTCATTTGTTTGCATGTGTGCTAGATACCGTGCTAAGCCTACTAAAAAGCACCTTGAAGTGGTTAAACGGGTCTTCGGTATCTCCAAGGAACCATCAATATGGGACTTTGGTACCAAAAGACACCGGTATGTCACTAACGACATATGCGGATGCGATCATGCAGGTGTCAAGATACTCGTCAATCGTCAGAGGTGCTCGATTTTGGGTGATAAGCTTGTGAGTGGTCTTCAAAGAAGCAAATGAGTACTTTATTTCCTCTCAGAGGTGAATACATAGCCATGTCATCTTGTTGTGCTCAAATCTTATGGATGAGATCTCAATTATCGACTATGGCTTTGTATTCAACAAAATCCTCCGCTCGTGATAATAAAGTGCTATTGCTCTCTCATGCAACAACGTTCAACACTCAAGAGCAAAGCATATCGACATTCGACATCATTTCATCGTGGAACAAGTGGAAAAGGTGTGGTGGAACTATATTTTGTGAGGTGCGAATATTAGTTAGCGACATCTTCACCAAAGCTCTTCAAGAGAACGTTTTGAGTTTATTCTTCCACGACTTGGTTTGAAAAGCCTTCAACCAGAACTCTCAAACGTCTTCGTGGAGGAAGACGAGGAGTAAAGGTCTATCTTCATCTATCTCTTGTACATATATTTATTTGAAAAACAAAATACAAAATTATAAAACTTTCAAAAAAAAAAAAAAAAAAAAAAAAAAAAAATTGAAAAATTCAAAAATCTTCAAAAATATTGTCATTTTGTCATGTTTTTTTTTCTCTCGGTTCGATAATATCTACGGTCTTTGTCTGTCATTCAAAGAATGACACGGACTTTAGATGTTGTTCAATTCTTAAAAAAAAAAAAAAAAAAAAAAAAAAAAAAAAAAAATTGGGAGAAAGAGAAATGGTTTATTGTCATTTTCAGCAATAACCCGGTTTTAAAAGAAAGAACGAGCTATGTTTTATCATGCTTTCAAAATTCCATGTTCGATTCTATAAACATTTATCTGTGAAAACTAAATGCTTTGAAAAATAACTCGGTCTCTATTTTTGATAATCATCGGGACTTATTTGTCAAAATCTCTATCTCTCAATCAACAACCTATGTCATTGATTGAGGGGAGAATGATTTAAATTAAATTAAAAGTTATTTGTCATTAAATTGTTTTCAAAAGATATACATGCATGTTTTATCAATGGAGTTTAAAGTCTTAAAATCCGATCCTTATCGCTTAAAACGCTTTCATAATCAAGTCACAATTCCCTTAAAAGCTTTCAAAATCAATTTAAATCAATAAGAGATCACAAACCTCAAATGATTTGATAATTGTGATCGGGGAGAATGTGTGATTTAAATTGGATTTAAACCGATAATTCGGTAAATGGTTTTATAAGGATGTACATCTTTGTCCTTCCCACATGTGACAAACGATTTCAAATTTTCAATGCACATGTTGAGGGGAGCATCTATTTTAAACCTTTGATTTGTAACGTGATCATTCATCCCATGTGCGGGGTCCTCTAGTATGTGCAAAACTCTTTTCAAACCTCGAGGCACATATTGAGGGGAGCAAATTTATGGAAACCTCATCCTTCCCGAAATGCGATATCTACTTGATTTGATATGGGAAGTTATGTTGATATCTTTTAGAAAATGGTAATCAAAGAAGTTAATTCCTTCTCTTGCCTCCGTGTGCAAAACATTTTCAAATACTTGATGCACGTGTTGAGGGGAGTTCTCGTTTAAAATATCAAAAACAATTCGGTACAAAATGCTTTGATAATATATCACAAGTATCCGAATTGATTTTTCAAATGGTTTTCAATTGGATCCAATGGCGGATGAACAATACCAAATTGACCGACCAACTTTACTTTATGTGCGGTGATATAAGGATGATAAGGTTAGGTATGTGTTCCCATGATCCGCCGAATCGGAGGGATCTACCAGGACAATCCACTAGTTAGTGTAGAAGTCCTTAGGTATGATGATAAAAGGAGAAAAATGAGATATGGGAAGAGTGCGGACTAAGGCGAGCTAGTAATGGAATAAACCCAACAAGGTTACGCTATAAAGTCTCGGTAAGCCTTGAAGGGTTGAAGAATTAAAAGAATTGAATGAGGAAAGGGTGAAAACAAATAGCCCCCATTTATTCAACCTTAGAGCGAAACCGGGTTCAATTCATATGCTCTTGATGGTAACATCGGTATTGAAGACAAGACGTCATGGACCCGAAGGTGCGCACTTCAACTTTCCAAACTACTCAAGTTCCTCTTAAAAGGGGTTGTTTCATTCTCACGGGAACCGACATTATCTATCGACTTTCTCTTAGAGATGGTTGATATTGAAGAAGGAGACCTCTCCCTAGTCTCCTGCAGGATCCAAATATGCACAAATTGAGTCTAGAGCCACGAGATCATCAATAAATCTCATTAGGACACTTTCAATGAAGACTCTGTTTCACACAATGTGGAAGAGAGATTATATCTTGAGTCCACGCATTATCCTTGTGGTATTGCCGTAACATCCGAGTGATGTGTTTACATATTCACTATGAAGATGGAAAGCCTTCGGAGCCAACATCAAACAAGCTCACGGTAGGTGGCATGTGAGATCTATTATATAGATCAACCATGTGACAACCGAGCGAAACAATGGGGCGATTCAATCTCTTGAATCAATCCGGTTCAGTTATGGATTGACGGATACCTTTGAAAAAAACCGTCGTTGTGCTTAAAAACTCTTTTCTTTAGCAAATCGACCGTGTACGGATATTTCAAATCAAAAGGTGTTTTATGATTGATAATTGATTTTCATTAAAACCTTCGTTGTATTGCAAAAACAATTTCTATTGAGAAATACGATTGTTTTCCAAATATCTTTTCATCAATCGATGGACTTAAATTATTGGTTCACTCACTCCGTGTTGTCTTCTTTGAGACGTTCGGTTTGAGAACAACTAGAGCAATCGCGAAACCACATCAAGGAAATTTTAGAATTATACACGATCAGGCAAAGACATGTCCGATCAACGGGAACCGTGGGCGTGTACCTCAATTCAACGAAGTGATCAAAGACACTTTCGTGCGATTTATTGCTAGCTTGTTGTATGCGTGCGCCCGGCGTTTGCGAGTTGATCGAATGAAGCGGTCAATCCATAGCCGCATGCTCACTTAACACATTCAACTCAAAAGAAATCATGATTAGTGCATCAATGACTCGATATTTTCACTCCATGCTTCTGCTGACTGCGCCAATATCATGAATCAACTAAAGCTTCCGCTACTCGATGAGAAGATATCATGATCCGAATGTGAGCATGTCGGTCCTAAAGTCACAACATCACATAATACCAACACCACAAAGGATGTGTAAGAGATTGTTGATAGTGATGATCTCAAAAGATGGCTCAAAATTATTATCACGTGGATCAAGAAAAGACCTCCACTTGAAGTAACCAAACATGCAATGTGAAGAATCAATGACTACGAGCTTAGGAGCAAAGGACTACATCAAGAATGCAAGATCAATTGTTAATGTAATATCTATTTGTATTCAATGTAAGTTTGGTACATGATTGAGGTGACCTCCTTGGGAGATTGTTAGGAATTAGAAATTCCGGTATTAAAGAGTCGGTCACCTCAAGTATAAGTAATCGTTAGAAAGCTCGAGTCATAGTTCTTTTAAGTTAAGTAGTATTTAGTTAAGTAACACCGTGGAGGACGGACGGTCTTTACCCAGCTGTATGCCTCGATCCATGACCCGATGTGTGGCGATTTATGTAAGACTATAAATACTCTCTACCTTCCAAGGTAGAGAGTTGGAGCTCATAATAATATCTTTCACTTTCTCTCACTAAATTCCCTAAACCTCTAACTTTCTCTCTCTAGAATTCCACTTATACGCCACCTTGTTGTTATGGTTTGATGTGTATGTGAAAACTAATATCCTACACACATGCCCTTCAATCTTGGACATAACCATAAGAACAGTAGGAAGAACATATAGAAAAGTCTTTAAAGCAAGACCAGGAAGAAACCCTTGAAGAAACGACTTGATAAATTCCCTGCAAACAATGAAATAAATCCAATATATTTGAAATGATCATAAGCCAAAAACATTTCATAAATGTGGTGAAAAAAAGGATTTAAACTTTACTTACAACTCAATTACGGGTCTGAGAAAAGGAGCTACTCTTTCAAGACCTTCCAGATTTGCGAGTGATTTAACGAATGCAATGGGTATCATGTAAAAAACCGGTCTAGATTTGATTTCACATGGAGAGCCCCCCTCATAGAGGCCATATCAAGGACCGGTCTCGATTTCGTCTCAAACAGGTCTCGAAAGCACTTTTTGTAGTAGTAGCAAACTTTTTTTTTTGTCCCCTATAGATGTTTGAATGACTAAGCTTCAGCTTTTTTTGTAAAAAATGTTTATATATTACTCTCAAACTTTGATAAGTACAAACAAGAATTCAAACTATGGAATCAGTTGGACATGCCCATGATTCATCAACAACTAAAAGAGTAAAAGATATACAGATTTAAATCCATCTAACCAACATTCTCAAAAACTCACATTCTCACATTTAACCATTAATCAGAGCTGCTACTAATTTGCCAAACACACTCAACTTTACTGGAAACAACGAAACACACCATTTATGACAACAAAACAAGGTTCTAAAACACCTATTTTGGACAGCAAAGCGCAGGTTCAAACGCCCAATTTGTGACAGCCAAAAAGTCTTATCAAACACCGCATATATTACAGCAAATAGCACAATGAAACACACCATTTATGAGAGTAAAACTAGGTCTTGGAACACATATTTTGGACAGTAAAGAACAGGTTCAAAAGCGCGATTTATGACAGAAAAAAAAGTCTTACCAAACACCCTATTTATTACCGAATATAGGCCAACAAAACACACCATTTATGACATCAAAACCTGGTCCTAAAACACATATTATGGGTCCTTCCATGCCAAAACCCCAGCCAAGAAACTATATTATCATTAAAGCATACTTTATTAGAAGCTACATATTATAAATACATATAACCTACAAATATGCAACAAACATGAATGAAATTACACCACTCATCTTTAACCTACAAATTACTGAAGAAACTAGCTTGATGCTAAATGGAAAGTGATCTGCGAGCCCTTAACAAGATGGCAGGCTGATATGTTATAAGAAGCATACATCATGTCAATGTCATATCAGACTTTTACATAATGCTCAACGTATGTATATGTTCTGATCTTACGTAAGATATACATACGAATCTCATGTCAATTTCTTAATGTGCTTATATCTTAACATATTTTTCGGATAGGGATCCATGCCTAAGGTCTAGTTATAAAAAAAATCCAAATAGAAAAGATTGTGATGCAGAACAGATGCAATCACATACAAATATTACACTTTGTAGGAATGGATATCCAAAATTCACCCCCTCTAATTATGCCTATTTTCCAATGTAATAATTTGAACCCCTAAGATTTGTGAAGCCTAGGAAGCAAGTCAGAAAGGCCAGCAATTTTATAAATGTGCGAATGTTCATGCATAAAGTTTACAGTATGCCAATTCAATACATTAAGTAATTTAACAGAGAAAAGTAGCACCAGCTATCAACGCACATTGGATCATAAAATAAAAGGAGTTCTAGAAGGCCTACGGTACCTGCATATCTAAGGAGCTCAGGAGAAAAGTTGACAGGCAACCATCACAGCAGATCAAATCGCCACCATCCCCACATAGACCACAAGTATCATCATTCGGATCATCACCTTCGACATCTACAGCATGAACCCCTTCCTTTCCGACTCTTTTTGTTTATTCCAAGCATCAATCTGACACTGCAACAATGACTTACCAGACTTTACATAAATATTTTGAAACAGTTGGCCCAATTTAATTCCTGCATGAAGCTCAAGTAATAGGCATTAATACATTAACTTTGACAAATTTGCTTTTTAAAATTATGTTGGAAAACTAGAATTCGGTATAGTGTAGAAAGTAAATTGGAGTAGAACGAAAATCTCATAACTACTTACAAAAGCTGTGTATCCATTGGTAGCATTAACCGTATGTCGACCAACATGTAACTTTTCTCCATTAATAGCAGTACTAACTGGATAAGACGCAGCAGTAGTAATGACATCGCATCGGTAATAACAAGATAATACTAGCAGTGGAAACGATTTAAAGCTAGTAGTGGAAACGATTTAAAGCTAGCAGTGGTAATCGATAACTAGCAGTGGAACGAGAAGCCTAGCATTGTTAATAATACGTAATTTGTTATTAAAAAAAACAATATCCGACTACTATATACAAAAATTTCTGATTTTTGAGTACAGAATAAGGTCAATGGCAGGTAAAACATGTCCAATAAAATCAGCTCCTAAATAATCTACTGCAACTGATCTGGATCCTATGAGCACAAGCTAAAAGCATTTAATCATCAAATCAGCTCCTAAATAATCTATGCCAAACAACCCTTAAGTGCCTACTTTAAGCCTAAATTATACTAGTTAAGAAAAATCATAAAATTAAACTAAAATAAGCTAGTTAAAGTTCACCAACCAGAAAGCTTAAATCCTAAATTTAAGGACAAAATATGAAGAAATTAAATATAAAAAATAAAAGCTATATGAGAACTAGCTAACTGATATTGAAATGGAAACTGATATGGGATTGCAGATGTGCAGGCTAGATAATCAACTGAATAAGCTATCAAAAAGGATCTAAATGGCAAACATGTGAACCTAATTTCTAAATCTACTAATAAACAAAAGAAACTAGCAAAAATAATTAAGGGAAAAGCAAATTCAGGTTATGCTAAATGGACACTTAAGAAACTGATGTGCAGGGGATTTCACAACCAAACAAGCAACTTAGAGCCACAGAAAAACTCTTAAGAAAAATTTTAGAAATTATAAGAAAATCATATTTGAAATCACAAGCAAGCCAACTTTTAAAACCCAAAATCTCAGATTGATTGGAAACAAATTGAGGAAATTAAAAATCAAAAATAAAACCAATTTGAACATTATTTGAGTACTTTTGACTTTTTATTTTTGAAAAGTTTGACTATAATGAAACTTGATTGGATCTAACTTACTGAGATGGATGATTTAGACTTAATGAGAACCTAATTTAAGCAAACTAATCACTAATGTACCTCCTTGTTCCTTGAACTTGCATTCGTTGCTTAATCACCTCACACGGGACATATACAAATGAGCCAAGTGTATCTCCTGTTATGGAGATAAAAGAATAATTACAGTTTACTTTATGTAGCATCAAAGAAGTTAATAGAAATTTATCACAATATACATTAGTATGGGATGGCCTCCACGAAGCCATGCTATGTTAAATTCATCCGTAATGCAAGTGTCATACATAATAACATCAATAACCACACACACACAAAAGATACAACAAAGAATTTATAAGTATACCTAAAGAAGTTTGATCTGCGGGTGGTTCAGAAGAAGCACTAGGATCAGTTGTATATAATAGAGTAACCGATTCCACGAATTTCAGTGCAAGAAACTTTCTCCCATCGCTTTCCGGCATAAAAAACATAATAGAGAATTAGCCTATATACATTATGCATAGAGGTTGTGCCAAATCATTGAATTTGTTGTTTACCGTATGCCATCGAATATATTTCATCCTTAAGCTTCAACACCCATGCCCATGATGACTCGATAGAATCATCCACCCGCTTGAATACGCATAATCGAAAATTAAAGCTATGAGTATCTACAATGCTATATATGCATGGTTACCGGGAAAATCAAAGTTTACATGTTTAAGCTCCTACGGCCACATATTCGAGAAAAGAAACCGCATTGACATTATTATCGACTATTGCATCTTTACTAGCTTAATACGGGTCTAAGAGCCTAAAAGCTTCGATAAATCTAATTAATGAGATAGGATGCGAATATACCAAGCGCAATTTTGTAAGAGCCCGTCTGAATAAACCGATTCCGAGGTGATAGCCCGCCTAGCAACCGCAGTGTAGCATCTCTTAGGAGAGTTATCAATAAAGGTAAAATATCGGCAATAACTCAGATTATTCAACTCAACGTCACCAAGAATCCTACATATGAGAATCAATCAACAAGCCCGGTAAATTTTCTAATTTGTAAAGACAAAAACTACATAGATTGTACATCACAAAAGAAACTCCACCACCTATGTATTCTTAGATAGCATGTTCCAATCACCACAACAGGTTTTAAAAATGAAATAAAATATAAATTAACGGTTATTACTCTGCGACGAATCGGCGAACAGGACTCAACCCATCAGTTTGCAAATCGATAAGCTGAGGCAACACATTCACAACCAAAGGATAGTTATTATTATCCACTGATGATAACTCATCTTTCAATTTTTGCAAGTTTTCGAGTTTCGAAGGGATGTCAGTTGAGAATTTAGCCGACTGGATCAGTCCAGTGAACTTATCTATTGGAATTGAAGCTGACATTATTCCAGCCATTTGATTTTGATTTTGAATTTTGGGTTTTAGTTGATGACAATGTGCTGCTGCTTTTTCAAATAATTGTATCCAGAAGATGAAAGACTTGGATTGGATTTTGTTTGGTGCTGTGATTTTTTTTAATTTAAAATGTAAAAGGACCAAACTATCCTCGTGTATAAATAGAAGTTGCCCAAAAATATAAAGAGGACCAAAAAATAATACAAGTTGCCCAAAAAACAATACCTTACAATACATGACATATACTTTTAAAATATGTACTTGTGTCATAAGTTGTCAGACACATGGCAGCCCCTGGTTGGGTCCAAGAAAATCGGTGGGCAACCAGTCTATTTTCAAATTTTAAAAGGGCATGGTCCATAAAGTGATAAGCCTCAGGGCGCGCGGTCTATTTGACTAATTTTCCCTTGATAGAAAGGCGAACTTGTGTGTATTCTTTAGAAAATTTGAGACGGGACGAAAGATACTTGACAAGGCCGCAAATTAATATCACACCATCTTGCATCCCTAAGGGAAAATTTTAAAATGGAATTGTGAGTAACTCGCCACATTGTGTGTATGTATTTTAGGTCTAGATGGAATTATTAAATGCATTATTTATTTCTTATGATTTGGCATGCAGCCTGAAAAAAGTTCATGAATCAACTTGCTGCTATTGTACTAGCTCTAGAATTATTGTGGAAGCAAAATTATGACAGGAACAGGCAAACCCTTAAAATATATACAGAAATCGCAGGGAGGAGCGAACTTTCAGGAAACCAAGTCATCCTGTGTCTGATCTTATCCGTGAAATAGATTCCTTGGTCATAGCAAAGATGGATGGAAGTACAAATGAACATCCAAGTGCAAAGGTAAATTAAATATATCAAATATCAATAGCGTAAGTTCAAGATTATGTAGTGAAGAATCAACACCTACTACTTTTTTGCAGAAAAGATTATGCCATAGCTATGGAGGTACTTCAATTTCAATTTGATAGAACAATAAAAATTTATGAAATCAACGTTAGTAATGAAGTTGATTATTTTAACTCTGAACCATATTTATTAGTGTAAACAGATAAATGGCAATTGATTTTTTTATAGTATCACAAGTTTAAACTCATAGTTTTTTTTCTTTTTTTTTGGTTGCAGATTTCATAGTAAAAAGACAAACATGAAGTTTCAGCCAAGATGAACATAAGCAAGCCTGAGGATGTTGGGATGGCAATTGACTGTAAACTGAAGAACGTGTTGTTAAAGAGCTTTGTGGATAACATCACCCCACGAAAAAAACTAAACTCCTGCACACTATTCTGGTTAAACTAAGTTTTCCTAAAAGTTTTATTTAGATAACTACTTTTGAATATCATGGAAAAGATTAAATTACGGTGCAATAGTTAAGATATTCTTTGGAACAGAGCTTAGGCTTAATATGATTGAGTAGACTTTCGGTAATTGTTGCGTTAGATTCGTTGATATGTAGGAAAGAGCCTAGAAAGTTCAGTTTTATGATACTATTTACTAAAGAACTATAATTGGATTTGCGAGTAATGTTCGCTCATGGGGGAATGCCATCTTCACATATGGCTTTATGCACAGGTTTGACTACTTCGGTGGCTATATGTCACGAAGTGGCAGATTTGTTATTTCCTGTGACTACTTCGGTACCGCTAACAGGTGGAACACATCATCTTTGTGTTCTAAATTTATTCATAAAAATAATTATAGTTAGTAAAGGTAGTAATCTTAATCCATTTACTAATGATTGTAATTACTTTGTTGTCATACTTATGATTATTCTTTTTACATATAATACATGAGCACTATATGTTTATTTCCAATTATTTGTGTTTAACATATTTTCCATAATTCATTATTTAATTTACATCCATATATTTTTGTCAAACACTATTATGAAGATAGCCCGCCCATTAAAGAAAATACACCTTCATCAAAAGATGTGGTATGCTTCTAATTTTCTGTGTGTACTTACAAATATACTTTCGCCAACTTTTGACCCATTTGACCCGTTTCTTTTTTAACAGAAGTCCCCAAAGAGACATGATTTAGCAAGAATCTTATCTTATAAATGTTACAGATTATTATTCTAATTGCCACTTTAAAGTTAATATTCTAAATGCCACTAGAATTCCTTAAATCCAAATGTCGAAACATTCTAATAGTGCAGGTTGATGTAGGTTGATGCAGCTCTTGATTTAAGTCACACACATAACAAATGGAGGATAATCAAAGCTCATTTTCTAAAGCTCATTTTCTGCATTCAAGTCACTGTTTCTATTATACTTAAGCTTATGTAAAATCATTTATTCTTGCTCTATGCCCGAAAATTATCGACCAACATAACCTGTAGTGTTTCTATCTTCATATATCAAAATAATTTCATTAAAGAACTAATGAGATCCCCTATATGAAACATGTCTGCTATATATAAAGTAATCCTAATGTTAATGATGATATCTACATGGGTTCATTTCGGTCTTCCAAAAAAAAAACCAAATATGAATAGCTACAAACCCTTAGCGACCCTTAATTAGCAACAGGAAACCCTTCACGACTCTTTAAAAGCATCGCAACTCCATCATAAATAAACACCTTCATCAACAATACATTTGGGTCTATGCAATGTCAAACTATGAACCAAGATTAAATTTCAGATCTATTTTTACTTTTGTGTATGATGTAAGAGAGAGATAATGTAAGATCTATTTTTACATATGTCTATGATGATTAACGGAAGGATACATTTAGCTTCTTAAAAACAATTTACAAACTACACCCAAAACTATCAACAATACAAAACAATTGACATGTGTTATTTAAAACAAAATTTACCCAAACAATTTAGCAAATAAGGAAAAAGCTTTATTTATTATAATTTATGTTTTTTTTAAACAAAAAAAAAAGGATTTAATTATTGTATAATAAATAAGATTTAGTTTCTTTGAAATACATATTTCCCCACTAAAGGTTGTGTGTTTAACCAGAATCCTCATTAAAGGTTTTGCTTTATTAACTCACCACAGCTATGATTTAAAAATTTTATTAAAAAAATATCGTAAGTTTACGAGAATTCTAAAAACACATACTCGAGCTATCTTAATCGTGTATCTTGGTTTATTAAATTTCGTTTATAAACGTATTGAAAATAAAACCTTATATAACTACTAACTACGTCATCAAAAAAATAATTAAAACACGTAACACACCCGAATATAATTATAATGTAAACTAAGAAATTAATGAAATCAAATTTAAACAATAAAATATAAGAAGTCTGAACAAAAACATTAATACTGCTCAAACTCAAGAATGGTGGTGGAGCCTCCTACAAGTCGCCTTTGAAACCACCTTTGTAAGGATTCTATCTATCATTATCAAAGCATATAACCACAACCTTTTACCTATTTCCCGTAAACACACAAATATCACCACTTAACAAACAAAGGTTATAAAAAACAAAACTCCACTTATCACCCGAAAATACATACATATTCTCATCACAACGAACATCAAACCTCACCATAAATCTATTCACGGATATTTCAAATTCATCAACATCATCTAAATTTGGTAAAAAAATTAGCTGGAAGCACCTATATACAATAAGTAAATAAACATAATTAACAAAAACAAAATACTAATAATAAATGTTAATAATATTATCAAATATAAAAGATGTTCATGATTATATTGTGTAGAACAAAATGTTAGAAAGTAGTTACCTCTTTTTAGCCATTTTATGGATTATGGTAACATCAATTATAGTTCTTAATCGTTTAATTTAACTCTTAATAACTTTTTAGTGTATTTGTTCAACTAAATCCTAAAAATAAAAACCACAAATCAAAGTACTTACCTGCTTTTAGCCGTTTTATGGATTATGGTAACATCAATTATAGATCTTAACCATTTCATTTAACTTTTAATTACTTTTTAATATATATTTGTTCTACTAAATCCTAAAAATAAAACTACAGTCATACCCGTCCATCGGACGAGTTTTGCCATGATGTGTATATATATATATATATATATATATATATATATATATATATATATATATATATATATATATATATATATATATATATATATATATATATATATAAACACACACACACACAACTAGCTACTACTTCTCATTTTATCACAAAACTTCACATAAACTCTCTCTAGCTCTTTAGGTTCGGCCTACATAAAAATAAGAATAATGAAAATTGTTTATAAGTGTATATTCGGGTTAATAAATTAGTATTATCGGTTTTGGAGTATCGTTAGGTTTATTCGTTCTTGTTCTCATCATTTATCCACTATTATCAAGTAAGTATAAAATAATTTTATACTTTTCATAAGTGTTTTTCATATTTATTTCATTTACTTATGCATTTTTAGATTTTATATAGTTATTTAAACTCATTAAATCAACATATCACCCATAAATATGTTTATCAATTTTTATGATAAAATCAAGTTATTTAATGTTTTATAAAATTATTGGATGAGGAAAATGAGTACAAACAAGTCTTGAAACATTTTACTTTGATTTATAGAATCTATTGTTATAAAAGTGTTTATATAGTCTATAATTATTATTACTAAACTTTTAGTCATTTATTCTAGATATATATTTTTATCATGTCATATTGGTTATTTTGGAACTACATTTGTTACATCATACGAGTCCAACTAACCCAAGCGTTACATCATTAATCCTTAATTATTTGTCTCGCCTTATGGGTAGTTTATAGTAGTGTTTAGGAAAATCAAGCAAGAATAATATTCCTGATGATATGTATAATATGAAGAACAAATTTTTGAAGAGTTTGTGACATTGAGGTTTGAGCATTAAATCTACGAGTCTTTACATAGTATTAAATATATGCAAGGATATTATAATACTACCTAATAGAAGCATATATCGTTATTTTATCCATAAGCAATTAGCATTAGGGGTGAGCATAAAATCCGAAAAACCGACTAAGCCGAACCCAAAAAACCGCCCCATTTGACAAACCGATAGTGGTGGTTTTGAATTTTATAAAAACCAAATGTTTGGGGCGGTTTTTGGTTTCATAAAAAAAACCGAACCGAGAAAACCGCCCCGCCCCACCTTTATGTATGTTTTATATTTATCTATATAAGAGATATGTTATTTAATTTTAAAAATTTGAGTATACATGCAACTTTATCTATTAGAGAAAAAAAAAAGTAATAGTGTTGTTTATTATTAATACATTCAAATATGTTATATTATTATATATTATATCTTTGTTTTCGAGCAATAGTGTTCTTTGAATGTTTTTGCGAGCGTAAAAGTGCAAAGCCGCAAAGACATGCATTTTATATTTTAGATTCATGTTTGGTTGTTTTGTACGTTTTTTCGAAGCTTTGGATTGTTGGATATTATGCTATTTTTGGTATTTGTTTAAATATTTTTGCTTGAAATCCAGGAATCGTAAACACTATATAAGATTAAAAATAGCTTGTTTTCATGTAAGAAAAAACTGAATAAAAACCGAAACCGAACCGATTCAATGTCAAAATCCGAAACCGAAAAAACCGACATTAAACGGTTTGTAGTTTTCAAAAACCGAAATATATGGTTTGGTTTTTGGTTTTACCATAAAACCGCCCCACCCCGCCCCATGCTCACCCTTAATTAGCATGTTCTTAGATTAACTAATTGTAGTTAGGAGAGCATACCTTTGCTATATATTCTTTTTATGATTTTTGAAAATCATAGACGTGAAATACTTCATTAGCTTTTAAAATACTTAATCGTATTTTGTAAAAGCAAGTTTATAAATACTTTAGATTCTTCTTTGGGTGTTAACTTCATTTTTCCTTAGATAAAACGAAGTCATTGAATGAATCCTAGCATGAAGATTTCTCAAAATTAAATGTTAGAATGATCTATCACTATCCAACATTTAAAATGTAAAAATTTCTAAAACATGATTTTTTGTTTTAAGAAATTTCCTTCTTTGTAGTTTTCAAACATACACAGATCGTATCAAGTTTTTAAAGTACAACATACTCTAAGAAACTTGGTAACGAAGATCTGATGCCAATTGTGGAAAACTAGATGGGGGGTTGAATAGTTTTACCGATTAAAACTTCGTTTTAAAGTATTTAGATAGACTTATGTCAATCTATTTGGTATGTATGTTGGATATTGATAGATAAGCATATAAGTAAGTAATGCAAAAGATAAAGAGTAAAGGAACACAAAACCACGACACAAGTATTTATAGTGGTTGGGCTACAAGGACACCTTCCTTGCCCTACTCCACTCCCCGAGTACCCCACTCGAGAGTTTGTAAGCACTACACAACACAAGCTCCTTAATGTGGCGGAGAAGCCTTCACAACGTCGCCTACTCTTTATCCGGTACAAGGCTAAACACCGAGTTCTTCCACGAGGTAGAACCAAACCTATCACAACGTCCCCTACACTTTATCAGGTACAAGGCTAGATATCGAGTTCCATTACAAAGAAGGAACTACTACACAACACTACACCACAACACAACTACCCAAAGGAGACATACTCCTTGTTACAATACTAGAGAGGATATCAACATCCTCTAACCCAACCTACATAACTTGTACATTGATGCACCATATCGAATGTACACCTTTGACATCATTCACTAATGCCTTTAACACGACACTTCGGCACCTTTCACTAATGCCTTCAACACGACACTTCTATGGAGGGAGGAAAGAACTATCAACAAGATGCACTTCAGTGGTCTTGATGATGACGAAGCTTAGCAACTCGTGACCTTGAGCTTGCACGTCTTCAAAAGGTGGTGATCTCGCCTTTAAGAGGAACCTAGAGAATCACACAAACATAAAACTACATAGAATGATCCTTTGAATCTGTGGCTAGTGACGTTAGAATACTAGGAGAAAGTATATCTAAGAGTGGTAGTGAGCAAGAGAGAAATGGCTCACTATTTATAGACAAAACATGACTACTATCGCATGGTTCCTGTGGATCCCTCACTAGAGGATCCGGATCCGAAATCTCGGGATCCGCCATCGGGTCGCTTTAGTCCGGATTTTTGGTTGCAAACCGTGTTATGGGTTATGGGTTATAGACCATGGGTTATGGGTATTGGATTATGAATACACAACAAGATGCAATGTACCTAGTCATTGAGTTATGGATCTTGGGTCATGGGTCATGGATTATGGATAATATCTAACATGACTTCATGCATGATGTCAACAATGGGTCATGGGTTATGGATCATGCTCCATGGGTATGGGTTATGGACTTTGGTTTTTACCCAACAAGATTCATTGTACCTAGTCAATGTATCATGGGTCACGGGTCATGGGTCATGGGTCATGGGTTATGGACTTTGGTTTTTACCCATTACAACATATACAAAGTACATATATATTTTTATAAAATGTAGACACATTACTTGTTTATACATATACATTTTTATAAGATGTAAGCAATATTACTTGTTAGTGTTTTATAAAAATGTCTTTGGTTTTATATAACTTATTTACTATATATGTTTTGATGGTTTTAATATGTTTAGTAAAAGTGTGTTAGTAAACTATTGGCTCAAACCTTTTACGTATTTTATTTATTTTGTTAAAATGATTTAAAATTTGTTATCGACAAAATATTAGAAGATCGTAAAATATAAATAAACATTTTTATTGTTTATTTGTATTAACAATCTCCCATTTTTTGTTGAAGAGAAAACATAATATTATTTTAAGAAGAAAATAAAATTCGTAAAAATTTGAATTGGAGTTTTTACTCTCTTCTCCCCCCCCTTTTTGTCGAAACAAAAAGAGCGTCGAAAAGAAACTAACACATTGTGAAAAATGTTTTCAGAAAAACTAGTTACAAGTAAGAAACAAAGAAAGAGTTAGAGAAAGAAAAGTAAAGAGAAGTAGTAAAATGAGAGACTGATTCTCGTCTTAGCTCCCCCTTGATGGATGCTTCCCTTTATTGAGGGCGTCAAGTAATTAGGAAGGCTAAGCGAGTGTATTGCAAGTACTTTTTGCAATGGTTTCATCTTTGACGAATTGCTCCTCCTTGACGAGTTCTCCTTTTTGATGAGGACGTCAAGTAGTTCGGAAACCTAAGTAAATGTATTGCAAGTGTTTTTGCAATGCTTTGCTTTGACTAAAAGCTCCCCATTGTTGAGGGTGTCAAAGTCTTCATGTACATTATGAAAATTAACAAAACAAAGGTTAGAAAACAAGTATATGGTGCATTTTTTTCCTGCAAATGAGCTTCTATTTTGTTAAAAAAAATTGTTTCTTTTGGACAGTTCTGGCGGATCCTTCCTGTGAGGGATCCGTCTAGGCTAATTTCTGGGAACCGTGTACCTGCAACTTTTTGACAGCAATGTAGATATAAATAGTGACGTAAACGTCCAAATGAGTTATGTATTTTTGCACAAAGCATATTCACATAACTATATAGCATTCAACATGTAGTTTCGTTCAATAAAACAAGAGAAATGATACACATATCTCTAAAACTAAGAAAATGATACAAACATGTAGTACATTGCCTAACAATTCTATGTTGCGCCTAAGACTAGAGGAGAGCACCACTTGTGCTTAAATTTCTATGTTTAGGGACGAGTAGATTTGTTGATTTGGTCAAATCGTTCAAGAAGGTAATGAAACATGAAACGTAACTCATCTCGTACTTCTTGAACTAACCCTTAGGTATGTTGACAATTAGAGCAATTATTGTCATGGCTAGGAAATGGAGGTATTGAGGATGGAGCGGTTTGAGGTGAAATGTTGGGTGAGGAGGAAAGAGGTTTCAAAAAGGATGGAGGGATTTGTGGAGGTGAGTTTGATGGAGTAGGATGGGGTTCAACTAAGAATGAAAGTGGTGACATATGGGTTGCTGGTGGAGATAAAGAGGTATCCATATGGTCCGGTTTTTTAGATTGGTGATTCCTTGTACTCAAAGATGGATTATTTGATGGTGAAGGTGAGTAGAATATGGGTGTTGGTGATGTTCCAACATCAAGGTTTTGGTGTGAAGGTTGTTCCTCATTTGATGAAAAAGGTGGTGGATGAGAAGTCCTAGGTGGTGAGTCTTCTAAGGAGTAAAGGTTTGGATGTGAAAGAGGTGTGGTGAAGGAGTGTAATCTAGGTTATAGAAATGAGGGTTTAGGTGTTTTAGTGGAGCTAAGTATGTTTGGTTTAGAGGGTGTGGTAGTGTTTGGCGAAGGTTTTTCCAACCCACAACGTCGGATACTAATTCGAGCGGTTTTCCTAGCTTTGGTAGGTTGAGTTTGTTGGGGAGGAATTTTAGTTTTTGAAGTTTTCACGGGTGAAGACTCGGTTGAGGAAATTTCATGAAAAACACGAGCATTTTTCTTGGAAGAACCTTTGGTTGATGAGGTTGTACTAGATGATTTTGTCATGGTGAAAAGTAGAAGGCAAAGAGTGTTTTAGCTACTGATTTGTGAAGGTTTGAATGGTGGTTTGAGAACACAAACACACTTGGTTTATAAAGGATGAAATTAGGTGAGTGAATTAAAGCTTAGACCACTAAGGTTCTACATATGTACTAAAGTCAACTATAGTGTTGTTCTGTCCTAGGGAGTCATTTAATACAAAGTGGAGTGTTTAGATTACCAAAGAGAGTTTGAAATTGATGAGTTAAGTAAATTTCAACCATTCTTTGCAGCCGGTTCCCATGGAACCCTAATATTAGGGATCTGGCTAGTTGAATTACAGGGATCCGGCTCTCAGAGGCAAAGAAAAGGAGTGATGATGCTTTACCAAGGTCCAGTACCTATATATCTTGAGTGTTTAAGTTTCCTAAGGTATCTTAAATGGTATGGGACTCAAATGTTCAAGCATAATGAGTGCGGATATCTAATGATGGTTTTTATGAAGGGATGAAGTTTTCATGAGTACCCATGAGTGGTCAAGGATGATACTAAGAATTTTTGAGAGTGTCAAATGATGTCAAATGATCTTAGAGACCAGATGGTGACTTAAAGAAAATTTAGAAAATTCCTTAAAAATCACAAGAAATGAAAAACTAGTCTTTAGACCATTTTGAGATAAAGATGACTAAAATCAATTTGCAATAAAGATGACTAAAATCAATTTGCTAAAATTGAGAGAAATATTAAACTAGGTGTTTTGAGATGAGAGAGACAATGTGTAAACATTGGAGTGGAAAGATGGTGAGTTTTGAAGTAGTGATAAATTAAAAACACCTTGAATGTGATCTTAAGTCATCCATGAGTGAATGTGGGATCAACTGAGCCTAAAGGGGACTTAAGTGATCCTAATGTATCATGTTTAACTAGTATAATAAGGTCTGGAAGGTCGGATTGATGCAAGGATGCTAAAATAGCATTTCTGTCTACCCGGATCCCACATATCCTTCATTTGAGGGATCCGGATAGTTCTAGCCCAGGATCCGCAATAGGACAGTTTTCTTAACAGAATGCATGTAAGAATTTGCATCAAGTATCAAATTTTGAAACTAATGATTTCTACAGCAAGTATTCATGTATGTAAGTAAAGCATAGCAAGCATGGCATCTAAAAGCAATATATGGGCATGCAATTAGGATGAAGACCAACTTTTTGATACAAGATCAAAAATTTGTAAAATTCCTATTATGTTGTTCTAAGTTAAGATGTCCATGTTTTTCACCGTACCACCACATACTACTTAGTTCTAAATAAAAGCAACATTGTTTAAGACATACATCACATGTTTCAAAAAGGGATCATACACATCACCTCCAATCACTTCAAACTTCCATCTCATTCTTTCTTCTTCCCCATGAGGAAATGAGCAATGCATTTGAACATCCCTTTTTTTGTTGTAACTCTTGGGAAGGACTTGGAATGTTTGGCAATTGATCAATATAGGACACGGAGTCGAGATGGTAGTTGTTGACGGGGTTGCTTGCTTCTCCTCCCGTCTCGTCGGATGAGTCCGTAGGTGGATGAGGCCTTTTACCGTCAACCATGAACCTTTATGTTATTTACTCGGTTAGAGGTACCATCACCCGGTTGCAAAAGAAATGATCATCCGTCAAGGGAGAGGGTTCTAAGGAAAATACAAAGTTTGTTAGGCGAGTTAGAAGCATAGCATATGGTAGAACCATCTTCTCCATCCTAAAAACACTAGCCATCCTTTTGATCATGTAATATGCAAGGTTGAAGGGAATTTCGTTGACGAGGCAATAAATCATGTACACAAGACATGCATTCGGATGATCCTTCTTTCCAACTAATCAAAGAACATTTTCCTAAGAATTTATTCCCCTTTTTTGTAGAGAGGGAACATCTCGAAAAGTTCAATTTGAAAGGGATCTCGGTGGATGACTTTTGAGTTCCTAGTGACTCGGGATTGAGAGGTTCTTTGGATGAATACGGCATCTCTTACTGTGGTCGGTTCATGAAGGGGGTGAAATAAACATCGTGATCATCAACCATATCAGGAAGCTTGGCGAGTGACCAATCATTGGAATACATACACACCCCATGGTGGGGAATGAGGAGAATCCAGGCAAACTCGGCAAGGGTTAAAGTGTAGTTGTGCTCGTTGATGATAAAGGCAATGAAGATGGTTCCATCATAATTTCTTATGATCCGTACGCTTTTGTAAAAGTCGAGAACAAACACGAGACATATTTGTTCGTTGATATAGAGGAGACACTGAAAGTTGATCCTAGAAAAGACTTCGGGAATGTCGGTACCATTGAGAAAAGATTGATCAACCACACGACCTTTATGAAAAAACCATTTTGTAGCATTTTGAAGATTTTTTGATATTTAGGGTTAAGACCGTCCTTTTGGTGATGCATCGGTATATAACGAGCGGTGTCTTAGTGGGTTTGATAATTTTGACGCAAGAGTTTTTGATTTCGATTTTTGCCAATGATTTTGCTCTATATCTTAGGGTTTATCTATTATAGGTGTAATACAAGGTTTGACGAGTCTCCGTGTTTACTAAACACATTTGACGAAGTTCCTTTTTTATGAGTAAACCATAAGTTGGGAAAAAGGATAAGAATCATGTCAATTTCTATATTAACATGATATAGATAATTTGAATAGATGATATTGACGTAGATTACTAATGCAACACCAATATCTCTATGTGAGGAACGATGGATCAAAACTTAGCAAAACTTTCTTTTCGAGGTAAAGATGTATATTAACTAGTTTATAGTAGTGTTTAGGAAAATCAAGCAAAAATACTATTCCTGATGATATATTTAATATGAAGAACAACTTTTTGGAGAGTTTGTGACATTGAGGTTTGAGCATTAAATCTACGAGTCTTTACATAATATTAAATATATGCAAGGATATTATACTACTACCTAATAGAAGCATATATCGTTATTTTTTCTATAAGCAATTAACATTTTCTTAGATTAACTAATTTTAGTTAGGAGAGCATACCTTTGCTATATATTATTTTTATGATTTTTGAAAATCATAGACGCGAAATTCTTCATGAGCTTTTAAAATACTTAATCGTATTTTGTAAAAGCAAGTTTGTAAATACTTTGGATTCTTCTTTGGGTGTTGACTTCATTTTTCCTTAGATAGAACGAAGTCATTGAACGAATCCTAGCATGAAGATTTCTCAAAAGAAAATGTTAGAATGATCTATCACTATCCAACATTTAAAATGTATAAATTTCTAAAACAGGAATTTTTGTTTTAAGAAATTTCTTTCTTTGTAGCTTTCAAACATACACGGGTCGTATCAAGTTTTTAAAGTACAACATACTCTAAAAAACTTGGTAACGAATCTCTGATGCCAATTGTGGAAAACTAGAAGGGGGTTGAATAGTTTACCGATTAAAACTTCATTTTAAAGTATTGAGATCGACTTATGTCAATTTATTTGGTTTGTGTGTTGGATATTGATAGATAAGCATATAAGTAAGTAATGCAAAAGATAAAGAGTAAAGGAACACAAAACCACGACACAAGTATTTATAGTGGTTCGGCTACAAGGACACCTTCCTTGCCCTACTCCACTCCTCGAGTACCCCACTCGAGAGTTTGTAAGCACTACACAACACAAGCTCCTTAATGTGGCGGATAAGCCTTCACAACATCGCTTACTCTTTATCCGGTACAAGGCTAGACACCGAGTTCTTCCATGAGGTAGAACCAAACCTATCACAACATCACAACACAACTACCCAAAGGAGACACACTCCTTGTTACAACACTAGAGAGGATATAAACATCCTCTAACCCAACCTACATAACTTGTACATCGATGCACCATATCGAATGTACACCTTTGGCACCATTCACTAATGTCTTCAACACGACACTTTGGCACCTTTCACTAATGCCTTCAACACGACACTTATATGGAGGGAGGAAAGAATTATCAACAAGATGCACTTTTGTGGTCTTGATGATGACGAAGCTTAGCAACTCATGACCTTGAGCTTGCACGTCTTCAATAGGTGGTGATCTCGCCTTTAAGAGGAACCTGAAGAATCACAAAAATATAAAACTACATAGAATGATCCTTTGGATCTGTGGTTAGTGATGTTAGAATACTGGAAGAAAGTATATCTAAGAGTGGTAGTGAGCAAGAGAGAAATAGCTCACTATTTATAGACAAAACATGTCTACTATCCCACGGTTCTTGCAGATCCCTCACCAGAGGGATTTAGCTAGTGCAAATCCTGGGATCCGGCTACTGGGTCAGTTTAGTCTGGATTTTGGGTTGCAAACCGGGTTATGGGTTATGGGTTATGGACCATGGGTTATGGGTATTGGATTATGAATACCCAACAAGATGCAATGTACCTAGTCATTGGGTTATGGATCTTGGGTCATGGGTCATGGATCATGGATAATACCCAACATGACTTCATGCATGATGTCATGCAATGGGTCATGGGTTATGGATCATGCTCCATTGGTATGGGTTATGGACTTTGGTTTTTACCCAACAAGATTAATTGTACCTAGTCAATGTATCATGGGTTATGGGTTATGGACTTTGGTTTTTACCCACTACTTACCCATTACAACATATACAAAGTATATATACATTTCTATAAAATGTAGACACTATTGCTTGTTTATACATATACATTTTTATAAGATGTAAGCAATATTACTTGTTAGTGTTTTATAAAAATATCTTTGGTTTTATATAACTTATTTACTAAACATGTTTTGATGGTTATAATATGTTTAGTAAAAGTGTGTTAGTAAACTATTGGCTCAAACCTTTTACGTATTTTATTTATTTTTTTAAAATGATTTTACGTTTGTTATCGACAAAACATTAGAAGATCGTAAAATATAAATAAACGTTTTTATGGTTTATTTGTATTAACAAATAGCAAGAAGTTAAACGCCAAATGGCGAAATGGAGAGGAAGCTTCCAAGGGGAACTGTAACGACAACGGAAAGAAGCATCATGACAATCGATCCAAGCCAAAGTTCGGTAACCCTGGAAAAGAAAGAGACATAAGCGACACAAGGAACACTGAGCGCATCGAAACAAGAAACAGTATCATCAACACCTTGTCAGAAATGCCAACAGAAATCCATATGACTGAAAGAATATCAAATACTTAGAGTGTGACAACTGTCTAAACTCAGGACATTGAATGCTAATAATTTATAACATCTTTGAATAAAACTATGCTTGTTAAGCTAGTTTTGTGTTAATCGGGTCATGTTTACGTCTTGTGTTCACTTTCTTTAGGCACCCTTGCTTTATGAGCATACTTTCAACCTATGATTTTATCTAAACGTCAACTTATTATTAATCATATGCTTAGGTGTTTTAAAATAGTTAGTGTCACCTACTTTTAAAAACATAATTTATTTTTATATGTATACGTCTATTTAAGTGTAACCCGATATTACACCTACACGTATACGTTCTAGAATTAAGGCATTTCATGTATACTTTTAATTAACAAAACAATGTATAACACCTATTCTGTTATCATCAAAACTTGCCACATGTATAACTCTTTGTCTTATACATCACTTAACACATGTAAGTTTAGTTAACACATGTCACTTTACTTTCCAACTCACCAACACCTTGACAGCTCACTCATTCCACCAACACTTTGACATACAAAGCTAAACACTCTCATCCTCTTCTCCTCTCCCACTTGACCGGCCACACTACAACCACACTACCACATAAAATCATAGAACTCAAAATAACATCATCTCTACATATATCTCATTCTTCTCTATCACTTTCACCAATCATTTCTCTACCATGAATCTTGTTTAACTTTATCAAGAAACTCAGTAAACCATCTTCATAAACCATAAAATCCAAGTAGAAAAGGTATATACTTGGTGTAAGAAGACATGATGTCAAATGTTGCACAAAAAACCCTAATTTGTTATATTTAGAGTCTTTTCAAACATACTTGTTAAAAGAGTTTTTGATTTACTTGAGTTTTGTTTTATATCTTTAAAAACACTCTTAAAATGTTGTTAAAATTATTTAGTCTTGTTTGTTATGATATTTTGAGTTTGGTCAAAGAAAAATGCTTGTGGGTGAATAGAGGTATCGGGACAGATTCTGTCCAGAAGTTGTGGTCGAATTTCTAAGGTCATATCTTCCTCAATACACCACCTCAAGTCTTGTTGTTTATAAAGAAATTGATGTAAAACAAGAGTGATAAATGAGGTATTTGACGCGTCTAATTATCAAAAACCAAAATAAAAAGATAAATATGAGGTTTTTCCTTGCATTGAAATTGATGTATTGATAATACGTTAAGAATTTTTACAGATTAATGTATCGAAGAAAATCTAATATAGCTATTACGAGAGAAAATATAGTGTTGGTGCAACCACGAGGCACATGTAGTCAGAGACGGAACTAGGACCAAATATGATCGAATGCATAATTTTTTTAAAACCGTAATATAGAAACACATATCGAGGGACCAGGTGCATTTAAGATGTATTTAGAAAAAGTTGACGTTTTTTTAAAAATTAACACTACATCAAAAAATTCATAAGAGTCTCGGGCACCCGCGAGAACCGCTGGTTTTGTCCCTGCATGCAGCTGTTTAGTGGTGGTAGTTTAGTGATATTTTTACAAAAGGAAAAAAGTATAATCTACTTGGTAGCGTCGAGAAAAAGATTGTATGCGTAAAAATTGAGATAAAATGCATGATATTTTGCTTTCGATTTACACCAAATTTAAATACTTTAAAGTATAAAATAAAAATAAAAAATATGATTATCATAGTTTATACATGATCATAATAATGGGGTTAAATGCAAATAGTCATAGCTAGATTTAGACAAAAGCACGGTAAGTCGAAAAAGCAAGTTTCACAATTGACATTTTGTGATAGAAGACGTTATTCTAATTTCTAAGTGTTGGATTTTGTTGAGGCACTAGACTCGTAGGATTTCTTAAAGCAAATTAAAATGCATGTTGGAAAATATCTATACTACTTTATAATCGATTTACGCCTTCTAAAATTAGGCTTAAAAACCTTCATTTGAAGGTTGGTTGTTCTCTTTTCTATTTCACTCTTTCCTTTAACCTTTCTCTCGTATTTAGTGTGTTTGGATAAGGGTTCAGATTTTTATTGCTTATAATGGAAAGAATTGCTTCACACAAAAATTAAGATAATAAGGTGTTCTAATCACTTGTGATATATAAGCTGTTTTAAGAGCTTTGGACATCTCTAACTAAAAAATAACAAAAAGAAACATCTTTGGCCATTATCATTTTTCTGAGTTCCTAACAAACTAAAATAAGGATCTTCATTTTCGTGGTTTACTCCGTGTTTTCTTGTTTGGATAATGGATATCTTTTGCACCGTGAAGTGTGACATAGATCACTTCTTAACTAATTAATCACCTTTATTCTTAAATTTAAATATCTTTTAATTCGCTTAATTTTTTATGATCTAATTTTACCATATTTTTAAAATTTTGTGCTTTAATTCAACATCCATTTTGATATATTTTTATGAGTTTTAGTTTTACATTTTAGTAGGTTTATTTTATTTTGATCAAATTTTTATAACTTTAACCTTTATTTCAATCAATACAAACTTTATTTATCAAAATCATTTACTTTTGGGAAAGTGTTTGACGGAAAGAGTTAGTCGATTTTCTTTGTGTGGTTTCTTGGACTTCATCAAAGTTTCAAACACTGCTAAAGGCAGTTATCGGTTTGGGGAAGCTAATTTAGAAACATCGTCTATTGGGAAAGGTTAATTTGTTTAATACTTATTTCATCTTTTCCTAAAAATGGCTTGTGCACATAACGATTGTACAACCCGTAATTGTCAAGAAAGGACCACGTAGTGCGCTTGATTGCCACAATCCTTATAAAAGGAAAGCTTCTTACTTTTGAGTAAAACCTATCAAACCTTTCATTTTTCAAGGTTTTATGTTCATAGTGGTCATCTTCCGCAACACTCGAAATGGTCATATTTATTGTCAACTTTTCAAAAATAACATTTGATATGCCATTTTGAGGGAAAAAATATGTGATAAGAAATATGTTGTGTAAATGCAAATGACTCTTTAACCAATTAATTGGCGGCACTAAATTAGTAACTCGAAAAGACTTGTCTGACGGGTAATAATTTCAAGCTAGTCATCTTCTGCTGACACTCGAAATGGTCATATTTATCAAGGTAGTCAACTTTTCAAAAATAACATTTGAGTGTGCGCTCTTTCCTCAATGCCATTTAAGCACATGCGAGAGTAATGATGTGACGGAAAGATATTGAAAACCCAAACAAACACATACAACTAACACATATACATTCAAGGTAGAGAGCTAGTTGTCACCTAAATGAATTCACTAAGCGGGTAGAGAATTTACTTGAATTAGACGTAAAATGAAAAACATACCAGGACATCACAAATAGATAGTTAGAAGTCCTTAGGTATGATTATAAAAGGAGAAAATGAGAATCGGAGAAAGAAGGAGTTTAAGAATTAAAAGAAAGCAAAGAAAAGGGTGAAAAGAAATAGCCCTCAAATTAAATAGTTATCGTATTGAAGACTCAGCTTGTTTCATTCTCACGGGGAACCCACGGCATCACATGAAAACCAAACGCACTATTGAGTCTAGAGCCACGAGATTCATCAAAAGATCTCTTAGGTACACTTGACATCTCATCACTTGTTGATCAACAAATAAGATCATCGATGGTTAATATCGAGTCCTTCACGGATCTTCTAGTTATATTTAAAATGGAAATAGGAGGAAATGAAATAGAATATGAAGAATTCAGACCTACTATACCCACCGAATTCCTTCTTATTTCCACCAAACAAATTTAAGTTTTGCACGTATCAACATTCTTAATGTCGAAATATATGTTCCACTCACTCATCTACTTATCAGCTTATTCTTCAAAATATATTTTTATTTAGATTATTTTCATATATTAAGATGTTTTGCCTTACATGTGTTTGTTTGAGGGTTTATGTCCTTAATCAAATGATTATGGTTTAAGATATTCGAAGAAATCTGAGATTATTGTGGGTGAGTTTGTTTTTCAAACACAAGAAAACACTTGAGCTTGTTTATGTATCAAGAAATTCATTCCATTAACCTTATATAGAATTTAGAGCATTTCATACACTCCAAAGGAAAAGACTTGTTTTAAGTAGTAAACTTATTGGATTAAGTCGTAGAATAGCAATGTACTTTTTAAAGTTGTAAAATATCAATGTATTTTTATAAGTGTTCCAATTTGATACGTGACGATGACGTGTCATACCCGAGTCTGACACGTGACACCATTTATAGCGTGACACATCATCGTCACGTACCAAATTGAAACACTTATTAAAGTACATTGCTATTCTACAAATTTAAAAAAATACACGTACCAAAACGGTACACTTTGAAAAGTAAATTGCTATTCTACGACTTAATCCCTAAACTTATTTATAACTTTGTGCACATATGAGGTTTTGGTATAAAAATGAATATTATTTAAATAATATTTATAACCCTGTGCGTATACGATGTCTTTGGACAAGTGTTGTGTATTCGAATACCCTTACTTAATATTTAAAGACGAAATCAATGAAGACTTATAATAAGTCGTTGCACTATAAACTTATATGGGGATAACGTTTTTGGTATTACATAAAAAAGAAATAATAAATGTTGCTTTTGTATACCCGTAGAGAACACAGGGTGGCACACGGTTTTTGGTTTAAAATAAGTTTAAAACATTTGATTCCATTTTCACATTAGTAACGTTTTCTCTACGAACATCAAATAAATATGTCGTCCACTTTGTATCTGCGGATTCCAAAAAATTATTCCTTGACAACCTTTGAGTTAGATCATGGTTCTCATCACTGAAAGACACATCTCTCAATTTCATGCCCGAGGGTAGAATTGTATGGATGGACAATGAGGGAATCCCACTCAAATTTTAGACTTGTGAAAAACTAGAAGGGGGGTTGAATAGTTTTACCAATTAAAACTTCATTTTAAAATATTTAGATCGACTTATGTCAATCTATTTAGATGTGCATGTTGGACGTTGATAGATAGATATATAAATGTGTAATGGAAGATAAAGAGTGAGAAACACATAACCACGACACGAGTGTTTATAGTGGTTCGGCTACAAGAACACCTTCCTTGCCCTACTCCACTCCCCAAGTCACCTACTCGAGAGTTTGTAATCACTACACGACACCAACTCCTTATGGCGGAGAAGCCTTCACAACGTCGCCTACTCTTTTCCCGATACTAGGCTAGACACCGGGTTCTTCCACAAGGTAGAACCACACCTATCACAACGTCGCCTACCCTTGATCCAGTACTAGGCTAGATACCGAGTTCCATTACAACGGAAGAACTACTACCCAACACTACACAACACCTATCCCAAAGGAGACCCACTCCTTATTACAACATCATCAAGGATATCAATATCCTTAGATACAACCTATCTCTATTTGTACATCAATGCACCTCATCGATTATACACCCTTGGCATCTTTCACTAATGCCACTTGACATGACTTCTAGGCACTCTTCACTTATTCCCTTGACACGGACGTTTGACACCTTTCACTAATGCCTTCGTCTTGACTCCTTTGGCATTCTTCACTAATGCCTTTGACACGGACATTAAACACCTTTCACTAATGCTTTCGTCTTGACTCTTTTGGCATCCTTCACTAATGCCTTTGACACAACACTTCTATGGAGGAAGAAAGAACCATCTACAAGAGAACCTCAGTAGTCTTGATGATGACGAAGTATGGCAACTCATGGACTTGAGCTTGCTCGACTTCAAGAGGTGGTGATCTCGCCTTTAAGAGGAACCTAGAGAATCACAAAAAAACAAAACACAAACTACATAGAGAGATCCTTAGGATCTGAGGTTAAAAGGTTACAATACTTGGGGAAAGTATGTGTGGGAGTGGCAACCCAAAATGAAGAAATGGCTCACTATTTATAGAGGGATTTTAGCTAATGTTCCACGGATCCCTCACTTGAGGGATCCGTCCATTGTATTTCTGGGGATCCGTGGGACGCTCCTCTTTGCCCATGGGTTTTGGGTCATGGGTCATGGGTTATGGGTCATGGGTCCTAGACTTTGGACCATGGGTATCCAAGTAGATACAATGTATCTATAAGATGCAATGCATCTAGTTCATGGGTCATGGGTTAAAACCATGGGTCATGGATAATATCCATATATGACTTATGCATGATGTCATGCTCCATGGGTATGGGTCATGGACTTTGGGTTTTACCCAAAAACATTCAATGTATTTAGTCAATGGGTCAAATACTTAAACTTCTACCCATTATATTACCCATTATAATACATACTAATTATGTATATATTTACCCAATATGTAAATACTAGTTGTTGTACATATGTATTACTAAATCATAAAACCACTTTTACTTGTTTAGTGTTTTATGTGAAAACGTAAGTGTGTTAGTAAACTATTGGCTCAAACCATTTACGTATTTTATTTGTTACGTTAAAATAATTTTACGTTTGTTATCGACAAAACATTAGAAGATCGTAAAATATAAATAAATGTTTTACGGCTTATTTGTATTAACAATCTCCCTTTTGTTGATGACAAAACATAAAATTATTTGAAGGAAAAACTAAAATTGTAAAAGTTTGAATTGAGTTTTACTCTTCTCCCTTTTTGTTGAAACAAAAAGAGTCAAAAGAAACTAACACATTGTTTTTAAGAAAAACGTGTAATAAGAAAAGAAAATATAGAGAGCAAGTGACGGGAAGAGTTCTCGTCTTAACTCCCCCTTGACGAGTCCATCCCTTTGTGAGGGCGTCAAGTAGAAAAACTACTACGTTAATGCATTGCAACTATGTGTGCAAATGGTTTCGTCTTTGTGACGATAATGCTCCCCCTTGATGATTGCAACTTTGCAAAGGGACGTTATGTAACGTGATCCTAAAGTATATTGCAAATGATTTTGCAATGTAATGCTTTGACATAAAACTCCCCCTAGCTTAGGGTGTCAAAGTCTTCATGTGTATATTGAAAATGTACAAAAAAAGGTTAGAAAACAAGTATATAATGCATAATTTCCTGCAAATGAGACTCAAGTTAGTAGAAGACAAGTCTTTTGTTGCACGGATCCCACGGTTCCCTCCTTGGAGGGATCCGTCTAGGCAAAATGGAGGGATCCATCTTACTGTAAACAGAATACAGCAATGGTGATGTAACAAATGATATTAACATCAAAGTGAGATATGAAATTTTGCACAAAACATATACTCAAGATAATATGGCATAAAACATGTAAATTCATTCAATAAAACTACGAGAAATGATATACAAATCTCTAAAACTAAGAGAATGATTAAACATGAAATGTGATTCCTAAACTATCTAAGTTAAGCTTAAGACTAGGACACCACTTTAATCCTTAGGCTCACGGTTGTTAAGGTTTGTTGACCTCATCAAAACGTTCGAGGAGGTGATAAAACATGAAACGTTGCTCTTCACGTAGTTCATGTATCAAGCCTTCAACGTGTTGACAATGATAATAATCCTTTTCATGGTTTGGAAAAGGTGGTGGTAAAAATGGAGCGGGTTGATGTAGAGGTTCAAGTGAAGGAGGTTGAGGATCCTCAAACGAAGGAGGGATTGGTGGAGGCATATTCAATGATGGCTCAACAAAGGATGATGGTGGAGGTAGAGAGGTGTATACTTCCATGTGGTCGGGTGGTTGACCTTGATAATTCCTCATAATCCAAAATGGACCATTTGAGGGAAATGGAGAAAAGAATGCCGGTGCATGTGTTGATTCAACACCTTGGGTTAGTTGCACATTCTTCTCTATTAAAGAGAGTTTCGGCAATGATGGAGGATTAGATGGCCTAGGAGGCAAGTCCTCTAAATTGTATAGAGGTGGAGATGATTGTGAGGTGGTAAATGATATGGCTCTAGGCACCAATGATGTTGGTTGGGTGGAAAAGGGTGTGTTTGGTTTAGTAGGAATTATGGAGTTTGGTGATGATATTTTTGTGGGAACAATCCTCTTGGGGATTGATTTGATTGGTTGAGTTGGTGGAGGATAAATCCTAGCATTTGTGGATTTAACGGGAGATGATTCGGTTGAGAAAATTTCGTGTACAACACGAGCAAGTTTCTTAGGTGGTTCTTTGGTGGATGAGTTAGCACTAGGAGCTTTTCTCATGATGAAATGACTAAGGAGGAGGTTTCTAAATTCTGAGAATTATGTTGTGGTTTATGACTAAGAGATTCTAGCAAGATGACTTATAAAGGGAAGGATTTGGGAAGTGCATTAAAGACTTAAGCCACTACAATCCTTAGAAATGTGATGATTTTCATGCACAAGGGTCAACTACAGTTGTGCACTGATCTATGAGTTTATTTAAGGCAGAATAGAGTGTTCAAGTTAGCCAAAAGGTCTTGACATGATTGCTTTAGGCAAGATTTACTGAATCTGCCAGCCGGTTCCCACGGTTCCCTCTTATGAGGGATCCCTCTAGGCTAATCCTAGGGATCCGGCCGGCTATCAGCAGTCAAGAAAAGAAGAAAATGATGTTGGTACAATCTAATACCTATACATCTTGAGTGTCTTAGTCTTCTTAAGTGTTTTAAATGAGGTGTGACTTAAATGATCAAGGGTAATGAGTGGAGGTAGCTAATGATTGCCTTTTATGGAAGGCAAATGGAACTTTATGAACACCAATGGGTGTTCAAGGATGACACTAGAAATTTTAATGGCGTCAAGTCATGTTAAATGATCCTAGAGATCAGATGGCAACTTGGGATAAATTTTGAAAAATCCTTAAAAATTATAAGAATTGAAAAGCTAGTTTTTGACTCATTTTGAGGTGGAGATGACTAAAATCAATTTGCTAAAATTGAGAGATTTATAAAACTAGATATGTTGACATATGAGGGATGATGTGTGAGTATAAGAGTGGAAGGATGATGAGTTTTGGTGATATGAAAAATTAAAAAACACTTTGAGTGTGATCCTAAATGGGCTATGAAAGAGTGTGAAGCTTTCTAAGCTTGAAGAGGACTTGAGTGGTCCTAAGGCTTTATGCTTAGTTAGTGTGAAGTGATCTAGTGAGCTGTTTTGGTGTGTGGGATTCTGCATTGCATATCTGTCAACACGGATCCCACGGTTCCCTAGAAGGAGGGATCCGTCTAGTACATTCTTAGGGATCCGACAAGTGCAGATCAGAAGCATCACAGAAAGGGATGCAGATTTTGCACTATGCTATGTACACTAATTTCTATTAATCTTTACTCCAAAGAACAGCAAAACAAGCATGATATCTCATAAACCATATCATAGATAAGAGTAGTAATGACAATATCCAAACAACCAAACTAAAGTGCTTCACAAACATAAGCATTCATTGTAAGTAAATAAACAAAATGACTAAAATCAACCATAGTCCTAATGTCTCTTTTGTCAATCTTTTCTCTTCCTCTTTCCAGACTTCACGATGTAGTTAGTAAGGCATTGGATCATACCCTTCAATTATTTGAATTCCGCGCTCTCGTTTGGAAGGGTTGGAAGTTGTTGAAAGTAGGTAATGGGATCCAAGTCGACGTTGGCTTCGTGGTCGACATCTACTTCTTCTTCATCCGAGGAGTCCGGGAGAGCCTTAGGTCTTCTTCCATTTACCATGAACCGTTTAGAGGGTTGTTTGGTAAGAGGTGCCATGACGTGATCGGAGAGAAAATGATCATCATTGATTGGAGATAATTGCATTGCACTAACATACTCACGGAGTCGTGTTAGGAGCATACCATACGGAAGTACCATGTTAGAAACTTTGAATACCCCGGCCATTCTCTTCACCATGTAATAGGCGAGATTAAATGGCCTTTGGTGAATGAGGCAATAAATCATTTGCACAAGACATGCATTTGGATGGTCTTTGTTTCCGACCAAACTAATGACATTTGTTGGGAATTATGTGAAGTAGGAATTTCATCACACTCGCCAAGGATTCTCATTGAAGTAGAAGCGTAATCAAGAAGAGATTCTCGCTAATGTATAAAAGCCGTGCTGTATCTCATTGAAGAGTGGAAGTCGACTAGGATCCGCACACGCTTTATTAATTATATGCTAACCCATCATTATTCTTGAACCGCCCGAGGTTAGCATGGGTATTATTGTAACGCTCAATATTGTTTAGTGTTTAGTCATTAAATGCATGCTTGCATGCTTAGTCGATTGAGTAGTAATAGTTTAGGTTCCTTGTCTATAAAAGGAACTTCATAGTCTGTAATAGATAAGTCATTCGAAACATAGAGTTTCAGTTAATAAAAGATCCATAGAGGATCTAAGTGTTCTTAGTTATAACAACTTGTATTTACATTCCGCTATAGAATGCGAGTTGTAGAGATTTTCTATTAGTTTGCTTATGATTACATAGGCAACACTAACGATCTACGAGTGCTCAAGATCTGTCAAGGTCTGGTTGTTTTCAACAAGTGGTATCGAGGCTCGGGAGAGTCTCTACGATACTAAGAACCATATTTACCTCACCCCATACAACCAAAACACATTCACCATGCCCGAACCGATGATGAACCAAGTCACCAACAACAACATCAAGAACACCACCTCTATGCAAAGAACTTAGTCTCTCCAACAAGAATGGTAAGTTTCCTTATCTAAAAAGGAAGAGTATGATATGTGGACAATGAAGATGCGAATCGATCTCCAATATTGATTGGAATCTTTGGGAGATTGTGAAGAAAGGAAACAATCAAGAAGACTATCCCGGATCTTGATGGTAAGTTTACCATTGCTCCTCCCAAAACTCGCCAAGAGATTCTAGTGTGCAAAGAGAGCATAAAGTAAGAACCATCCTTCTTCAAGCTATTCCTCGAAGATCACTTAGGTGATTTTCACCACATGGATGATGCAAAGGACATATGGATGGCACTTAAAGCAAGGTTCGTGGCAATGAAGAGTCCGTAAGAATGAGGAAGTCCATACCGAGACAACACTTTCAAGAATTCAATATCTCTCGAAGAAGAAGGTATCCACAAGGGATACGACAGTTTCATAAGATTTCGAGTCACTAAACCAAATTGAATGCAAACCCGACAATGATGATTGCAATTCAAAGTTCCTACGATCTTTGCTCCATCATGGTTACATGTTAGTATAGCCCTTAAAGCTAAAGGCGGGTTGGACATGCTCACTTTGATGAGTCATACAACAAACTCAAATCTCTTGAACTCGATGTCGATCTCCCTACCGTGCATCCTCTTCCGGTCATACACCTTTGTTGGGACATCTCACCCAATATGATGATGCATGCTCCAAATCCAACTTACTTACCATCATCATCTTATCGTCCCATCGTCCCACTCCATCATGTCCTCAAGCTAAAACCGGTAGTATATTGGAGGATGTTCTTCATTCATTTGTTGTCGATTATGATACTCAAGAAGATCTTGTCTATGAAGATTTTGAGCGGTGGACCCTCTTGATATGGAGGAGATGAAACCGAAATGGCAGTGGCCATGCTTTCAAGAGATATCAAAAGGTTTGAAGAGAGGGGGAAGAAAGTTTGGCTTCAAGGAAAGGATCCACTGCTTTGACAGGAGAAAGGTCAAGTGTTTCTCTTGTCACCGATGGGTCATTTCTCAAGGAATGCAAAGATAGGAAGAGTGGAGAGGAGCTAACTACAATTCATATCGCCAGAATCGTAAGGAAGCTAGAACTTCAGCAGATCTCGTCACCTTGGATGAACAGTCAACTGGCCGCACATGAACCGTGAATGAGGAAGTCCGATACGAGAAGCTTGGATTATCGGCAAGATGTACATCGAAGATAGGCATGATCAATTTGCCTTGATGGAACTTTCTCGTGCACACAACTGTATATTTGGTTGTAGTGAAAGATACAATAAACTTAAAGAAGCTTATGATACTATGAAACCTAAATACAATGAATGCTATGTTGATAATGAAGCTTATAAACTTTCGTTAAAAACATTAGAAAGACAAAAGGTATGGTTTCAAAAGAATCAGATAGCTTATGAAGAAAAAATAAAGTGTTTACAATTTGATCTAGATATTGCAAACATTAACTTAAAATGCACTGAAAAGGAAAAAGCTGATGCTATTGCTGAGAACCTAGAGCTTAAAGAGAAACTATCTAAGGAAATAGCTAGACATAAACAATGGCTAATATCAGGTGACAATCTAGCTAGAGAAATCTATAGTAGTCAATTAGTGATCTCTGGAATAGGTCTAGGTTTTCAAAAGTATGTAGGATTGGAAGCTAGGAATGGTGGGCGTAAATCTACACCGCAGCTTATAAAATTATGTTAAAGAAGGTGATTTGCATGTCGTCCCCGGACCTATTAGAGGTGAATTCATGCCCACCGACCGTCTTACTATTGACTTTGATGGATCACACCATCCGTATGGCAAAAGTCAAAAGACTTGCTGATAATCGATGCTTCATCTTATGACTTTGTCTCTTTCTCGACAAAGGACAATTCATCGGATCAAGGGTCTAATTCCACACGTGATTCAAGTGATAAGTCGACCTTCCCAAGCCCTCACCGAGCCTACACCCAAGCTCGCACCCAAGTCTATCTACAAGCCTTCTAGGATAGCCGAGGAATCAACTTCCAAGCTTGTTTCTCAAGACTTGTCCTTTAAATCTTTGCATAATAAGTCTGTTAAAACAATTCCTTTAATGTTTCGGTTTAAGTACTTCTACATGTAATAAAACATCTTCTTTGTTGAATAAATCTTCCAAAAGGAAGACATGTTTTGTATGTGGAAGTAAATTTCATTTAATTAAGGATTGTGATTTCTATGAGCAAAGATTGAGTGTATGTGCTACTCAACAGAAACCTAGACCCATGTGGACCAATGTTAAGAATATTCCACCTTATGTCCCACAAGTTACTTATATCGACTCTCCTGGAGGAGATCAATGATAGACCTTATGTGCAACCTACTAGCCCATATTTTAAACATGGTTATTGGCCCGCATATGTTGACTCTATGAATAATGGGAAAGGATTTGGGCATCACCGTCAAGTCCTCAAGCAGTTGTTCTTGGAATAATAAGGACCTAAAATTCAATGGAAACCCAAGAAGAATGGTGGATATTTCTCATCGCTAGACCTAAATCTTATGATCCACGAGGCGTGTTCAAGTCAAGAATGACTTGAGCCTACTTTGTATACTAACATTCGTTTGTATATATTTTGTTTCTATAGGATCATCCTCTTAAGCATAAAGATATTGGCATTGTTGATAGTGGTTGTTCAAGAAGTATGTCCGCAATAGAGATATGATGCACAATTTTGTTCCTATTGAAGAAGGAGGCAATGTGACTTTGGTGGAAGTGATGGTAGAATTATGGGAAAGGCACCATCAAGACACCCCTATCGAACTTTGAGAATGTGTACTATGTTAGGGAACTTGAACTTCAACTTGTTCTCGGCCTCACAAATTTGTGACACCAAGAACAAGGTACTCTTCTCTCAAGATGAATGTCTTGTGCTTTCTAAAGAGTTCAAGCTTCCGTAAGATACTTCAATTCTACCGAGAGTTCCTCGAACTCACAATCTATACACATTCAACCTCAATGAAGTTCATCCCAAGGTGACCTCACTTGTTTGGTGGCTAAAGCATCATTGGATGAGTCTACCAAATGGCATAGGAGAATGGCTCATGTGAATTTCAAGACCATAAACACACTCTCTAAAAGGGGTCTTGTTGAAGGTCTACCTCCAAAGTTTTCTCCGATGATCATAATTGTGTTGCATGCAACAAAGGGAAGCAACACGTAGCATCCTACAAAGCTATCATCGCTACAAGCATTATTTCGAGCCTCTTCAATTGTTACATATGGATCTATTTGGTCCAACTCAAGTCAAGCATTGATCACAAGCATTTTTGTTTGGTTATCATCGATGGCTATAACAGATTTTGTTGGGTGTTCTTTCTAAGGACTAAAGATGAAACATCTCTAGTGTCGAAAGACTTCATCACCCTCGTTGAAAATCGCTGAACAAGAAGGTTAAGGGTATTCGTGTGATAATGGGACAAATTTCAAGAATGTTATTATTATAGAACTCAGAGGTCTAAAGGGATAAAGAGGACTATAGCAATCCAAGAACCCCGCAACAAAATGGGGTAGCCGAAAGAAAGAATAGGACCTTGATAGAGGTCGCAAGATCAATGCTTGCAAATTCTAAATTGCCCACTATTTTTTGGATCAAGTTGTTGGCACAACTTGCTATGTGCTAAACAGAGTCTCCATTACTAGACCTCACCTCAAAACACCATATGAACTTCTCTTTGGGAAGGTTCCACCATTTATTACCTCAAACCTTTTGGTTGTCAAGTGACCATTCTAAACACCGGTGATCCGTTGGGGAAATTTGATGAGAAAGTCGATGAGGGATATATTGTGGGTTATTCACCATAGCAAGGCTTACAGAGTGTACAATTTATCCGCCAAGAAGATAGAGGAGACTTTGAACCCGAGATACATGGAAGATAAGCCCAATGTTCAAGGATTGTGGTCATGTGGTCTTTTGACCTTGACTACTTAACCGATTATTTGGGTTACACTAGACATATGGCTAACCAACGTGGTGTTCTTAAGAGTCTCCCACTAACAATGCAGTACATTGATGTCGACTTTATAGTGAATTTGAAGATGATGAACAACCTATACTTGTGCCTTCTTTCTCCCTAACAATGTTGCGTAACACTTCTAGAGATATTTCACGAGAGTGAAGATGAATCACACTATGTCGAGGACCTTGCTAGGCTTCGACTCAAGAGTTTGCGCTAAGCTTGAAGTCGAGAAGGTGAATGGGGAGCTTGTAAATGAGGTCGTCATGGAAACCATGTTTCACGACACCGATGTCGCTCTCCAATCGCCATCAAAACTGCCGAAAGCTCGATCACACTCCTCCTTTTCCTTCTAGAGTGTCCACGACTTTGGTGATCCCTATACTCGCTTTCCAAGACCTTCGATCTTGGAAATCATCAACCCAATCGCATTTTCACCTCACCTTCCTATGACACAACTTTTGTACCAACCGTGTCTAATCTTGAAACTTCCATTGAAGTCAACCCCATCGCTACTAAAAGAATCAACATCACTCACCCTCAATCCAACATTATTGGTGACATTCTAGCACCGTTAGAACTCAAGGGCTATCTCTAGTCCTAAATTTGACAAAGTTGCTTTTTCTCATATGTCTTAAATCAAGAAAGAGACAATCACACGTACTTCAAGCATTGTCTTTTGCGTGCTTTCTCAAGTAGAACCAACCAAAGGTCACTCAAGCTCTTGAAGACTCAAGTTGGATTGAAGCAATGCAAGAAGAAATGCAACAGCTTCAACACCAACAAGTTTGGATCTTGGTACCATTACCGATGGCAAATATGCTATTGGAACTAAATGGATTCAAGAACAAAAGAGATGTAAGGGTGGTTATTAAAACAAAGCAAGATTAGTAGCTCAAGTTTACAAGGCAAGAGGAAGGGATTGAATATGATGAAGTGTTTGCACTGTTGCTAGAGTAGAGGCTATTCGAATTTTCTTGGCCTATGCATCCTACATGGGCTTCATGGTGTATCGATGGACGTTAAAGGTGCTTTTCGTATGGTGAGATAGAAGAGGAGGTTTATGTCACTCAACCCAAAGGATTTGAAGACCCGATCATCCTAATCATGTTTACAAGGTGGTTAAAGCTCTATGGACTACATCAGCACCAAGAGCATGGTATGCTAGGCTTTCATCATTTCACCAAGCATGGCTACGTAAGAGGTGCCATTGATAAGACTCTTTTTCAAGAAGAACTCGACAAACATCATACTTGTGCAAGTGTATGTGGATGACATCATTTTGGATCCACTAAAGAAGCTTGGTGCGTGGAATTTGAGGAACCGATGAAGGAGAATTTCGATGAGTGCTATGGGGAGCTTACTTTCTTTTGGGTCTCCAAGTTTCGCAGAACAAGATGGGATATTCATCATCAAGATAAATATGTGAGGACATTTTGAAGAAATTTGGTATGGAAGGTGTCGGACCGCCACAACACCTTATGAAGCTCCAAAACAAAACCAACAATGAACCAAATCTACCGTGAATGTTCATTTATACAGATCAATGATTGGTTCATTAATGTATCTAACAGACTTCAATGCCCGATATTACCTTTGTCGTGAGTGTTTGCTCTCGACATCAAGTCACTCCACTTACTTCCCATCTCAATGCAACAAGAAGATCTTTAAGTACCTCAAAGGACAACCTCATTTAGGCCTTTGGTACCCAAAAGAGTCTTCTTTAAGTTGGAAGCATATATTGATAGTGATTATGCCGGTGCAAATCGATAGGAGATCCACAACCGGAGGTCACAATTCCTTGAACGAGATTGATTTGGCTTGGCAAGAAACAAACCATTGTGGCTACCTCAACCATCAAGGTAGTATGTTGTCATTGCAAATTGTCATGATGTGTCCTTTGGATTCAAAATCAATTGCCGGATTATGGGTATAACTTCATGAACACAACACTTTTATTGATAATCAAAGTACCATATGAATTGTCAAAATCCGTCTTTTCACAAGAGAACCAAACATATTGAAATCAGCACCACTTTATAAGAGATGCATATGAAAACATTTGATAAATGTGGCTAAAATTCATACAGATGATAATGTGGCGATATGTTAACAAAAGCTTTTGATGGACCAAGGTTTCAACACCTTGTGGTCAATATTGAATGCTTAACCCTTAATCGCAAGGTTTAAGGAGGCATATGCCTCGGGGAGGATTTTACTTTGTTTTGTTTTGTTAGTTTATTAGTTAAAAAATAAATAAATAAATAAATAAACTAACTTTCTCTTGCGGTGTTTGTTGTATTTTGTTGATGGTTTTAACTCACCGATATACCTTGTGTATATCAAAGAGTTGGCTAGTCCAAAGTGTACGCTTTGGTAAAGACACATCAAATCTGTTGATAGTCGTAATGATTTGCTCAAAATCATAGGGTCTGAACCACCCATGCTTAATTGTCGAGAGTTGTATGGTCATCAATTCACCATGGTATATTCCTTGTTGAATCCAAGAATTGGCTAGCCCGCAAGTATATGGCTTGTGGTAAAGGCAATCGAATCCATATTTGGTTATCAATTCACCAATTCTAAGAATTGACTAGTCCCGAGCAAACGGCCAGGTAAAGACACATCAAACTGCTTATATAGTTGCCGATTTGCTTATAAATCGATGGTTATCAATGTACCATAGTTTTCGGACTTAAACATCCGCTACTCCAAAGAGTGATGGCTATTGGTAAAGAGACATCAAATCCATTATTTTCAATGATTCACCTCTCACAGAGTTAACACACCGGATATGATGAGAATAGTATGCAACTAATGAGTATTGATGTACACTATGTCTTTTGTTGCCGCAAAGACCGGCGTTTAAAGTTTGGTCATCATAGAGATGACATTATTATTGGTTCTTTGCTACCGATGTTTGAGAACAATCCTCTAGTATCAAGTATCTAAGATCTATCAGGTTAGGAAACCGAACTTAACCTAGTCAAATTCCGCTAAGGGAGGATTGTTGGGAATTATGCTAAGTAGGAATTCTATCAATTCTGCTGAATAGAAGCGTAATCAAGAAGAGATTCTCACGATGTATAAAAGCCGTGCCGTGTATCTCTTCAAGAGTGGAAGCCGACTAGGATCTCGCACACGCTTTATTAATTATATGCTAACCCATCATTATTCTTGAACTGCCCGAGGTTAGCATGGGTATTATTGCACTGCTCAATATTGTTTAGTGTTTAGTCATTAAATGCATGCTTGCATGCTTAGTCGATTGAGTAGTAATAGTTTAGGGTTCCTTGTCTATAAAAGGAACTTCATAGTCTGTAATAGATAAGTCATTCGAAACATAGAGTTTCAGTTAATAAAAGATCCATAGAGGATCTAAGTGTTCTTAGTTATAACAACTTGTATTTACATTCCGCTATAGAATGCGAGTTGTATAGATTTTCTATTAGTTTGCTTATGATTACATAGGCAACACTAACGATCTACGAATGTAGGATATTGGATTTCACTTACATATCATAACAATAACACTTTAAGCATATAGATGATTTTAGAGAGAGAGAAAGTGGGATATTCTAGAAAGAGAAACTTGTGGAATATTAGATTACCAAAGAACATCCAACCCTCTACCTTGCAAGGTAGAGGGTATTTATAGGTTACAAACTAAACGACCTCCCGACGGCCTGTGGATCGTGTATACAATGGGTAAAGACCGTCCTTCCTCCACGGTGTTGCACTAAACTATTCTATGCTACTAATTAACTAATAAATAACGTAAATAATGACAAGTCTACGAGCTAACATAGGCTAGATAATACTTGGGGTGACCGACTCTTTAACTTATGGAATTTCTAATTCCTAACAATCTCCCCTAAGGAGGTCACCCCATAAATTACATTGTGAATCCTAGCTTTTAATAAATCTTCATTCTTGAGCTCGTAGACTTCTCTTCAACAAAGTAATCAAACAAAGTGCATCCGTGGAGAGTACATCATTGAACAACCGAAATGAATAATTCGTGGAAGTTGAGTGTCCGATCCACTATGATAACCTTTGAGCATTATTTGAGATCATCACCAACAAAAAGCTCGAGACATCCATTGAAGTGTTGGTAACATATGATAAAATGACAAATCGGACCGACATGCTCACATTTCGGATCATGAAATCTTCTCATCGAGTAGCGGAAGCATTCGTTGATTCATGATATTGGCGCAGCGTAGCGAAGCATGGAGTGAAAATATCGAGACATTGATGCACTTATCATGATTTCTTTTGAGATGAATGTGTTAAGTGAGCATGCGGCTATGGATTGACCGCTTCATTCGATCACCGCAAACAACGGGTGTACCGCATAAAACAGTTAGCAATAAAGCGCACTAAAGTGTCTTTGATCACTTCGTTGAATTGAGGTACACGCCCACGGTTCCCGCTGATCAAGACAAGTCGCCCGTGATCGTATAATTTCAAGAATTTCCTTGACAGGTTTCGCAATGCTCTAGTTGTTCTCAAACCGAACATCTCAAAGAAGACAACACGGAGTGAGTGAACCAAATGAATAGAAATTCACCGATTGATGAAAAGAGATTTGAAAGACAATCGTGTATTGCTCAATAGAAATTGTTTTGCAATACAACGAAGGTTTTAATGAAAATCAATTATCAATCATAAAACACCTTTTGATTTGAAATATTCGAACACGGTCGATGTGCTAAAGAAAAGAGTTTTAAGCACAATGACCGGTTTTCAAAGGTATCCGTCAATCCATAACTCGAACCGTGATTGATTCAAAAGATTGAATCGCCCCATTGTTTACATTCGGTTGTCACATGGTTGATCTATTGAATAGATCTCACATGCCACCCACCAAGAGCTTGTTTGATGTTGGCTCCGAAGGCTTTCCATCTTCATTGTGAATATGTTTGCATATCACTCGGATGTTCCGCAATACCACAAGGATAATGCGTAGGACTCAAGATATAATCTCTTTCCACATTGTGTGAAAAGAGAGTCTTCATTGAAAGTGTCCTAATGAGATTTATTGATGATCTCGTGGCTCTAGACTCAATATGTGCATATTTGGATCCCGTGTGGGAGACTAGGGAGAGGGTCTCCTTCTTCAATATCAACAATCTCTAAGAGAAAGTCGATAGATTATGTAGGTTCCCGTGAGAATGAAACAAGCCTTTTAAGAGGAACTTGAGTGGTTTGGGAAGTTGTAGTGCGGTGCGCCACCGGGTCCATGACGCCTTGTCTTCAATACCAATGTTACCATCAAGTAGCATATGAATTGTACCCGGTTTCGCCCTATGGTTGAATAAATGGAGGGCTATTTCTTTTCACCCTTTTCTCATTCAATTCTTTTCATTCTTCAACCCTTCAATGCTTACCGAGACTTCATAGCAAGAACCTTGTTGGGTTTATTCCAATACTAGCTCGGTCTCATCCGCACTCTTCCCATATCTCATTTTCTCCTTTTATCATCATACCTAAGAACACTACACTAACTAGTGGATAGTCCCGGTAGATCCCTCCGGTTCGGCGGATCATGGGAACAAATACCTAACCTTATCATCCTTATATCACCGTACATAAAGTAAAGTTGGTCGGTCTATTTGGTATTGTTCATCCGCCATTTGGAACCAATTGAAAACCATTTGAAAATCAATCCGGTGCTTGTGATATATTATCAAAGCATTTTGCACCGAATTGTTTTTGATATTTTAGAAGAAGTGCTCCCCTCAACATGTGCATCAAGTATTTGAAATCGTTTTGCACACGGAGGCAAGAGAAAGAATTAACTTCTTTGATTACCATTTTCTACAAGATATCAACATCACTTCCCTAATCGAATCAAGTAGATAAAGCATTTTGGGGAAGGATGAGGTTTTCATGATTTTGCTCCCCTCAATATGTGCTTCTAGGTTTGAAAAGGGTTTTGCACATACTAGAGGGAACCCTTTTTGAAGTGCAGACATGATCACCAAACGATTAGAAGCCATTTAACATACAATCAAGGTACCTTAGAAAAATGGAAAATTGTGTACCCTGAAGTCTTGAATTTGCTAAAAAAATGCTCCCCCTTAATATATGCTTTAATATATGCTTCGAGATTCGAAAATTGTTTAGCACATATTAGAGAAGATGCACAAAAATGGTCATCTTTTAACATCTTTCATATTTATATCACATTTTCTCCCCGATCAAAATTTCAAATCCTTTGAGATTTTGGATCTCAAGTGATTTAAATATGTATGAGACAAAATATTTGTTGGAGAAAATGTGTCCGGTTTTATATGATCGAAGTGGACAACATCGATGTTCCCTTTTGATACAAGGGAAACCACAAGACATAACCTAGCACTATTACATGCATTACAGCTTGTTCAAAGTTTGTACACCACATATTACACAAATTTAATACATAATGTGTACTTCCGAAGATGTCTTCATTCAGTTCTTTGAAGAAGTTTGTAATGACCATCCGAAGCCTACCACCAACAAAACTTTCAAGGTCGGAAGATCCTTCGAGTCTTGAGTCTTCGCCGATTGCAAGAATGAAATCTTCACACCGCTTTAAGTCATCATCGGTCCAAAAGTAGTCTTTACCCAAGATTTCATATCAATTTTGATTTCTTTCACTCGGTGTCAAGTTCTTCTTCAACCAATTTGAGAGTACCGTCACTAAACTTGTAGAGCTCACATAGTCGCATAAGCATGCGAGTCCCATATCCGTCGGTGAAGATGACGGCTCTAGGGGTGTCAAGGACTTTGTATTCGCGATGAAATTCATGCCTGTAGCATTCCATTGTGGACTTGTAAGGTTGATCTGGTTTGGTAGCTTTCCATGCCGAAGTGAAAGTCCTCAACTCGTTTTGAATGACTAAGCCCCGATCCAAAGAGTGACAACAGCAGAGAGGGCCTTTTCTCACGGACAGCAAATGCTCAAGGTGTCCTTGGAGATTCAAGAGATAGAGATCTTCAAATCATTTCGCGTAAGATGTTTGAAGTCGTTTTCTTCAATAGTATACTCTTTCAAGTCGCTCTTTTAAGGACTATCTTCTTCAAATACTCATATCCATAGATTGGGAAGATCTCTACACGAACCACACTTAAGATTTGCGCTTGGATCGAACATTATTGCGCCTTTTATCAACACCATGTCTTTCGATGTAGAAGTTCTTCTTTTGTACCACCAAGGAGAAATACCATATGATGCGGCAATGTCATACTTTCGCTCTTCATCGGCCCGAATTGATCGGGAACCATCTGCTCAAGCCCCGATCGAGTAGGTTGCGCTTTCATCTTTGATATTGATAGAGCTGGTCTTCTTTCAGCAGAGCGAGCACAAAGATAGTCCAAGTCATGATTGAAGAAGAATTCAGCCTGAATGGTCATCTGACCAGGTTCACCACCAAGAGGAAGAGATTTGTTAACATTGAAGCGACTAATTTGCTCACTGACTTGGTCATTAAGCATCTTATGGCATTCTTCCATCTGGTATTGAAGTTGATTGGCATCTGAGTGAAAGACCTTGACAATTTCATAAGCTTGTCCTTCAAGATCTCTTGGAGTTATGGATGAGATACTCTTCCATTCACAAAACCATCTAATGAAGCTTCCCATATCACCAGTGAAGTGTATAAGAGAGTCTTCAGCTGGAACTTCATAATTATTAGTGATAGTTGATTCCCAATTGTTGTCAGGAATAATCGAGTCAGACTCTGGGATGGACCATGTAGGTTCTGGAGTAGGAGGTCTATCTTCAACAATGCAACTTTGAATTGTGTCCTTGAAAGTGCTACTCGGATGTGCTAGTGCGATTACACCGCCATGTAAGCATCAAACCAATCTTCTTCGATGGCTTAGGAATATGCTTGGTTGATGCATCATCTTCATCGATTCGAATCGCCATGACATGCGACTCTTCGTGAACCATTTGATCATCGTGAATAGAGGTGGATGTGGATGTGAACCTTGAATCAACCGTCGTCCAAGCAAGCAGATTTCTTCCGAGTACCTGCTCACTTGTAGGACTTGATTGATTGGAAGGTTTTGGCGGTGATGATGGTGGTTGTGGTGGAGGTGTGTTGGTTGTCTTAGAAGATTCACCAGCTCCAGAAGTTCCAGCACCCCCCGTTGGAGGTGGAGGTGGAGGAGGATCTTTACGGTCTTTCCGCAATGTTTCCAACACAATGGCCCTCCTTTTCTTCTTAGCTTCCTTTTCCCTGATGTCAATCAAGTACTGTTCATAATTGTCGTACTTAATTGATTCTTCAAGTGCCTCATATAGCTTCTTGTGGACCTCATGCTTGTCCTCTTCAGCATCATACATCTTTTCTAAAAGAGCAGCTCTCATATCGGCAATAGGTAGGTCCTTGAACCGTCTAAGAAGTGGAGCTTCCATTGCCCATTCCACAGCATCCTTAACTTCCCCTTCAATGGCGGCTGCAACACCTTCATCGAAGTTGAGGTGCTCCAATCTATAGACACGATCCTCAAGTGAATCAATGATTTGAAGTTGCCTTTCAAGAGCTTTATCCTTTACTTGCTCCGTCAAGCGGTTGATCCAAGTAAGGATTTGAGGTGGTGACGCAGTGGAGCAACCATATCAAGAATCGTAATGACCGGTTCGGGGAAAGTGAAGATGTAGGTGGTGTTAGTACAATTGATTGAGCGGGTTTGGGAGGTGGAAGTGCGGTTGTGAGAGAAGTCTTGACATGGGAGGAATAGATGATGTGTCTTCTTGAATGTCGACATTAAACATGGATTGTGCATCCTCCTTGTCATTATCTTGCTTGGAAGACTCGGGATCAATGGGTTTGTCATTTAAGAATTGATCACCGAAGGTGAAGTCTCATATCTAGGTTCTTTAGTGAAGATAGAGAACCGGTAGATAGATTTGGTTCTTCCATGTGCATGGTCTCATCGATCTTGACTCAAGATTCTCTGTGAGTCTTTATGCACCAAGTTATCAACATTCGATCGATCGAGAAACACTTGATGCAGGAGGTTCTTTTAATGTTTCAGACACTTTTTCCAACCCAGATTGTTCCTTAGTTGAAGAGGATTCAATTCTTCTCTTCAGTTCATATTGATTTGTGGTTCTTAAGGGGGAAGAAGAGATTGTTAGAAGCATTTGAGCGGCTTGTTCAGTATCGCACTAACAATCCCTTTTCCTTTGTCTTGTGTTATTGGGGTTGTTTGTCGTGGCAATTGATCAGGTTCTCTTAACACTACTCCTCCAACTGGCGTTCTCACATTATGACTTTCTAGGCTTTTTTGGATTCCAAGTTGCGAGCAAAGATCATCTTCATCATCAACCTCATATTACCCCGAAACCTCGGCCTCAACATTATCCTTTTCCACTTTCTTCTTCTTTCCTTTTTGCTTCTTGGATGTGGAGTCCGAATGTTGTGACCTTTCACGCCTCTTTTAGGAAGAGAGGCATAAGACGCTTGTGATCCCGAGGTGGACTTGGGAGCATTGGGTTGTGGAGGAATGGGTGTGACATTATCGAGGATCCGCGGCACTTTTCTTGTATTGTTTGAAGTAGTCCTTTTCTTGATATCGTCCGTGAGTAGGATATCGTGAATTGGCAATCCAAAGATTTCTTTATCCATACCTCTAGGAACATATTTAAGGTTACCTAAAACAAATTCATTTTCTCGCATTGTGAAGATCCGATCCAACTCGGGTTGAAGTTGTGAGTTTGTCGCAAAATCTTGGATAACAAGCTTGGAAAATCGATCTTTGGAATCACAAGCTTGTTCGCTTTCTTTCGACCACGAGCTTTATTTCGAAAGTTTGTTCTATCGATATGAATGTGTGCATTGATAATGAAAATTCTTCCCATATACGATCCGTGACATTCACATTCACCCTATTAACGATACCCCATAGGATTTGCAAGATGGGAATTCTCACTTTATCGAACCCCGATGTTTTGCCGATAAGCACAAGTTGAGAACTGTTGTCATTGCTCTCGTGGTTGATACATGTGTCCAATGATGATGTCGGAAGCCCTTGATATGCTAGTCTCGATATCCCAAACCAATTAGAAAGACAATTAGATCGTCGAACACTGTGGAGGTTCGAACGTATGTTGGGGTTACTGGAGTGATTTCTAGAGCCTTGCTAAGAATATCCGAATCAATCACAAATTCCCTATCATCCGGTTTGCAGGAGTATTTAGGCGTGATTTTGTCCCATTGAATGGTGTTCCGTAATTGTTGTATGTAAATGGTGGGAATTGTGCATTGCTTGGTAATGGCAATCAAGAAGTTTGTGTTCTTGAGGATATCAATAGACACTTTGAGGATAGGATTTTGTTGCAACTTTTGTAGGTCTAAATAATGCTTACTTTTTCCAATTTCGCCCATTGACTTTTAGGAAGGATTTCGTCATCCGAAAGGACTATGGATGGAGCGAGAAGATGCAATGTTCTCGCAGAGGTTGTGTTTGCCATTGAAGATCTAAATGAGAAATACAACCAACAACAATGATTGGGAACATGTTAGATTGTAAATGTATAGTTAGACATCATTGAATACACCCTTATGTTATAAACACACAAAACTTAGAAGCTCAGACAGGGTTCCCATAGGCATATAGAGATAGAATGAGTGGCATTAGCGAGACATAAAGGATAAAGACTCCATTTGATACAGTTTTCACGAGACGAGTTGTTTTGGAATTAAAAGGTTAAAACGCACATTTGCAAAGAAATAATGTCATGAAACAAGATACAAATGTAGAAGTGATATAGCAGATTGTATGAAACAAGTTGTAACATTAAGTTGTCACAAGGAGTCCAAGTACAACTTGCTTAAACAAAATGTTATAGCAAAGTTACAAAGAGTAAGTTGTCAATACAAGTTGCTACAGAAACTCGAATCAAGATTGTAAGCATGAGATTATCCTAGCAAGTTGCCTTAAAACATTTTAATAACCCTAGTCGCCGTATGAAAGATAAACCAAATAAGTCGCTAGTCATAAATGCACAAGTCGCTAACTAAGGCTAAGTCGTTGCATGAAAACTTACTAAGACGCTAACTTGTAAAATACAAGTCGCCATCAACGATGAATTACGCTAAGTCGCTACAAAACAGCTTTCACTAAGTCGCTAACTTTACTAACTCGCTAACTTGTAAAGACAAGTCGCCACCAACAAAGAATATCGCTAAGTCGCTACAAATCGGTTTACTAAGTCGCTAACTTTACTAACTCGCTAACTTGTAAAGACAAGTCGCCACCAATCAACAATACTACTAAGTCGCTACCAAAGTCGCTAATAATCAGTTCATTAAGTCGCCACCGCAACTTAGTCGCTAACTTGAGCAGACTTAAAAGTAATAACTCGCCACGATGAATAAGTCAACTAACTCGCTACCAAGAACAATACTAAGTGGCCATCAAGAACACATTTTACGCAACAGATAATCATCCCAAACCAACACTTATACAACACCATTACATGGACACACTTAAACAAACAATCAAGAACGGTTACAGCAAAACCTTTAACACACTTGCAAAACATCATTACAACAAAACATGATTCCATTGGAATTCGAACCTATGTGGGAACCAAATGTCACGGATCAAAAGAGAACTCGATGAGATCTGGGTAAAAAGGATATGTTAGACAATCATCAAAGACATGTATTGGAGAACAAGTAGAGAAGGATTCAAGTCATACCACTTCTAAGTCGCTAGATCGAAAGCTTAACGAGGAAGAAAGAGAAGAAAAAAAACGTTTAAGAATTTTGAAAAGAAAAAAAACTAAGTCGCTAGGGGTAAGTAGAGGAGGATTTTCAAGAAAGCCTAATTGTCACTTTCGGTCCTCGTGGTTTAGTGGCTAGTGAGGCAACTCGCTATCAAAGATTTTTAACTAAGTCGCTAGTGTTTATCACAACAAGTTGTCAACATGGTCATGAAAAGTTGCAATCTTATCAAATTTCGCATATTAGACATTTATAATACATGGCCATAATGTAATTAATGATAGCATATTAACCCGAGATAAGCACACAATCACAATGATAACCATGAATCAAATAAACATTCAATGCAAAACACTCAATACATGGGCACACAAAGATAGTCTCAAAAGCAAGACACGACAATGACCTACAACCGAGCAAACACCATAACCAAAGATCAAGCAAATATAACCAAGAAAACTTCAAAAAATCTCCCCTCAATCAATGTCAACAAAGACCATTGATTGACTTTAACCAACCCGTTTTAAAATAAGAGTATATCGGTTGTTCGAACTTCATCTATGATCCCGTATCATTATTGAATGATATTTCTAGGATCGTAGATGTTATCGATAACAACAAATAAATCTTTTATTAGATGGATGAAAGTGACAAAATTATGAATTTAAAAAATGTTAAGTTATAGAATATAAGATAAAACATTATGAATTTTTTTTTTATTTTTTTTAAACTAATTTGTACTCGGATATAAAAGAGCGAGTCCCGATTCAAGGTGAATAGGAGTCAAAGTAATGGGTGCATTAATTCGGCATGCTATAGCTCTGAATGAGCCATATTCATTTCGATGGAAACCAAGTCATGAGGTTCTGATTGAGTTGAGCATTGTACGAAAAGATCGAGAGCACATTGTACTTGAAGCACATGTAGAATTGCAAATGGGTGGGTTAGTGACATGATTAATCTCACACTTGGATGCATCACAAGATAATACTGACGTATCATTATTAGGGATCTCATTAGATTCAGTATTCTTGAAGAGTTTTCTGTGGGGATCCACTGAGGCAAGATCTCGGATATGTAAGTCCGTTTGACTCGTAAACTTAAATAATCGCGGTGGGAATCCATTTGAAACAATTGCTAGTCGATTTGTATGTGTGCTGACCTTGTTTTGACTATTGGTCCTTGTGTGATTAGAATATTTCTTAGGGGATTGATCAGTCAAATGATGTTTTGTATGAGAGCTAGTTGTACTTCTAGTATTTCTGATCTTGGAGCATTGAACATTATCCTGAAGTTTGAGGTTCATCATATCGGAACTAGGCGATGAAGTGACTGGTTTTGTCAAAATAGCATTATTATCAACTTGGGAGGCAAGCCTAGATTTCGATGGTTTAACTCTTTCGCTCTAAAGGCATTAGTCGCTTAACCATGTGACGTTTAGAGTGGTTACGAGCAGTTGACTTTCCCAAAGTTGAAGGTTTTGCAAACTTAGTGTTCTTCCTAATTCCAATAGATTTCCTAAGCTCATTTTTAGGGCAACAATATTGAAGCTCTTATCCCGAATTTGGGCTTTGAGGTCATCAATGTCTTTCAAGAAGAGGTTAGATTGATTGACCAACTTAGAATTGGTCTCCTCAAGGTTCTTCCTTAATGACTCATTTTCTCTTAATAGGTTGGACACACATAGAGCTAGTTCAAGATTTCTAGATTCAAGTGTATCACTCATCTCATGACAATCATATTTCGCACATCCGAAAGTAGTAATTTCGGATCGCCTATGATCGAATCTTTGTCCCGATATGGGTTATTAATTGATTAATTTCAAAAATTCTCGAAATTCGGAAGTTCCTGATTAATACAAGATTTTTTTGCATAAAAGATTTCATCCTTTTGTTGTATTTCAATTTGCAAAGAAATACAATGTTTTTCAAGAATTGAGTATTTGTTTGAAAGTTCATCATATACCCTTTTTTCAATCATGTTATTAGCTTTAATAGCTTTCGATTCAGGCTCAACCAAGATCGATTTCATGGTGTTATGTTTAGAGTAAGAGTCAGGTACCTTTACATAAGAATTTATGTGATTAGTTAAGTGTACCTTATCACTTGAAACCTTTTTTGACTCGAGTCTTTGAGATCGATCTTGTTGTCTTCATCTTCTTTCATTACGATCGAAATTTCGCATTCGGTATCATTCATTGGTTCTCTTGGTCTATTGAATGACTGTCACAATCGCTCCATAGTGTCTCTTGACACTCATTCATTTCATTCAGCTTATCATTCTCTTTTGCAGCTTCCTTGATGTATATTTCCATATTACTCATAAGTTGAATAAATGAGTTTCTGAACTCATGAATTTCCATTCCAGTGTGTTTCTTGAATGAGATTCCAGTCATGTCATCATCAAAATCTGAGGAATATTCCCCCCGGATAAGTGGCTGAAATTGATTGAAGATAGTTTGAAGAGCTGCATTAGAATCTTCAGTTGAGAACTTTTCTTTGGTAATTTGAACCCTCAGTTGTTCTAAGTTAAGTAACACAGTTCTTGTCAAAGTGGGAAAATCCTGACGAAGGATAGCACTGCTTGTTCGATCCATAGTTGTAGATAACAGTAGTTTGAGAAGCTGATGGAGATGTTGAAAGGGCTCACTGGTGCATTCCATTTTCTTTGCATCATTTGTCAACAATAAGAGTGACTCATCTGAGTTGTTTTGATTAAACGTTGTTGAATCATTAAATGTAGGGCATTCAGGGAAGCATCCTGTTTCAATATTCTGTGTGGTATCATAGAGAGCAAGTACTTTGGTGATTAAAGGATCAGTGATGTAAGACATTGTGTTTAAGTATCTTGCTTCACTACACCAATGTATTAAAAATCCAAGTCGCTAAATACCAAGTATCTAAGATTTTAGTAGCAAGTCGCTAACACCCAAGTCGCTAGGAATTTAGAACCAACTCGCTAACTACTAAGTCGCTATACTCCCAAGTCGCTAAACCAACAGTTAAGTCGCTAAATAGCAACTCGCTAAGCTTCTAGTCGCTAGCAAAATTTTGACAGCAATTTGCTAAGATCCAAGTCGCTAATGAGTCAAGTCGCTAAATAGCAACTCGCTATGTACCAAGTCGCTAACACCAAGTCGCTAACGAACACAAGTACAAGTCGCTAACTTCCACCAAGTCGCTACCCGTAGTGGAGAATCCACTAGTTGTACTGTTTGTCGGCTTGTCTCACTAGACAAGTCGCTAAGACTAAATCGCTACCAACACAAACTGCAACTCGCTACCAAATTGTAAAGCAAGTCGCTAGCAAGAAAAGCTATCCGTAGGTCAAGTCGCTAGCTAGAAAACTTCACAAACATCACTTTTCAATCCAAAAACAATCCAACCAAGATGATTCAAACCTTCTAAATCAAAACCTAAACACTTGAGATGATTCTAAACACAAAAGTACTACCAAAATCCAAACTTTAACACTAGAAATCAACCAAATGATGCAAAACCACTAAACTTTTCAAACTCAAAACCACCTAAAAACCACTAGAAATCCAAAGATATGTAAGATATGATCTAACCATGGCTCTTGATACCAATTGTAGGATATTGGATTTCACTTACATATCATAACAATAATTCTTTAAGCATATAGATGATTTTAGAGAGAGAGAAAGTGGGATATTCTAGAAAGAGAAACTTGTGGAATATTAGATTACCAAAGAACATCCAACCCTCTACCTTGCAAGGTAGAGGGTATTTATAGGTTACAAACTAAACGACCTCGACGGCCTGTGGATCGTGGATACAATGGGTAAAGACCCGTCCTTCCTCCACGGTGTTGCACTATACTATTCTACGCTACTACTTATCTAATAAATAACATAAATAATGACAAATCTGCAAGCTATCTTTGGCTAGATAATATTTGGGGTGACCGACTCTTTTACTTATGGAATTTCTGATTCCTAACATGTAGAATTCAAAGATGAAAACCGGACAAATTTGTTCATCAATATCAAGAAGACAATCAAAGTTAATTGCCGAGAAGACTTGACGAATGTCGGTATTTTCAAGGAAACATTCCTTGACCACACGACCTTCTTGGATAAGTCGTTTTTCAAGTCTTTTGAAGACTTTGCGATCGGTTTTTGACAACTCCTCTTTTCGATAGTATTGGGTGAGGTAGTGGACGGTATCATGGTGGTCTTGTTGGGTGGCTTTAGGCATGGTTGGTCTTAGAAAAACAAATATTCCAATTAGGTAAAATTTGTTGAGATGGGTTTATGGTTTTGATTTGTATTAACAATGTTGTAAGCACAATGTAACCTTAGTTATGTGAAAACCTTTTCTAGTGATCAATTTTGCAAAACCTAATTTTATCAATTGATTAAGAAAAATTGAAAAACCATAAACCCTAGGATGAAGATGATGAAGATTAGAACATATTAGTGTAATTACTTACAATGATGTTCTAGAGAAGGATGCTTGAGGTTATGGAGTCCTATGGAGATGAAAACAGCACTTGGGTCATTTTTGTGTTTTGTGAGGAGAGGGAAAAAGAGCAGAATTGATTTTGAAAGGCGTATAGTCGGTTTATGTCATACGGTTCCCGGATCCCTTGCAATAGGGATCCGCTAGTACAACTTGAGGGATCCGCTACTATGGGACGAGAAAAAGGGTGTTTGGTGTTATTTTGTAATAAGTTATAAACTATCTTATGGAACAAAAATAGTTTTGAGGTTTCTAACTCGAATAGATGTTTGGTCAATGGATTTGATAAGTTAATTATCAAGGATCTATTTGTGACTGGCGTTAGTTTGACGAGATCAAGGAGGAATACTATTCCCGATGATGAGTAAGTCGGGAAAGTGGCGAAAAGAGACTTTTTAGAGACTAGCAATTATTAGCATCTAAATAGGAAAAAAATGGTATCAACATATTCATGTAGATGTAAACTAGCTAATGATAAGTAAACATACCTCTACGCTCTTGATGTGGTTTATGGAGACCATAAAACCGGAAATACTTCATGAGCTTTTAAAGTAATCAGTTGTACTTAGAATAAGTAGGTTGCCATTACTTTTAGGTTCTTCCTTGAAGGTTGACTTCATGAAGATTTTGGAAAAGATCCTAGCATGAAGATTTCTTGAAGAGAAAATGTTAGAATAATCTATTAATATCCAACACGAAAGAAACAATTTGTTTTAAAATATTTCCTTCTTTGTAGTTTTCAAACATACACAGATCGTATCAAGTTTTTAAAGTACAACATACTCTAAGAAACTTGGTAACGAAGCTCTGATGCCAATTGTGGAAAACTAGAAGGGGTGGTTGAATAGTTTTACCAATTAAAACTTCGTTTTAAAATATTTAGATCGACTTATGTCAATCTATTTAGATGTGTATGTTGGACGTTGATAGATAGATATATAAATGTGTAATGGAAGATAAAGAGTGAGAAGCATATAACCACGACACGAGTGTTTATAGTGGTTCGGCTACAAGGACACCTTCCTTGCCCTACTCCACTCCCCGAGTCACCTACTCAAGAGTTCGTAATCACTACACGACACCAACTCTTTATGGCGGAGAAGCCTTCAAAACGTCGCCTACTCTTTTCCCGGTACTAGGCTAGACACCGGGTTCTTCCACAAGGTAGAACCACACCTATCACAACGTCGCCTACCCTTTATACGGTACTAGGCTAGATATCGGGTTCTATTACAATGGAGGAACTACTACCTAACACTACACAACACCTATCCCAAAGGAGACCCACTCCTTATTACATCGTCATCAAGGATATCAATATCCTTGGATACAACCTATCTCTATTTGTACATCGACGCACCTCGTATATTATACACCCTTGGCATCTTTCACTAATGCCACTTGACTTAATTTCTATGCACTCTTCACTAATGCCCTTGACACGGATGTTTGCCACCTTTCACAAATGCCTTTGTCTTGACTTCTTTAGCATTCTTCACTAATGCCTTTGACACGGACGTTAAGTACCTTTCACTAATGCTTTCGTCTTGACTCTTGATGTAGACTAAATACCGAGATAACAAAAATCGGACCTGTTGATTCACAAGAATACCAGGAACGATCCTACCAATAATCGTTGATTCACCCGAATGCCGATTATAGGAATTCTTAAAAGTCGCCAAAATAGACTTTTGGTATTTCATAAAACCGATTATTCCACATTACAAAGGAAGTCTTAAATAGGACTACAAAGCGAAACGGGCCCTAGAAGACAAACGGGCTGAAAGTTATTACATAAACAAAGTCCAAAAAAAACCCGAAAAAACACTAAAATGCAAATAACTCATAAAATAGAGTGTTTCGGGGCTCGAAAGTTCTAGAAACTGACAAAGTCTGTTTCCCACCACGTGCTCCTCGTTCCAAGCTTCGATTTGACTGGTAATTCGCCTAAAACGGAGCCCCGTAGCCCAAGTTATGCCCATTTTAGTGAGGCCCCTTTTGTCACACGATCTTGGGCCTCCAGAAACATCATGGCCTGTTCATCAACACTTGGGCCCACATCAACTCTTTTGGCATCCTTCACTAATGCTTTTGACCCAACACTTCTATGGAGGAAGAAAGAACCATCAACAAGAGAACCTCAGAAGTATTGATGAGGACGAAGTATGGCAACTCATGGACTTGAGCTTGCTCGACTTCGAGAGGTGGTGATCTCGCCTTAAAGAGGAACCTAGAGAATCACACAAAAACAAAACACAAACTACATAGACAGATCCTTAGGATGCGAGGTTGAAGGTTACAATACTTGGGGAAAGTATGTGTGGAGTGGCAACCCAAAATGAAGAAATGGCTCACTATTAATAGAGGATTTTAGCTCTTGTTCCACGGATCCTCACTGAGGATCCGCCCGAGGTATTCACGGGATCCGTGGACGCTCCTCTTTGCCCATGGGTTTTAGGTCATGGGTCATGGGTTATGGGTCATGGGTTATGGGTCATGGGTCCTAGACTTTGGACCATGGGTATCCAAGTAGATACAATGTATCTACAAGATGCAATGCATCTAGTCCATGGGTCATGGGTTAAAACCATGGGTCATGGATAATATCCATATATGACTTATGCATGATGTCATGCAATGGGTTATGAGTTATGCTCCATGGGTATGGGTCATGGACTTTGGGTTTTACCCAACAACATTCAATGTATTTAGTCAATGGGTCAAATACTTAAACTTCTACCCATTATATTACCCATTATAATACATACTAATTATGTATATATTTACCCAATATGTAAACACTAGTTGTTGTACATATGTATTACTATATCATAAAACCAGTTTTACTTGTTTAGTGTTTTATGTGAAAACGTAAGTGTGTTAGTAAACTATTGGCTCAAACCATTTACGTATTTTATTTGTTTCGTTAAAATTATTTTACGTTTGTTATCGACAAAACATTAGAAGATCGTAAAATATAAATAAACGTTTTTACGGCTTATTTGTATTAACAGGACTCACAACACATTCAAGCGGATCTCTGCCAAATGGGGCATTCTCCTTGACTCTGATGATCAGGAGAACACATATATTCACTCCAAACGTATGTGTCTTATTACAAAGTCGGTTAAGAAAATTTCAGAGAACTTCAAAATCATCTTTCAAGGGAAGATATTTTGGATTCGAGCTAACGAAGTTCCAGGTTGTGTTCCTGATTTCTTGGATGATGTGGATGAAGACAAATCCGATATTGATTCTAAAGATAATGATTCTATTAATCATGATGACGATTCACAAGGCGATGTCCCTGAAACAGAGTTTGAATTAGAAAATCAAAGTAATGATATACGGTTGTAGAACATATTGGTCAGACTGAACCCATTTCTGAAGACCCATTTGGTTTGTACCCGCTGATCAACAAAAGGACGGGTAACAAAAGGGGGGAGGGAAATTCTGACCAGACCCCTAAACACCCACCCGGCTTTACTCCTAACACATCCACTAATATTCTCGAACCCCAGGTTAAAGTGACACTTGCTGATCAGGATGGGAATAGGAAAGATTCATCCGAATCAGTTTGCTCTGGACATTTCAAAAAACCCTCTAACTCGCGTACAGGTGGATCTATCATATGCTTGATGGAAGAACTGGTAAAAGTAGGGCATATCATGGGGTATAACATGGATGGTGTGTTAAATAAATTGATGCAAATAAATGACACTCAAGGAGCGGCGGATGTGGATCAATGAATTTCATGTCTTTAAATATCCAAGGCATAGCCTAGAAGGCCAAAAAAGACTAGGTTAAGGAGTTATGTATCAAGCACAAGGTGAATTTTTTTAACTCTTTAGGAAACTAAAATGGAGATCATGGATATTTTTACTGTTAAGAAATGTTGGGGTAATTTCGGTTTCGATTTCGTTCATAGTGACTCTGTTGGCAACTCAGGAGGTATTCTTTGTGTGTGGGACGTCAATTCCTTCTGTAAAAGTAGTCATACTATTTCAGACTCTTTTGTTTTAACTCGGGGAGTGTGGATGAAAACTGGGAAAGAGCTTCTTATTGTTTCGATCTATGCTCCTCACGACTTGAAAGAAAAGCTTTTGTTATGGGAGTATCTGCTTCATGTCACACATCAGTGGAAGGGTGAGGTAATTATCATGGGCGATTTTAATGAAGTTAGATTTAAATCTGATAGATTTGGCTTGGCGTTTCACGCAAACGGTGCTAACATGTTTAACTCCTTCATTTTTAATGTGGGTTTAAAGGAAGTTCATCTTGGTGGTAGTGCTTTTACTTGGTGTCATAAAACGTCCACAAAGATGAGCAAACTTGACAGATTCCTTATTTCTGAAAATCTTTTTAATACTTGTCCTAACATCACTGCCATTACTTTGGAGCGTTATCTTTCAGATCATCGTCCTATCTTACTACGTAAATCTCATCTCGATTATGGTCCAACTCCTTTCAAATTTTATCATCATTGGTTGGAAATTGAAGGATTTGATAAATTTGTTGTAACCACTTGGAAAGAGATTCCTGATGGTTCTCCGAATGATATGCGTAGTCTTGTGCTTAAGCTGAAACATCTCAAATCAAAAATTAGGGAATGGATTAAAGGCAACACAAATGATATGAAATCTGGTAAAGTCAAGTTAAAAAAAGAACTCTACGACTTGGATTTGGACATTGATAGTGGTGCTTCTTCTACGGATTTGATTAATAAAAGATCAGAGGTTATTAACAAGCTTCTTGATATTGATAAAATGCAATCTATAGAAATGGCCATAAAGGCCGATATTAAATGGAGCATAGAAGGAGATGAGAACTCAAGCTTCTTTCATGGTATGATGAACAAAAAACGCAACCAACTTAATATTTGTGGCATCATGACTTATGGAATTTGGATTGAGGAACCTCTCAAGGTTAAACAAGAATTTTATCATCATTTTAGTACACGTTTTGCCAATCCAGATTCCCACCGTGCTCGTCTTGATTTTGATTTTCCGAATAAAATTCCCCTTGAGAAGCAGATTGATTTGGAACGTGTTATCTCCAAAGAGGAAGTTAAACAAGCAGTATGGGAGTGCGGAATTGACAAATCCCCAGGTCCGGACGGATTTACTTTCGGTTTCTATCGGCATTTTTGGTCTACCATTGAAAAAGATGTCTTTGAAGCCGTCAATTGCTTCTTTAATTGTGGTACTATCCCTAGTGGGTGCAATTCCTCTTTCATCACCTTGATTCCAAAGATTCCAGATGCCAACTTGGTTAAAGATTTTAGACCAATCAGTCTCATTGGGAGTGTATACAAGATCATTGCTAAGATCTTGTCAAATCATCTCGTCGATGTTTTGGGTGATATTGTTAATGAGGTGCAATCCGCTTTCATTGTAGACAGACAAATTCTTGATGGCCCTTTCATTCTTAACGAGGTGCTTCAATGGTGCAAACGTAAAAACAAAAAGTCTTTAATTTTCAAGGTTGATTTTGAAAAAGTGTTCGACTCGGTTCGATGGGATTTTTTAGATGACATTATAAAACATTTCGGCTTTGGTGTTAAGTGGTGCAGATGGATCCAATGCTGCCTTAACTCCTCGAGAGGGTCTATTCTCATTAACGGTAGCCCTACAGATGAATTCACATTTTTCAAAGGCCTTAAACAAGGCGACCCTCTTTCTCCGTTCTTGTTCATTTTAGTTATGGAATCCCTTCACCTCTCTTTTCAACGTGTGGTGGAAGCGGGTATGTACAAAGGCATTAAATTAAACTCTTCTACGACTCTTACTCATATGTTTTATGCAGACGATGTTGTGTTTGTGGGTCAATGGTGTAAAGGAAACATCACTACTTTAACCCACGTTCTTGATTGTTTCTATCATGCCTCTGGATTGCGGATCAACATGGGTAAAAGTAAAATCATGGGTACCTTAGTGGAGAAGAACATAGTCTCTAATGCCGCGTCTAAACTTGGATGTCTTCTGCTTAAAATTCCATTCTTATATCTTGGTACTAAGGTAGGGAGTTCGATGTCTAGAAGTGATGCTTGGGAGGAGGTCCTTAACAAGGTAAGTTCTCGTCTCTCCAAATGGAAAATGAAATCTCTATCTATAGGCGGGAGACTTACCCTCATCAATCGGTGTCAACTTCCATTCCTATATTTCATTTGTCTATTTTTAAAGCTCCGATATCGGTTATCAATAAGTTGGAATCTATGCGGGGACATTTTTTCAGTGGTCACGAATCTTTCTCCAAAAAAGCGACATGGACTAAATGGTCTAATGTTTTGGCATCCAAAGCTGAAGGGGGTCTCGGTGTCCCTAGTCTTTTCGCCTTAAATAGGGCTTTAATGCTCAAATGGGTGCGGAGATTTCTTGCTCAAGGTTCATCTTTTTGGGCTCGAATTATCAAAGCAATTCATGGGAATAAAGGGCAAATCGGATCGAAGTTATCATCTTGTAATCGTTCGTGTTGGTTACACATTGTGAAAGAAATTGACAATCTTCATCAACAAGGTATTAATTTCATGGATTTCATGCACTTAAATTTAGGTAATGGTACCATCACATCTTTCTGGAACGATCATTGGATTGGTGATAGGCCTCTTAGGGACTTATATTCGCGCTTGTACGCTCTCGAAAACAATAAGAATGCGACGGTTAATGTCAAACTTGCAGATGACAGGATGGAGAACTCGTTTCGTCGTGAGCCTAGAAGTGGTGTTGAACTCGCTCAACTTAACGAGCTATCTATATTGGTTTCGATGTCGGGTTCGTCCAATTTCGATAGATGGGCTTGGACTTTAGAAGGGTCGAGGAATTTTGGTGGCCTCTCAAAAGCGATTGATGGTAAAAGATTTTCTAAGGTTTCTCTAAGACTCGTTGGATCAAATCGGTCCCATTAAGGTTAATATCCTTGCTTGGAAAGTGAAGCTTGAAGGCCTTCCAACGCGTCTTAACATTTCTCGTCGAGGTATTATGATCGAATCCATCATTTGCCCCATTTGTGATAGTGGAGTGGAATCCTCCAACCATTTGTTTTTCATGTGCAATCTCACTTCTAATCTTTCTCGTATGATCTAGCAATGGTGGGATATTCCGCAAGCTGAAGGTACCTCCTATGATGCTTGGTGTGAGTGGCTTCTATCGATACGTCTTCAGCTGAAACACAAACTTATCCTCGAGGGCATTTTCTATGTTATGTGGTGGCACGTTTGGTCATTCCGGAATAAACTTCTTTTTGAGCCTACAAAACCCTTGAAGGCAACAATTTTTTATGATATTGTTTCTAGATCATTTTATTGGTGCAAGTATCGATGTAAAGCCTCGTTTAGTTGGAACGATTGGCTAAAAAACCCTTATCTTGTATCTCTTTAACTTTAGCACCTTGTTAGTTTTCTTTTAAATAAATTGCCGTTCCAAAAAAAATAAATATATCATCCAAAAAATTTGAAATTTCCGGTAACATAGAGGATTCAAAATAAAAAGAATTGTTGAAAACAAAACTAAAACATCTATGAAGTAAAAAAGTGCTTAAACTATCTTTTTAATAATTTTTCTAGCACCTTGTTAGTTTTCTTTTAAATAAATTGCCGTTTCAAAAAAAATAAATATATCATCCAAAAAATTTGAAACTTTCTGTAACATAGAGGATTCAAAATAAAAAGAATTGTTGAAAACAAAACTAAAACAACATCTATGAATTAAAAAAGTGCTTAAACTATCTTTTTAATAATTTTTGTATGCTCGTCATTGTATTGTTCATCAATGTGCTGATTCAACAAAAATTTTGAAAATACTGTAAAAAGTTCACTAAACCATTTTCTTAAAAAAAAACTTCGATGTTATTTCTTGTTGAACAAATTTTTTTGATGCAATCGATGATAAATAAAGGGAAACATGATGAACATTTGATTGATGAACAAAACTTTACACACTTTTTGTTATTCTCATCGATTCTTAGAGGGGAGGGAGTGGACTCGGGTTGGGGGTCGGTGCCGATCGGGTAGATCGCTAACACCGCCCCGACTCAATCGGTTAGCGCAAATCGGTTAGAGGAGCGGGTTGGGAAGCCGAGTGATTTCAACGGATATAATGGCCTCCAACGGCTAGTTGGACGAAAATAAATTAAAAAAAATTAAAAAAAAAATAAAAAAAATTAAAAAATCTCGCACCTTTTTAAAAACCCCTACCTTCACATTTTAAAATCACAACCCATTTTTCACAAAATCATCACAACCCATCTTTCAATTTCTCATAAAATCTCAACCTTTTTATCATCAAAATGTCTTCCGATTCTTCCGAATTCAAATACGTTATTCCGTCTTCGTCCGACGATCTATCTACGGGTAGCTCATTGCAAGTTATGCTTCACGCGGCTCGGTTTCTTGAAGACACGGCAAGTTATAGCTTTCAAATCAGTAGTAGCATAGATCGTCATCGGGAAATAGGTCTTCAAACTCTAGAAAATGATTGGTTCGTTGAAGCACCAAAGTACAACGAAGTTTACTTTCAAAAAAAATTTCGAATGGAGAAAGCATGTTTTTGAAAATAGTGGGCGACATTGAGCGAGATACTGTATTTTCAAGAAGGTTATGACGCGATTGAAAAAAAGTTTCACGGTGAAACAAAAATCACATCGGCCGTTAGGCAACTCGCAACAAGCAATCCCCGATGAGTATGATGAATATTTATGCATGTCGCAAGAGCGTCACGTGAAAGTCTTGATTATTTTGTGAGGCCATAATTGGTTTGTATGGTCGAGAGTACCTACGTGGGCCGACGAGACACGACCTTGCGCATTTTGAGGCCCATGAGCGAGACATCACATCCGTGGGATGCTTGGTAGCATCGATTGTACACGTCAAATGGAAGAATTGTCCTAGAAGTTTGAGAGGGCAATATACGAGGTGACTATGGTGTTCCACTATTATGCTTGAAGTCACTGCGTCACAAGATATGTGGATTTGGCATGCTTTTTGGTCCCAGGTCAAACAACGATATCAACGTATTGAATCGATCGACTTGTATCTTACGGATCGAAATGGAGCGGCGATGAGCAGTTCATTCTCGTGAATGGGCGCTTTTACAAGCGCTGCTACTATTTGACGGATGGAATCTATCCAAGTGGTCCACATTTGTTAAAGCATACCCATATCCAACCGACCAAAGGAAAATAAATTTAAGAAGTTACAATAGGGGCGAGAAATGATGTCGGCGAGCTTTTGGTGCTCTCAAAGGAAAATGGAAAATTCTCGATTGACCTCTCCGAGCTATGACCAAAGCGAAGATTGCCAATCGAGTTCATGCGTGTATTATTTTGCACAATATGGTTATAAAAGGCGACGGAGGGCAATCTCACGGTTCATATAATGGATGAGCGGTCCGGCCGATGTTCGACTGACGGTGTGGTAGCGGAGTTACTAGGCGAAGTTCTCCATGACCGTCTTGATATTATCTCACGACACGTAGCACGTAAATACTTGCCGCATCTCGATGATTAGTGGGGTTTTTTAATCTAGTTTTTTAAGTATTATGTAATGTTTCTTTTTTTTTAAGTATTATGTAATTTTTTATTAAGTAATTGTTGAATGTATTTTTTATTTTTAATGAAATGTTATGTTTTTATTTTAATATTGTATGTGATTTTATGTATTAAAAATATATGGGAAAAAAAAAAGAAATTGGGTAGGATTGGGTACCACTCCCACCAATTTGGGTAGTGTTAGAGTAGAATTGGGTAGTTTTGAGTTGGAGGGTTTTATTGGATAGAGGTGACGTGGCAATTTGGGTAGTGTTGGGATTGTATGTGATTTTATGTATTAAAAATATATGGAAAAAAAAAAAGAAATTGGGTAGGATTGGGTACCACTCCCACCAATTTGGGTAGTGTTAGGGTAGAATTGGGTAGTTTTGAGTTGGAGAGTTTTATTGGATAGAAGTGACGTGGCAATTTGGGTAGTGTTGGGTATTAGGTTACTACTCCCTCCTCTTAGTGACTTGTTCCTCTCTTTTGTTAGGGGTGAGCATGGTGCGGGTTGGTGCGGGTTTTGGTAAAACCGAACCGCATCCGCATTGCGGTTTTAAAAATGAGAATCGCAACAGCGGTTTTGCGGGTTTGCGGTTTTCTGGTTTTTGCGGTTTTGCGGTTTGGTTTTGCGGGTTTTGCGGTTTTAAAGTTTTTTTTTTCAAATTCTATTTTTGATATATATTTATTATAGAATAAATATATCATATGGTTACATAATGAGTAAAACATATATACTAATGTTGGGTAGTAGTATGTAATTATAAATCTCTAGAATAATAAAAGTCAAATGCGATGAATTTTTTAAAATTTCGACGATATATTGATAGAAAAACAAAATTATATGATATAAATACTCGAACAATAATTAACTATTAAAATTCATTTGAAATAACTAATTATGAAAATATTAACAAAAGTATTTAATCATACAAAATTATAGAATATAGTTGGTTTATTTAAAATAAAAACAAAAATATATATGAATATGACTTTGCGGTTCGGTGCGGTTTTGCGGTGCGGTTTTTGGTGGAAACGAAACCGCACCAAAAATGCGGTTTTTATTTTCAAGAACCGCACCCTTGTTTTTGTTGTGGTTTCGGTTTTTGCGGTGTGGGTTTTGCGGTTTTGTGCGGGTTTGCGGTTTGCGGTGCGGTTTCTGCTCACCCCTACTTTTTGTGAAATTTTTTTGGATTCTTTGAAAACTTTCTTTAGGTTTATTCATCAATGTCATGTTTCGCGTCCTCCTCACTTTTAAGAATATTTAGAAATCGAAGAAATTGAAGACCTTTTATTGGATCACAACTTTCTTAATTACTGTATCTAAGAAGTGATACATGGTAGTTTACAAAATGAGCCAAGTCTCGTATAACTATACGATTATCTATTTTATTGTATGAATTTCAGGCCTTCTTAGGTTATTACAACATTAGGTGTGATAACATTGATTTTCAGTGTCACTTTAGCATGACAATGGTAATGATACTGGATCATATTTTTCTACCTATTTAGAGACTCTGACTTATTTTTTCTTAATTTTCACATTTTAATTAGAAATAAAATTAGATTAAAATAACAAAATTTAATTTAGAGAACACTACATATAATAAAAAGAACAACGTTATATTTTGAAAAGAACAACATTATAATATAGTCATAGAGAACACTACATATAGCACTAGGGGTGTTTATGGGATGGGTAATACCCGAATAAACTGAAAACCGAAACTGAACCGAACCGAAAATAACCAAACCAAACTCGTAACCGAACCGAATTAAATATTCGGTTTTCGGTTCGGTTATTGTTTTAGCAATCCAAACCGAAAACCGAACCAAAAACCGAATTCAAATAAATATATAGAATTTTTTATATATTTATATAAAAAAATATTAAAACTCTTTTAAATATAACATTTTTTAAGCTTTAATTTTTTTTTTCTTTCTAAAAATCTTATAAATAAATGAATAAATAATTAAATTTATGTAATTCGGGTTATTCGGGTCGGTTTTTGGTTATGGGGGTTCGGTTTTCGGTTATTCGGTTCGGTTCTCGGTTATACCCAGAAAAAAAATTAACCGAACCGAACAACCCGATAACATAACCGATGAACACCCCTATATAGCATGTAGTTATTTTTTTCTTTCTCGACCCAATGATGTGCTCGGTTGGTGCAAGTTTTAAAATTTATAAACACGAATTAACCGTCTAACCTATTAACACATACGAGCAAGTATACTCGTCCGTAATAGCAAAGTTTGGTAAGTCGGGATCGTCCCAAGGGATTTTTGTTTGAAATCGATTTGATTAAAAGTTTCTAACAAGAAAGCTTGTCAAGGCTTCCTCAAATAAGTGTTCTAGTGAAATCTGAATCAAGAATATAAATATATACTTGTGTGTAGTCTTATAATCAACCATAGATAGTGTTCATAAAGGTTTGGTGTATACTCTTAGTATGATGCACAAATCATAAGCAAATGATTCCCCAACCATGGTATTTGTTTGTAAAAATCATTCTAAGAACAAAAACATTTAGGTAATCCTTTGGTCCTTATCCCAATGATTATCCTATAGAAGTTCCATTTGTTTGCAACATGTTCTCATTAAATTTGTTCTTACGAATCTTTCGACCCTTCGTGATGAAAATGTTCCTAGTCTTGTTTTAATAAGCAAAACATGGTGGTTGTCAATCACCATATCCCATACTAGTTTGTCACTTCACTTTTGGAATAAAACACAAGAGAAATCCTTTCGGTCCTTTTTCTTAAAACATGTTTTATTGACAAATCAATCCAAGACTAGTATTTTTCCAACAAACTCATTTAAACAAGATCATATATACATGCATCACATTTTGAGAACACTATTATGATTAATTACATTCCAACACACAAGTATATCACAAACTACTCCATGAAAACAATCATATCTAAACACAAGTCATAACAAGGTAATTCAAACAATTCAAGAGAATAGATTTCCATAACAAAGTTCATAGAATACCTAAACTTTTGTGATTACAAGAATTAGAAATCGTGGATTGTAGCAACCACGCGCCTCAATCACCTAGGATCACCGCACAACTCAAACTACGAAACAATGGACAAGAATGGTTCCTCCTTGCTCTGGGCGTTTTCGATAAATACTAAGCTTTTGGGTTGAAATAATAGGGTTAGTATTAGTTTTGGTGTAAACTAACACTCTTTTGGTTGTGTCACACTTAGTATACAAGTACTAGGTTCTTTATATAGCCAAAGCTCTTGTAGCGCCCAAAAACGTTCTCTCAAGTTAATATCAAGAAATGATCGGACTCCATGATTATGGGAGTTAAGGCAACAATAAATGCGATTTTGTGTAGCTGCGGTGCGAAACCGGATCGGTTTCTTGTCCGACCGAATCGGTTATTCCTTGACCAATTGCCCGACCGGATCGGTTGCGGGTTCGACCGATCGGTGGGTTTTGCTATTTTGACTTTTGTTGACTTTCTCCTTTCGCTTCATTCTTTGCTTCGTTGATGATTTCCAAAGCCAAACTTGATCTTTCCTTCTTTGTAGATGCTTAGAAATCACTACGCTTCCATATCATTGAGTCCAAAAGCTTCCAATCTCAACTTCCTTCCTTGAGAATCTTCCAAATGTGCATAAAACTTCATTTCTTCATTATTCGCGATACGGCTACATATACATACACAATCGCATCTTTGCACTTTTGCATGATTATGAGTAAATATAGCGAATATCATGCACAAAGCCCGACAATAACGCTACTAAAAACATGTTCATTTTAGGCGTTATCAAATTCCCCCACACTTAAGCTCTACTCGCCCTCGAGTAGGTCTAACATTTGCAAAGATTGATTTCAATGGTCCATAACATCATGGTTCTAGAAAAATGTAACAATTACCATAAAAGATAATCATTGGTTTGCTTATAATATGTGAAAATTTTCTAAAAATGAACCAAACACTTTAGATAACATAACTAGGATACCTCATGAATGGCTTTAAGATTTCACTCAACACTCATATATTGGTGGGTATATGTAAATCACTCAATGCCTAGTCATGATCAATGCTTTTTACCATAAGCTTGTACAAGTATCAAAACAAAGAAAATAAATTCATCAAAGAGGTCTTTTATTCGGGTTATAACGTTAAGGCTAAGGGTTCATAATAGGTATAGATAAGGCATGGGATAGTTTATGAAATTGGTTTTAAAATAAAAATAAAATCAAGTCCAAACCTCCATGTTGCTAGTCATCATACAAACCACGATCCCGAAAAATGATTATTACTCCTCTTCACATATCGATTCTCCGTAAATATGTATAACTCAATTTAGCTCATTGGCTAATCAATATCCCTCATATAGCTCGCTGGCTATAATTTTTTTTTTTTTTTTTTTTTTTTTTTTTTTATATATCACAAACTTATCCTTCTTCATACATCACATCTCCCCACACCCGTATAAGCATCACCACAAAAATACAAATAAAGTATGCATCCTTCGTCTTTGTCGGAATGGCACACACGAATGGCAAAGTGCGGCTAACTCATAATCATCAAAAACAATCCAATCATTCCAAACAACTAGCAACAAACCAATAGACTTGATAAGGGTTGGCTAAAGCTTAAAGTGTAACATATTTTTGTATTTTTCTGGATGTAACAAAAATGAAAAGGGATGGCTCAGAAGGTGTAACTAGGGGTATCTAGTGCTAAAAATGAGCACTAACAAAATGGGTCCATGTGGGTGGTTAACTAACCGATGTGGTTAGCTAATATATCATTAGATGTAAAAATGGAAGGCCATTTGGTTTTATTCCTAAGGTGCCTCTTATCACTTGAAAATATTTAGATCACTCGAAGGTGATTTTAACCGTAATGCATAACTAGTACAAGTTCTAGAATCGACATAATCACCGGCACACTCATAGCAAATATAAAACAAAAGATGTGTTTTATACAAAAAGAAACCTCACAAAAATGTGGGAAAAAGGCTATTATGCATGCTAGAAAATGCTATCGAATCCAAAATGAATTACTTCAGTAATTTGGTTCAAATCAAAAATTTTCAAAACCTCATTTTACCATTGAAATCCCAAGTTATGTATTTTAATTATCAATAGCGCGTGAAAACCATTAGACCATCAAGGCGAATTTCTTCTAATCACTTGCATCCAAAAGTTATCTAAAAAATAAAAATCGTATCATTTTCCTATTTTCTTCCCTCCCCATACTTAAGTTTTGCATTGTCCTCAATGTAATGAAAATGAACTTCAAAGTAAAGAAAATGGGAAAAAAAATAGTTAAAAGATACCACGGGATAGAATATGCAATATGCGCATTGGGTCATTAGCAAGCACTGTGAGTTATCCAACTCGAAACATTTGACCATCAATAAGCTTCCGACACATCCATCACGCAAACAAAAAGCGCAACACGCAATGCACAAAACAAAACAAAACTACTAAAACTAGATATAACCAAACAAAGTCGCCAAACATCCTAAAGAAATGGATCAAAAGATAGAAATTGTTTTAAAAACACATCATGACCATTGTTTTGAAACCATAATTCACGAATGATCCATAATCACTCGTCATCCTCGCTCATGTCTTCTCCTTCTTCATCATCATACTCATCATCATCACTTTCGGTTCGTAGTTTTCGTCTATGATTTACGAGCGAACTCTCCTCTTTTCTTCTTACCTCCAACTCGATGATGATCCTCCAACCTCGTAGCTTGTTCCTCCAACTTGGTGTCGACCATATGGGGTATTGGATCGGAAGCGGTGCGTACCGGGATATGGATACGGATAGGGTCCGGGATAAAAGTGTAAGGGAAAGGATACGGTGGAACATTTGGTGGATTGTAGGGTGGCAACTCATAATTGGCTTCACGAGCCATGTGTTGAAAGATAGGCATCGAATAATCATTGATGTAGTTGTTTCTTAACATCATCGAGTCTCTCCACATCCCTACATTGAATCTCATCTAGATGTTGGTTCCACTCTCCCCAACTGAATCAAAACTCTTGGGCGTACCCATTTGCACGTTCTCCATTGGTATATTACCTTCTTTGTTGTGGTGGTTCTTTGTTGTGGTCTTGGTTCAACCCATAACCCTACGGTTTTCAATCTCTGTTCAAAGCATTACCAAAACCTTTCATGATCCACGTTTCACTATACTTTGGCTCTCCACTTAGCCAATTCCTCATCAACATAATACCCAAGATTCTTCGCCAATCTTGTCACAAAATGTCCTCCACAAATATTCTTGTTGCTCTTGATTCCGGGGCTCTCTAGACAAATATTGACTATCGCCAAATGGCATTACCGTCCTTAGTTTCTTCCGGTAACTTCATAACCCATAAGTCCGGTTTCGACATTTGTCTCGCTTCCAAATCTATTAAATGGCGGTCACAATCAACTTGTGAAGTATCCTCATCAATGGATTCACGATGGTTGAAGCATTCCTCTAGCACAAGTAGGATCTCCCACTTGATTCCAATAAGCGGGAATACTAGGGTAGTCTTTTTCAAACCTCCGAAGTCTAGAAAAGTGAGTTTCAAATAATCGATGATTAACCTCATGTGGCTCATACAAACCAAGAGCTACGCCAAAAGCTGGCAACGTGTAAGCATGATCCCTTCCACAAAGTCTAAACCAAATACAAATCTCCGTCATCAAGTTCCGAACATCCACCTTTCTTTCAAAATACATGGTTGAAAAGAATTCCATACACCATTCTCGATAGACCTCTTCATTGACGCTAAATGCTCTTTCCATGACAAATCATTGAGCGAATCTCCATCTCACGGATATACATAAGGCGTTCGCATCATTCCTCTTAACTCATCTTCACAATCACATTCCTCAAATAAATCCCAATCAATCACCCTCGGAACCAAACATGTCCTATGTTGTAACCCGACAATCTTTCCGAAAAGCATGTTTCTCTCCGTCGGTGAGATTTTTGAACTTTAAATTAGCATTTGCCTCCGTCTTCACACTATACTTAACCTTCTTCTTCTCGTTCCTTTCACAAAACTTCGTAACAAGCGGGTTAATTGGAATTTCCTCCCACTCGAGCTCCTACAATAATTCTCTGTAGAAATCACAAATATAAGACCATATGAGAGTGTTAGAACAAACAAGAAGGTTAGAGAACCCTCTAAGATACATTTCAAAATTTCACAAAAATTCCACACGAAACCACAACGGATTCGGTTGGATCACCAACGAATCGGTTTCCAATTTGTCAAACACCAACCGTTCGGTTGCAATGCATAACCGAATCGGTTGTCTTGACTACATAAGGCATTTGCCTTGAATCCTCATAAACTTGAATTTCTAACGCCCAAACCACTCTTAGATCGCATTCTATCATCCTCAATGATTTCCACATCCTAGAATTATTCTACTCTTGCTTTCAAATCATCAAACATCTAACATCTTAGAACTCATTCGAATATCCTATATCTTTAAATCATTAGTTCTAATAATGTGGCATCCATCACTCTTAAAAACATATCATCCATCATAATGAACCACCAATTACAACTTATCTCGTTTCATAAGCACAACCCAACTAATTCCGAAAAATCTTATCATCTAACATCCATTCTATGGTGAATCAATCAATCAATCACTTGTTGTAATGCACTCCTATATCAATTACCCACTCAATCCTAAAATATTACCACTTAATTCGAATTATAACAAAAACCTCCAAATTGGTGACCTAATATTCAATTCGAATCAAATGTTCTAATAAAACCTTAATGGAGTTAATTGAATGTAGATGCTTACTTGTTTGGGTGCCATGATGTTTTCCTACAACTTAAACAACCTTCAATCTGCTCTCTTGGATGAATTTTGCAAAACCACGGAAAATTAGTGTGTGTGTGTGTTTTGGAAAAGTGAAATTTTATACTTTGGTGCAACCGGTTCGATCAAGGACACAACCGTTTCGGTTTGCTTTTGCCAAATTTTGCTTTTTATGTGTTTAACATGTTACTTAGGCATTTACCCTCCAAGCAACATTTTTACTCAAAAATTCCTGCTAAAGATTCACACAACATTCATTCACCAAATGAAATTTTGAACAATCATCCAATCTAAAAAAAAACTCAACTCATCATACTAATGAACTAATCCAAACTTCAACTCAAAACTCATAGTCATAATGCATTAAACCAAATTACCTCAATCATAAAATGAAAAATAAATAAGAAACAAAAATCCTAATGCATCAAATCAAAAGAAATAGTTTATGACATTCAAGCAAATGATTGCTTGTTATTACGGTCTTTGCCTTCTCCTCAAAATTCCTCAAAATACTCTTGTCTTAGAATATCCTCGCTTTGAAATTTTCCGGTCAACTCACGGAGCGTTTCAAAAGTTTTGAATTTTCTCATAAATCTTAGTCCGTCCGGGCATAGTATATCAAACTTAACATGCCATGCTCCATCTCGGTTTGTCTCTTGTAAGTCCCGACCCTTGGTTTCCACTCAAATTCTTAAGTTGCACGGTAAAGATCCTAAAAAGTCGGTCAACTTCTTGTAAACTAATATGTTTTTGAATGGGTTATAAAGCTTCTATCGCAAATGCGTTCCATTTCGTCCTCTATATCGAAATAAGGTGGAGTTAAAGGTCCGTACATTGGATTACCGTGGACATCACGTCCCACTTCAAAACAAGTTAAATCATCATTTGCATCCATCCATTCCAAATCTTCCATACATTCTAAAATTGGTCCTCTTGGTTTTGGGTAGTATGTTTGCCTCGAAATCCATCGTCAATAGTCATGGTGCCTCTTCCCATGTCTATAATTGCTCCACAAGTTCGTAAGAATGGTCTCCCCAACAATAGCGGTAAACTCTTGTCCACCGGAATATCCGGGACAAGGAAATCATAAATCGGTTGATAGCCAATTTGCACTCTTACATTCTTAACTTCTCCCATTGCCTTTGCTTGAGTGTTATCCGCCATAGTAAGCTTAGAATGATTAGGTTGCGGATTACTTAGTCCCAAAGTTTTGAACAATGGATACGGCATCACATTAACACTCGACCCGTGTCGGCTAAAGCATAAAGCGGTGTAGTTCCATTTACTTTGATCGGCAACACAAAATTACCGGATCCTTTTCTTTCCTTGGCATGCCTTTAAACAAAATTCGATCTCGCTCCTCATCCGTGAGATTCTTATCTTCCAACCTAGCCCTTGCTAGCATCAATGCATCCAACTTCTTACGGTAAAGCACATAATCTTGGAGAACTTCTATAACGGTTTCTTTTCATTGAGCTCTAGAAATTTTTGTTCTAGATTTTCTAAAATAGCTTCTTTTTGGTTGTCGGTTAAGGGTTTGATAGTAGTGGTAGGTGACGATGGTGTGTAATCATTTTGGTGGTGGAGGTTGTTGTTGGGGTTAGTTTATTTGATGATGGTTTCTTTCGGTTTGCTTTTCCCATTTTAACCACTTCCACCTCTTTCTCTTCCATGTTTGCACAAACTTCCACTAGCATCTCGTTTACTCCTTTTCCTTCTTCCAACTCGGTTATATTAATCCTCATTTCTCCCATACCAAAATCTACTTGACACTTGGTCGTGACAAGAAAATCTCGACCAAAACACACATTAGGTTCATCCGCATTTCCTTCTTCTAAAACAACAAAATCAGTTTCAAAAATATGTCCATGAATATTGACCTTGATTTTGACCATCTTTCTTCCATAGGCTTCATAGTCCATACGCACATGACCGATTTCGTCAAGAACCTTTTCAAGATATAATTCTCTCCATAAGCCATATTAATTTGTGCATCCCAAGCACTTACTCCTTCCACGCTACAAGGCGTTCCAAATCTCATTAGCGGTGAATCATACACGTTGGCGGTGCTTGTGTGAACACTCGACTCTTTTCTTTTGGGTAGTTGAACCTTGTTTTCACATACTTCTTCCATATCACCCGTGTCAATTCCCAATTCTTTCTTGCTTTCCTCCAAAATTCCTCCAATCTTTTCTAATGAACTTAGGTATCCTTGAACATTTCATCCAAAGTACGAAGGTATTCGAGATTCCGCTCAAACTATCCATGTTACTAGACAACTTAACAAAGCAAAACAAAACAAATCCCGAATGATTAGCGTTAAAGTTAGTAAAACAAGAACAAACTATAAAAACATATAATAAAACAAACTAAGACATCTAACAAAATTAAAAACTCAAATAAAAACTCAAAACCTAAAAATGATAAAAATCAACTCAGAAACTCCAACCGGATTCGGTTGGATCACCAACCGAATCGGTTGGTTGAAAATGTTAGACAGAAATACGAACCGGATCCGGTTGCGGGTTGCAACCGATCGGTTTGATCGATAATATATATATATATATATATATATATATATATATATATATATATATATATATATATATATATATATATATATATTTTAAGATATTAATGCAAATTAAGTGTCATTAAGGTGTACTAACTCCGAGTTAATTAAATAAAACTCTTCATGAACTAATAATTAAATAACATATTAAATCTCATTAAAACCAAAACTAAAACTAAAACTAAATAAACTACCAATAAATTCTATTATTAAATTAAACTATAAGCGAAAATAAAATTACTATCTAACCATTACCATTAACTATTAATATTAAAATTAATTAAAACTTGATTAACTAATAAATGACAAATGTAAAGAAAAAAAAAAAAAAAAATAAATCTAAGAAATGATTAAACCACAAGAATTATTCTAGAAATCAAAACACAATGAACTAAAAGATAGACAAATAAATTCGAACTAGAAAATTTTCACAGAATGTCCAACGGATTCGGTTGGCTAACCAACCGAATCGGTTAGTTTGTAACAAAACTTTTTTTTTTTTTAGAGATTTCAAAACTACTAATTTCAAAGAAAATTAAAGAAAAATCCGGCGGTGGCGCAAAAACTTGATGTGCTCGGTTGGTGCAAGTTTTAAAATTTATAAACACGAATTAACCGTCTAACCTATTAACACATACGAGCAAGTATACTCGTCCGTAATAGCAAAGTTTGGTAAGTCGGGATCGTCCCAAGGATTTTTGTTTGAAATCGATTTGATTAAAAGTTTCTAACAAGAAAGCTTGTCAAGGCTTCCTCAAATAAGTGTTCTAGTGAAATCTGAATCAAGAATATAAATATATACTTGTGTGTAGTCTTATAATCAACCATAGATAGTGTTCATAAAGGTTTGGTGTATACTCTTAGTATGATGCACAAATCATAAGCAAATGATTCCCCAACCATGGTATTTGTTTGTAAAAATCATTCTAAGAACAAAAACATTTAGGTAATCCTTTCGGTCCTTATCCCAATGATTATCCTATAGAAGTTCCATTTGTTTGCAACATGTTCTCATTAAATTTGTTCTTACGAATCTTTCGACCCTTCGTGATGAAAATGTTCCTAGTCTTGTTTTAATAAGCAAAACATGGTGGTTGTCAATCACCATATCCCATACTAGTTTGTCACTTCACTTTTGGAATAAAACACAAGAGAAATCCTTTCGGTCCTTTTTCTTAAAACATGTTTTATTGACAAATCAATCCAAGACTAGTATTTTTCCAACAAACTCATTTAAACAAGATCATATATACATGCATCACATTTTGAGAACACTATTATGATTAATTACATTCCAACACACAAGTATATCACAAACTACTCCATGAAAACAATCATATCTAAACACAAGTCATAACAAGGTAATTCAAACAATTCAAGAGAATAGATTTCCATAACAAAGTTCATAGAATACCTAAACTTTTGTGATTACAAGAATTAGAAATCGTGGATTGTAGCAACCACGCGCCTCAATCACCTAGGATCACCGCACAACTCAAACTACGAAACAATGGACAAGAATGGTTCCTCCTTGCTCTGGCGTTTTCGATAAATACTAAGCTTTTGGGCTGAAATAATAGGGTTAGTATTAGTTTTGGTGTAAACTAACACTCTTTTGGTTGTGTCACACTTAGTATACAAGTACTAGGTTCTTTATATAGCCAAAGCTCTTGTAGCGCCCAAAAACGTTCTCTCCAAGTTAATATCAAGAAATGATCGGACTCCAATGATTATGGGAGTTAAGGCAACAATAAATGCGATTTTGTGTAGCTGCGGTGCGAACCGGATCGGTTTCTTGTCCGACCGAATCGGTTATTCCTTGACCAAATGCCTTGACCGGATCCGGTTGCGGGTTCGACCGATCGGTGGGTTTTGCTATTTTGACTTTTGTTGACTTTCTCCTTTACGCTTCATTCTTTGCTTCGTTGATGATTTCCAAAGCCAAACTTGATCTTTCCTTCTTTGTAGATGCTTAGAAATCACTACGCTTCCATATCATTGAGTCCAAAAGCTTCCAATCTCAACTTCCTTCCTTGAGAATCTTCCAAATGTGCATAAAACTTCATTTCTTCATTATTCGCGATACACGGCTACATATACATACAATCGCATCTTTGCACTTTTACAATGATTATGAGTAAATATAGCGAATATCATGCACAAAGCCGACAATAACGCTACTAAAAACATGTTCATTTTAGGCGTTATCATCCGAAGTCTCGAGTTCGAATCCGGTCATACGATATTAATAATTATCCATAAACCTTTCAGCTCCCACTTGGATATTACTTAATATAGTAATGACATTGGTTAGTCTAGCTTTAACACGCCAATGCCCCGGATCGAATCGAGTATGGTTTCTGGAAAAACCATTTAATGATTCATCATTTTACTTATCCTTTTGTTACTAATACTACATTAACTATGAATATGGATCAAGTCATTTCATAAGTTAATATTATGTTTCGTTGTATTCGATTGAACAAGATTACCAAATCATCCGAACGTATTCCGAGATAGATCTTGGGTATGGCCATACAAACATCTTGTCAACCCTACGAGGGCCCAAATATAGTATAATGCTTTGAAACAATTCAAAGGAACAAATTCTCTTGACTACAAACATAACTCATGAACTTTGTAACACTTCGAAAATAGACCTTATAACTACCGATTCACGGATAGCGTTAGACTATCTTACACAAATGCACTACATTCATATCGGTTATCTAGTATCTCAAGTCGAGGATAAACACTTCATGATATACTTAATGACAAAGATCCATAAAGTATCATCATGTAAAGTTGGGATGAGTCCTATATTCAATTCATTGAATATCATGTAATTGGTATGTCCCACGCATCAATATACTTAAAGTATATTCTACCAAAACTCATATTTGTCTTAATTCAATGACATTCCCACATCATTGATCGACAACGGACTTTTAGAATAACATAAGTTATTCACGGATTAAACATGCAAATATAGGATATAATATTAAGAAAATGAAAAATAAACATAACCAATATTTTATTCCATTTAAATAATATTTGTTCAAAACATCCCTTATCCAAATACTAAATAGATCAATGCATGATAATACTTGTTAATGAATTATGCCTCAAGTAATGACAATCATACTTGTTGACAAGGCATAATTTCAACTAACTTTGATATATCGGAATTTTGAGAATACTTATTTTAAGAATTCAACTAGTGAAGTTCTTGTATGTGTGCATTCAAAATATCTTGATATTGCCACATAATATTTCATAAAGTGTGTGACATCCTCAAGCACCAATTTATGACAATCAAACTTTCAAACATTTTTAAAGTTTAAAGTATTCTTATTCTTTATTGTATAATGCAACTATGCTCTTAGTTAAGCACAACTAGTTCACATGGCCATTTACAAGGATGAAATCCTCCCATGACTAGTATTGAGTGTCATCTCAATTAAACCAAGATCATTGTATACAAACAACAATATGCTCTTTAAAATCTCCGTAAACTTCAATATCTATAGTGTAATGTTTGATGCCTTCCAAACTTTCAAGTTTGTTGGCTATGACAATTCTGCAACAATTCTTGTATTGCTCATCCATAGAATTTTGAGAGCAAATCCAGTCGAGGAATGTAATTCTAAATTCAAACATATTCCATTTGAATATTCATTACACTAGTTATCTAATAACTTCATTAGATATCAATGTTGTCAAATCATCTTGCATTCAAGCATGATACAACAATAACATGATGTACATGAAAAATCCTTGTGTCAAACTAAGATTTCATTCATGTTCTATTTTCCAAATGATATATCATGTTCTATTAGACTCATTTATTTTACCACACACGTTTATTAATAATAAACATATATTCCAAGGTTGTATGTCATATTTTCTAAATCTTTCATGTGAAGTTCCATTCCAAACTAAAACTTAACATTTAGCTTAGATGGAATGTTACTACCCACAACATATAAGATTTAAAGAAAATAAACACAATACTCCCACTAGCTTTCAGGAATACTTAGAAATTATCTTATTTTAATTTTTAAACCAAAACTTGGATTGAATAGTTATTCATAAGAATCATCTCCTAGATGCATGCATATATCCATTCATTGATTCTTGCAGCTCGTACATTTCCAAAGATTATGTGAATTCATAAAACTCCTTTCGATTGCTTATCGTCCTCGCAAAAGCAATCACACAAGAAATAGTTTTAATATTCCATTGTCAATTTTCATATCAATGAAAATAAGTATGACAATTATAATCATTATATATTTAATGTGCCAAGGAAAAAATATTCAATCACAGTTAATTGCTTAAGTGTGATTAATAATCTTGTCACAAGTCATGCATTAAACACATGTACAATTTTTTGTCCATATGATTTCTACACAAAGATTTAAACCACTAGGGTTTCCATCTTTTTGAAGAAACTCATCTTTATTAAGATAAACCAAGTATCCAAAGTTGATTATCTTTATGGACAGCATCTTAACATTCATAGTATGAATAATTTACCACAATCCAATATTAGGTAATATATCATTATGATTAACAGGTTTACCATGATCCTGTAACTCATATATCTCAGCACATCAATCAATTACCTGAGAATCCTTACGGATCTATGAATGAGAATTCCACCATCTTAAGGTCTATCATTTATATGTTTAGCCTCATGATGTTATTCACTAGTGTGTTTCAGAAGATTATGTGTTTTGTAATTTAATCTCTTCAAGATCTAAACAAAACTCCCACTTGCTTTTGTAATTTAAAGACTATCTATAAATACTTTAGCAATTAGAACAACACTAAATTGTTTTCTTTTGGGATATTACAAATCACATTAACAGTTCGTAAATCTTGTTCGCTAATAACCTACTCCATAAGTAGTTTTAACAAATCAGAACTTCAATATAAGACTCAATGTGATTCATCACATTCCATACTAAAATGGTGTCTTATTAATCTTTTAGGTTTTGAGTTTTATTAAGTATATCCAATCAATACTCAATTTTCTAACCTTGATAACTTTTGGAAGAAGAAAAGAAGATATAGTTATCTTGAATCAAACAATATAACAAATGTTTGATTCTTCTAACTGAACATACATATACCTAGAGTATTTCATTAGAATTAGTATTGTAAGACAATCTAACAATATGCAAGATAAACATATTTCTTTTGGCTTACCTATTTACCAATTAAATCATCTTAATGGTAAAATAAAATTCCAAGCCAATTGCATGCTTTATAACACAAGTATTCTTTGACCAAGTCAAAAGACATAACAGTTATAATATCTTACTTTATATTATAAGTCTTTAAAATACTTCATGTTTGTGACTTTATACAGAAACACATAACCATGTATAATTTAAAGATATTATGAACACTACATCTTGGTTTTAATTAATTTATTTTCAAGTTAATAAACTATTTATGTCATTCCAAGAATACACAAATATTTAAAGTAGCATTAGATTACTTTATTTTAATTATGTCATCCTTTGGAGTGTACAACTTAAGAAACTGCAAATCATCCACGCCCGATCCCACGACAAGTGGATATATACCTTGAGATTACAATCTAGCCAAGATCTCACTTAACCTAAAATGTAACTTCAAGTGTTTCTATAATTTGAATGACATAAGACATAAAAGTAGTCTATGCTATAATCTTGACACATGTTCTTTAAGCAAGACAATCTTATTAGAACGTTAATCTCTTACCTTACGATCAAGAGAATCCATTAATCATATTTGTATGTTTTGTTCCTTTGCACACAATAAATACTTCTCCCACTTGTGCATAGAACAACATCATATAGTAGATAAACACCATGACATTCGTTTGTTTATGTGAGCAATATGATAGTGTCATAGATATATAAGCATTACAAGTAGATGTAGGAGCACTTAATTTATCAAGGAAACGTTCATGACTATCTTTGAGAATATGAATGTCTACATTTTTGAACGTAATGTATTATTTCAAGAAACTCTAGAAATAATCTGAGTTACTACCAAGATAATAAATCTTGTAACTCCCACTGAATTAGACAACGTTACAATAATGCCTTATTCAAGAATACACCATACTCCCACCGGATTTGACAACATTGTAAGTGTTTCATTAACCAAATGAAAATAGCGTGCTATTACGTTGTTACCCCTTTGTAAGACCATTCGTAACAATTACTTAGGTAGTAAAGAGTGTATTCTACTCAGTAGATGATGGATCATCCATCAATGCTATTAACTTGAAAAATTGAGCATGCAATTTCTTCCCTAATGGGTCTACCATCGCCATAATGATGTATAGCACCTTCAATTAGTCAAAACAAAACAACTAGATAAAATATACTAGTTTGTCTTTTACCAATTTTATGGTAATTAGTCTAGCTTCTAATTTAATAACTCATAAAATGTCAAACATGTTTTCTGGTTGACCAAAATGTCATATATGAATTCAATCACCAACAGAGGGTAATGAAATCTTTTAAGGAAAACATGGTGTGCAATTTTCTTAACTATTAAAGTTGCTATGAGTTATATTAGAATTTAGATAATTCTAATATTCCTAACATACCTTTCTCAATCATGAAAAGGAATAGGATTGAGTCTCACTCTTCTTCCATGGAAAAGAGTTTATGTTTGTCTTTTAGTGAATTGTTCTTGATCAAACATTTGTTTGAAAACATAACTAGATCAATTTACCAAAGCCCAAACCACGTTTACGGTTTAATGTTGCATTAATACAATCAAAGAATTAACAAAATTCAATTTTAGTATTTTCGATAATTAAATCTTTCAAGAAAATAAAATACCCTTGGTCAATATTCATATTAACCTTAGAATTTTCCTTGAATCTAGGACCCTCATTATCATAGTTTCACCACATCGTTAATGCGCTAGTGATGAAAGTATAGAATAGGTTATTGTCGAAGAACAATAATTGACAAACAAGTTTTCAATTCCTAGAAAATATGGGATTTACAATTTTGCCAAACAATTATGCAAAATGTAAGCATGTTTTATCCCATCTTATGCCTTAAGTTATAGGTCTCACTAACTAACTTAATTAAGTTGTCTAATTTAGAAAGCGCAAATTATTTAAGCCGAGGTCTCACACAACATAAAGATTCACCTTGTTATTGTAATCTAGCTCGGGTCTCACATAACTAAATTACAACTTCAAGTGTTTCATATCATTAGATGGCATAAACTTAAATTTTAAAGGGTACAAATTTTTGATGTGTAATCAAAACTTATGTATGAAGAAGCATGCATACATCTTCATAACATAACATTTTCAAAACCTTACTCATAGTTTTAAATTGCTAAGATTAAATTCTACAAAGTTTTAATCGATGCGTTGAGAAACTTACAACTTTGCACTAAGATGCTTCGTATATAGAATGGTTATACTAGGTAGCTCCAATCGAACTCACGAGAGGCGAGAGGACCGTAAGCGCTCAAGCATAACCTTAGACATCCTTTCGGTGTATTGTGCGCACTTCTTTTAACCCCTTTTAGTTTGTTCTAGTGGGTGAGCCGTTCTAACCATTTAGTACGATCGCATCAATCGATTAAAAGTTCAAGATTTAATACTTAGAAAAACAAATCAAATTTTCGCCATTATTTAGTCCATTTAATTTTCTATTCTCAAAAACCTTTTTGCTTACTAACATGTCATACAATATAAACAAAAGGCATTTTAATAAAATTAAAAGGAACTCAAATAATATACATATAATTTAACAATTAACATATGTAAAACCAATTAGCCACATGCATAATTATTTCGATAAAACCTAATAAACAATTCTAGGCGTAAAAAATGCATACATCAACTAGGGCTTTCAACTACAAGGTAGATGAGCCACATGCATCGACAAGTCGATTGCGTAAGCCAAAGTCAATAGTACACCAAATAGAACATAACGAATTTTTATTAGTATAATTGCGGTCTTCCCCAATTCAATAATTATCAAATAAATAAACATGTGTATATCACTAAAAAAATTTATCAAAACAATAATTCATGGCAAACATGCATGATTCCACCATGGATTCCTCATAACAATTATAATCCCAAGAAATGCATAATACATGGCACATAACAATTATTCATTAAAACCACATAAAATATACATGCATCCTAGGGTTTCTACAAGTTTTACAAAAAATAAAACCTATTTAAATCAATTAAGGGTAATCGACCCAAATTTAAAAAAAAAATTAGGGTTTCAATTTTAAAACCCTCGAAACCAATAAAAGCATGTAATAATCACAAAGATTCAATTTTATGTGTTTCGTAATTAATTACAACATATTAACGGCTCGTGATGCCCTTTGTTGGGTTTTACTAATCATAACAATTATATAAAACAAGTAAACATCATCAAAGCATGCAATGGAAGTAATAGGAATAATACTTGTAAATTAATTAACCGAATTAAAAGTATATCGTACCTTTGCGAATCAATGCAATTAGGGTTTATGGAAAAGCCCCAAATTAAGATCAAGGAACAAGAAACCCTAAACCCTAATAAATTAGGGTTTATGAATGTCGACCAAACCCTTGTCGACCCACCAAGATATGCAAACACAAGTGTATTTGCTCTTCGTTGTGTACACGTATTAGTAGCGAATCAATGAGAAAAGCTAGGTTCTTGATCACAATAGATTAACCAAACACCTTTGTTATGCTCAAGGTCACTCGTAAATCCCTTACAATGGGGATTCACTTCGTCGACCAAGAACAAGAGGGAAGAAAGAAGAAGTTTGGCCTTCCATTGAAATCAAGTGTACCAAAGAATGAATACATGAGGATGTATTTATAGCCTTATGGTAGATGTCAAGATTACTATGGTTTCCGATGTGGGATTCCATAGGTTCGGCCAAAAACAAGCCCAAAAGAGGATTCCTAAAACCTTCTCTTGGCTAGTTAACTTTTCTTCATATCCCGTTGACATTTAACGACCGATAATCAAAACTCCGTTAAATCCCAACTCTCGTTAATTGTTTTATTCGTGATCAAATAATTAAATACAACATTTTATATATTAATTATTTATACATTGATTCTCATACGTAATGTGTGCAATCCCGAAGTCTCGAGTTCGAATCCGGTCATACGTATATTAATAATTATCCATAAACCTTTCAGATTCACCAATCAAGCACTTCTACCCAATCGTTTACATTAAACAGATTTGGTTCTAGTTTGTTTTGTTCTTAAAACTCCAAACTTGCATCTATATATTGATCCAAGAAGTATTGACTTTAATTTGTTTTGCAGTTCTTGTTTATTAAGTTTCTCTTTCCTCATATTAACCAATCTTTTTTTAAATACACCAATCACATTTGTAGGTCTCTTTTTAGGTCCATTACTTAGGTCTACAAATCATTTTTCAAAGTTCAAATATTTTCAATCTTTTGAATGAGATTTTGGGCATGTTTGGTTGGTGGGGTTACATTGGGTTTTGGGTTAAAAAGTCTATATCAGTTGTTTGTTTGCGTTTAGGAAATTTGGGTTTAGAGATGAATACCCAATATCAAGGGCTACATAAAAGTTGGGTTGTTTAAGTGGCTTGCTGACAAAATGGGGCCAGATTTTGTTTTGTTCATATTTTTTTTTGTCTCTATCTTATTAATGCATATAGTGAAACAATAAGTATTAACCTAAATAATTTTTAAAACATATTTTAATATATAATATATTTTTAAATATTATTTTCTCTCTCATACATCAAACCCAAATCCAAATCCTAAACCAAATTTAAATCCAAATACAAATCCTAATCATAAACTCATCTACAAACCAAACGGACCCTTTATACTGAGATCTGTAATACCTGTGTGTATAGTGAAAAAGTAAGCGAAAGATTTGTTTATAAAAATTACCCAGAAAGAAGTTAATGAAAGCAAAAAAATTAAGAAGACAGTTATAAAGGGTAATATTGGATTAATGCAAAAATTTGACAAAATATTAAAGTAGAGTTGAGATCCATATAGATCTCATATTTGCCATAAATTAAATAAATCAATCTTAGCCATCCATTTTTTATCAAAATTAATAAAAAGACAATTTTCACCCTTTTTTTAAAAACAACATAACTTGCAAACGGTAAATCTTCAAACTACAAAAAATACACCACCGCGACGAGAATTAAAATATCTTTCTATAGATATGCACTTCTCTATATTTTCGACAAACTTTTTTTTTCCAAAAATTCCGCCCAGAAAAATCATTTATGATTTGTAAAATCATATATGATTTTCAAAAATCACATATGATTTGTAAAAATCAAATCATATATGATTTTTTAAAATCATATATGATTTTTACAAATCACATATGATTTTCAAAAATCATATATGATTTGTAAAAATCGAATCACATATGATTTTCACAAATCATATATGATTTTTCTGTGCCGAAATTTTGAAAAAAAAATCGTTAAAAATATATAGAAGTGCATATATATAGAAAGATAATTTAATTCTCGTCACGATGGTATAATTTTTTTCGCGTAACGATTAACGGTTTGCGAGATATTTAATTTTTAAAAAAATGGTGAAAGTTTATTTTATTTTTTTCCATTAGAAAAATGAATGTCTATGATTGGTTCATTGGATCTATAGTAAATTTGAGATCTATATTGAATTTTTGCCTATTAAAGTAATGACAAGTGTTACTATATTATTGGGTAGGCATATTAGCGGGGTAATGATATGTACACATTGAATTTTACTTTGCACACATACAATTAATGAATAAAACAAACAATACCCCATGTAATTTTATGTGTGAAAAGAAAAATCATATGTGTACATATCAATTCCCTATTAGCAGGTCTAATTAGTAGGCCTAAATATCAAAACTCCTAGAAATTCGTTTTATGTGTCGAATGTGCAAAACCCTTGCCGATAGATCATCCTTCCATGAGTTCAATTAAATATGAACAATAATACCTTGAAGACATCTATTAAATTTAAAACTTTGTTAGGTTCATCGTCAACATCTTAATTAATGCAAAATGATGTGTGTCTATTGTGCATCTTGTGAAGAAAAAAAATGAAATAGAGAAAAATAATTAAAAAAATATGTTATTTACTTCTTTTTGAAATCTTCATGATTTGAATAAAACATTGAAACAAGTTCCCTCTTTATCTTTTTTTTCTATGAAAATTCCAAGAGTTATCAATTTTTCAAGAGTAAATTGCAAATTTGATCCCTAAAGTATCACGAATACGCAAGGATCACACTGAAACGATTTTTGTTGCAAAAAAACATTAATGTTTACATTTTATGCAAAACAACCACCAAAAGTCACTGTTCACTAACTTTCGTTATTTTTTCTCGTTAAGTGTCTCGTCACTTAGGATAGTGTTGTCATATGTCCACGTGTCATACCATTATTGCTTCAAGGACTAAATTTGCAAAACTGAGTTTTATACCCGAATTTAATATGACCGTTTCATCAAACACTCCCACACAACTTTTTTCACACACTTTCCAGTAAAAACATGGTCGTTATTTCTGACTGTGGCAAACACGCAACAATCAAAACAAGTTGGACTAATAGTAACCGGTAGCCGGGTTCTTCGTTGTCCGGCATGTGGGTTTATTGGATGGACGGATCCACCAATGTTTTGCCGAGTAGTCGATGTAACTCCTGGCTTCCTGAGGGCGAGGAATGGGCTTGAAGAAGACTTGGAGGAGCAGTTGATGTTGATGAGGGAGAAGGATGAGCAGTTGAAGAAGCTCAAGAAGTTTCTTGTTTTAAGTTGGGTCTTTTTTTGTAACAACCCGTAATTTTTCATAAGTTAAAATGACTATTTTACCCTTTGACTTTTTAAAGTTGACTTTTGACTATTTGACTTTTACCGTAACGTAAAAGTAAATACGATAACCGGTAGTAACTGGTAATTTTTCTTGTAGCCAACACAAGACTACGATAATTCTATATGTTCAAAATACTTTATTTTCACCAATAAATCATAATTTATATGAACTATTACTACTTTATCATTTTTAAGTAGATATGTTACTTTTTACGTAAGACGCGTACTCAAACCTACGTTATTAGGTTTAACAACAGAAACACACCCAATTAGACTTATCACACATTTAATATACCTAGTTAGAGTATATTGATCATTTTTTTTATATTTTTATAAGTATTACATTTTTACGTTACCTAATTTTAAGTTTCGTGACTTAAGGGCTTAACATTAGTAATTACCGGGACCAAACTACACCTCATAAACCAAATGTTATCATAAATAACACACACACTACCACCTCATACGAGAGGTGGCATGCAAACACAAGCCACAAGGCCACTTGGCCATCTCTTATTACACCAACTCTTCCACTCATCCACCCTTGTCCCCCACTATATGATATCACCTCATCCTCTTCATTAGGACATGCAAAAATCAACCAAAACCCTCTCATCTCACCTCCATGGTTATTCTCCCTCACCACCACTTCACCATCATCCACTTTGATTCATACCATAAGTTACACAAGAAAAATGAAGGCCTAGGTGAGCTCTACATAGTCCAAGTGGTGTTTTAGTGATTCTATGGTTAGATTTGGAGTTATTCAAGGTGTTAGGGGCTGAGATAAAGGGGATTATTTGGTGACTAACAAGGGTTAGAATCAAGTGGGCTGAAGATTCAAGACAAGGATTAGAGATTAGAAGGGTTAAGGGTTGAATTGTTCTTGTTGTACTAGTAACTTGTCATCCTAAACCTTGTAAGATTTGAGTTTATTTTCTTGTCATTCAATATGATTGTAATAATCACTATAATTATTTGATGTAATTTGATATAAGTAGTATATGTAATATGGCTTAATTGATGTTGTACATGAGGTTGTGACCATAAAAACAAGCTAAAACAAGTCCTAGGTAAGTTCTATGAACATGAATTCTGAAACAGTCCCAAAGTTTGATTAAAATGATTATCTCAGTAAACCTTGAGGGTAATTCAGTAAGATAGTCTTGTAGAACTATGTCTTACGGTCGTTTCTCCGGGTGGCGCACCTCATAACTCATCCCGATGAGTAAATGAGACCCAAAATGGCAAAACATGTCAAAATCTGCACACCAGATTTCATTTGGGAAAATCTCATGGTTTTGTTCATTTCTGGAAGTCGACTCAGTTTTATGAAATGTAGCTAAGACATAAACTTGAAGTTTGGCGAAATCCGCGTGTCAAAACAAGTTGTAGAACTCAACTTATGGTCTTTTTGGCAGGATTGAATGTGTAGCCAAACTTTCTGCAATGAAATATAAGTATATACTTGTAATTAGACCATTGATATAGGTAAACTTTGGACCTTAGATTTGATTAAGCTTAAGAAGCTGTTAGAGAATATAAAAATATGAACTTGACCTTTTGAATCACTTAAAAAGGACTTGTGATTAAAAAGTTATGCCTAGTTAAGTTTTACTAGATGAAAATATAGTGTTGGAACAAAAGCTTGCTGATACGATTTTAAATCACGTTTTTGACCCTTTTCTGGTCCGAATCAGCAAATTTGTAAAACACGAAAGTTGCTCAAAATGAATTTTTCTACAAAAACTCAAGAGCACATAAGCAGAAAGTGAACGACAAAACCTAAAAACGGCAAAAACTAAGCTAATCTGTTGTTGACTAGAAAACAACCTTAGTGAGAACTTTAAGTAATATATTGATCAATTGAGACTAATATAAAGCCAAGATTGAGTCAAGATTGTTGTATTGAGGTTGTCTAACTTAAACACATCCTTAATATGATCTTGATTATTATTTCTTAACCATAACTTAGCCGCACGGCTAGTATAAATCTAGTGACCGAAACTTGTTTTAAAACTTGTTTACTAGACTTTGACAAACTAAGTAAATGACCATATGACATGTTAAACTACTTCACGGCCTCTTGATTTTGATAGCCAAACAACATTTAAGGAATACTTTAACTTAAGGATTCATGTACAACATCATAAGCCAACAAACTACATATACTTGTACCCTTATATCGTACAATATACTAAAACACGAATTCTATGCTTTCTTAGGTAATCGTTAAAGATAGTGATTTTGTCATACTCTACGTTGATAAAAATTATATCGTTACACTCCGCTGCTGATCACTACTGTGAGTTCATAGCCCCACTTTTATTACTTAGTTGTTTTACAAACCCTTGGGGGAAATACATGCTTTATTTTAAATCGAACACATTGCTTTGAAACTATACTTGAATGTATTATTTGCACTAACTACCACTATTGCCAATCTTAAGAACCTATTAAAATGAACCATTAATCACTTGCGGGTGAACGCGAATAATGTGGGTAGATCTATCGGGATTGACGAATCCCATTTGTTTGACCAAGTCCGGTAAACAAACGCACTATATTTGAAGATCCATAGGTTAATTGGCAAATTACCTATTAGGGCAACTGTTACTATTATATCAATTTTTATTGACAAGCTGTTAACGTTTATGTGTCATGAGCTTAGTGCAATAATATCTGTTTTGTTTTCTAAACTATGAATGTGAGACTAATTACCTCACGTTACGAATATTGTGCTCAGCTTATTTCCTAAACTCTATGAATATCACTCAACCTTTGTGTTGACAGTTTTAAGCATGTATTGCAGGTCCATATTATACGAGGCTGGCACGGAGGAGCACAGATACTCAAGAAGACTATAAATTTTATTATCATTCGAAAACCTATTTAATGTATTTTGTAAACCGTGAAACTACTGTGACCTCATTTTTTGTAAACTCTGATATTTATATAAATCGAATGATAAATATTTTAAAACGACTCCATTAGAGTTCATTTTCTATTGTTATGACTATTGTGCCATGAAGTAACACCCAGTTTGAATTCCGCTGCGTATCACGAAATTGGGGGTGTTACATTTTTCATTGTCTTTAAGTTTGTTTAGTTTCATATGGAGCTCTTGTGTTATCTTTCTGGTTTGCATCATTACAGGGAATAAGGTCTTCCAGGTTTGTATTGACCTTATCATGTTAATAAAAATTTGATGTTTATGGCATAATAGTGGGATTATTGTAGTTGTTTGTTGTTATTTTAAAAAGACAATGTAGTTGGTATGTATTATTGCTAAAGTTGTGTTCTTGATGGAAAACATTAACCTGTATCTACTTTGACTTGTGATAGTCAACAATGTTCTTTTTACTTGTTGAATCAAGATGCGAAAGAATCGAATTTTGGTTGCTTAGCAACTTTGACTTATAATAGTCAAAAATAATTTGGGTAAATGAATTTATTTAACTTGTATGAACTATATGATGATGTCAAAGCAAAACGTCTTTGAATTGTGCAACATTATGCAACAAATTACCATTCTGGTTGCCGAATCAATATGCACCAAATTGGCCCTTTGCTTAATCTTTATGCAACAACTTTGACTTGTGCATCAAATAGTCAATACATTTGTATAAAGACCATGGTAAACCCAAATGAAAACAAATACCATTTCTAATCAAACAAAGTATTAATCCGTACAAATTATTGTCTACAAGACAGAAACTCACAAACAAACATAATCGATACACTCAGTCTTAAAACATACAAACAAAGAACCAAATTATTTTATTGCACCATCACATTGGTGTTGACTCACTTGGCGATCTTGACTTTTGTCTTGATCCTCTTCTTCCTTTGACCTCCACCCTCCACTTTTGATTGTGATCTCACTGGCCGAGTTGTCCCTGCTGATACCTCACTTGCTTGTGTTCCAACTGGTTAACTTGGCCCTGTTGATACCTTTGTTACTTATAATCCCATTGGATGAGTAGTGCTAGCTGCCTAGTACCTCATCTGGTACTCCTTCCTTTCTTGATCCACTACCCTTTCTAGTTTGGTTGTCACTTGGACCTATACAAGCTCTCTTATTGTGGCCCTTCTCACCATATGCACCACATTTGATCGTACTGCCCTTCTTTGACAGCTTCGCATTTTTCACCAATGACGTTTTCATAGATTCTTCACCAATCTCATCCTTTGACCATCTTCTCTTCTTTCTTGGTCTACCATTGGGAAGATGGTGGTGAGGTGGCTTTAGGTTGTTAGGGATACTACATTTGGGCCAAAAGGTGGGACTATTAAATCCTTTAATCTTGTACTGATACATCTTGTTCCATGTGTTTAACCAATAATATTGGGACACCCAATCCTCTGTTATTCTAACCTCTTTGCCATTTGATGACATGTTGTAGATATCGGCAACAACATGTTTATATGGAATACTAGTTAGCTCCCATATCTTACATGTGCATACTCTTGTTGTCATATTCACAACACATTGGTAATTTCAAGGTCTCTTACACTGGTATGTATCCCCCTCATTTCATATAACAGTATAATCATTTGCTTCTTGTTTGATGTTTCTTAAAATTGCAGTTGTTGTTGGGGTTATTGGACCTTCAATTCTGTCTATTACTTACTGCATACTGAAAATTTTCTTCATAAGATACTCACTGATGTATTCCAAACAACCAATGATTGGTTGATCTTTGTCGTCCACCAACTTGCTATTAAAAGATTCACATACGTTATTTAGAAGGATGTCACATTTAGCTATCCATGTATGTTACATAAAGTGCCTTCATCAGTTTTAAGCTTTTAAATATTACACATGAAAGTCATAATATGTTTATATTATACTTGAAAAATGTGACCTTGACCATGATGATCGTGGTATCTTTCTTAACCGGTCATAAGCTTTAGAGTCCACTGATTTGAGCTCCTCCATTATTCTATTAAATTGTGTAGCACACTTCCAAGAAGATCCTTGTAAATTTGTCCACTGAATAACTGTTTCATGTTGTTATATATGTATCTCACAAAGAATTTGTGTTCAGCAGCAGGAAACAGTTCTGTAATGGCTGGTAATATCCCATGTCACAATAACATAAGATAAGATATGAATGAAGATTAAATCATGTACAAAACTAATAAAGAGGCAAACCATATTTATACCTTTTGTCTGTCTGAGATGAAGGTTATCTGCTAGATTGGTAAGGAACCATAACCATGAACTCTTGCACTCAGCTTCAACCACCGCGTAAACAACTGGATACACCCCATTATTGCTATCCACACTAACAGCAGTTAAGATTTGACCACTATATGGTCCTTTGATAAAAGCCCCATCCAAACTTAGTATTTCCCTTCTTCCTACTCTTTAACATTTTTTCAAAGCACCAATACAAACATAGATCCGTCTGAAAACCCTTGAATCCAAGGTTATATCAGTGTTTGCTTCAACTTGAATCTTCACAATTGTATCCTTAATTTTTTCCTTCAATTCCAGCGCGTAATCCCTAAGATTGGCATATTGTTCTTCACGGTCACCCAAAATCTGTTTCATTGAAATATTTCTTGCTATGAATACCTTTGTCTCAGAGATGTCGATTTGAAATAATTGCGTTGTCAGTGCAGTGGTTGGGGTTTTCTGGTTGGTAACAAGAATTTTACCAACCTCAGATGAGATGAATCTTGCAGTCACCAACTTAATTTTTCTTGTTTGGAGGCATTTATGTTCATCTTTTAATATTTTGACAGTCCAACAAGGTTCATCACCGAATTTTGAGACGTGTAGGGGCTATGGGCACATGGGTTTGGCCTTTTTCTTATAGGTTTTAGATGTCTCAAACTTGCCCTTTGACCGTGAACAAGAAGGCTTAGTTTGACAACCTGCAGAAGAATTTTTTCCATCACTATCTGCATGTTTCCCCTTACCATAACCCACAACAGTCCCATAACAATAAGCTCCAACCCTTTCTTGATCACACTTTTCAATCGTAACATCTCTTATACACTCTAAAGTATACATTCTTACATTTTCTTTGATTTCTTTCGTTATCGAAAATTTTTCTATTGCAAAAAATTCACCCTTGTTAACATTTTCTTTTCCCTGTTACTCCCTCCTAATTAGTTTCAACCTTTTTTTTCTTATGTTCACAGTTCTGGGAGCACAGATATCTTCACCACTATCAAATTTATCAAAGTCACATGCAGCGTGAGAAGCCATACCCTACGCCACACTAGCAGCTAAGCTTGTGACATGGTCAATGTGGACATCAAGTTCAAAAATGAAAACCACTCATGTCCACCCGTGGCTCAATTGAGCTGCCCACATCATCCTCTTCAAAGTCACTTACATCCAAGTCTTACGGTTGCTGATTCTCCAGCTCAACAGGCTCTTCCCTGTCAACAACTTCTTCATCCACAAATCTATCGTTAAGCTCTAAAACAACATCCTTACTCCCTCGTTGAAGTTCATTTACCATGTATGTATAGTATTCGTCTTCTTCAACAACAACATCTATACCTACATGAGTGTATTTGTTGGATCGATGTACTCTAACCAAACTAACTTATATAGCTTGTTAAGGGTTTAATAACCTCGGATAAATCCTAAGTTATTAACAATGAAACACTGAGCAAACTCTATTAAGTATGCGGAATTTACTTAACAAAGCTAAGAAGAATTAACTTTAACTTTCAACGATTTTATTAATAACTCTAAATCTGCTTGTTATGCAGATTCTTTAACAACTCTAAAACTCTAATATCGTACTTCTCTAAAAACTCTAAAAATGCATATATCTAATGCCAACCTAGGGGTCCTTTTATAGGCTTAAGGATAACCCTAGTCGGTTTACAATTTATAACCTTGTACGACAAGTAATACCATACTAATCTAAGAACATTCTAGAATTACATAATGATCCTTAACGCTTTTGCATATCAGTCCTTTAAGCATGCAGTACTTTGATGATTCGATCAGTACTTTGACTTTACTTTAGCAGTACTTTGACTTTAACTCTTCAGCACTTTGACTCTTCAGCACTTTGACATTTCATATCCCAACAATCCTCCCCTAACTTGAATTCTACTTGCTTGATTTCAAGTTCCTTTGTAGATTTAACTTTAATGTCTTTGTCTTCAAAGAGAGATTGTGGCTTTATCTTCAAATTTTGTCTCTGTAGATTTTGTGCTTATATCATCATCATCAAAGTAATCTTTATCGAGAATTTTTCAAAGAACATTCAAAGAAGCTCCATCTTTTCAACCTTTCAAGAACATATGACAACTTGTACATCGCTTTTGTTTAAGTTTCACTATTCTCATCACTTCCGTGTGTGTAAACCCCGTGAGAGGTGAATCATTGAAATTTAATGGATTTTGATGTCTCTTTACCAAAGCCATTAACTCGAGGTAGCCAAATGTTTAAGTGTGTAAGACCATGGTACATCGATAACCATATGATTTTAGCAAATCATCGCCTATCAATGATTTAATTTGTCTTTACCAAAAGTCGTACCCTTTTGGACTAGTTAGTTCTTTCAACCATGGTGAACTAATTACCATATAAATGGTTTTTTCACGCCTTTACCACAAACCATTTTCTTGTGGGCTAGCCAACTCTTTACATTTCAGCGATATGGTGAGTTGATTACCATACAACTTATTAGCAAGTTGTCAACTATATAACGGATTTGAGGTATCTTTACCGAGCCGTTTGCTCATGGATTAGCCAGTTCTTTTGTAAACATGGTGAACCCGATAACCTATTGTTATAACCATCTCAAAAACCATTGTTGTTGTTTAAATTTTGTTTCAAAATATTTGTCGCTAACAAAAGTTTTTCTTTCAAAACATTTATCGGTTTATGCCGCAAGCAAGATGCAAAGTTAAAGTCTTGTTTGTTCAAAGAAGATTTTGAATAAAGTATTTATTTTTCAAAATTTTATACAATTAAACATCATACCAAGCTTATGCTTCATCCCGACCTCGTCCATTTGATATACAATTCAATGACCATTAAGGCTGTGTCATTTTCTTCCTCCACTTCCATTCCATGATCAAGCATCCTTCTCATAAGATCTGACATGAGTGGATATCTTCTTTCTACTAACATATGAATCATTGTTCCATCTTCTAGCTCCAAAATATGCACTACAGATTCATCAAAATATCTCCAACAATTAATTTCCCATACTTCTTGATTATTCCATATAACATCAGTACTTGTCTCCTCAGTTTCAAAGATAGTTGTGAGGTCTCCAAGTAATACTAAACCAATTCCTTCTGATGAAATATGTTCAAAATACTCTTGTACTAGTTGATACGGATGAAAGGTGTCTTCTATTTATCAAGTGCAGTATGTCCCACAATGAGTTAAACACTCTAAAGCTTTCATCTTCTCTATGGAACATAAGATAATCTCCATCTTCTGCTTTTACAACTTCGAATGTAACAATCTTTGACTTCTTTTCTGCAACATCTTTAGCCTTAGGTAGCTCAAAGTCAACAACTCTTATGTAATTCCTTAGTTCATCAACTCAGATTCGATCTCGGCTCAATCTTCTCTCGATTGCTCACCCATTGTCCTTTTCTTTAAGCTTCTTTACTAAGATCCTCCTTGTACTTATCATCCTTGAAAGAAACAATACTTTCAAATTGCTTCTGATCAGCTTGTCTAACATTTTCATACAAGTCTTTCATCTCAATGTAATTCAGCTTCTGTAATCCAGTGAATCCTTGACCTTTCAAGTAAGCCATCATTGCATTTCTTTCTTTAGCTTTACTCATTGATCTTCTAGGTAAAATTGGTTTTTCTGATATAGCAGCTTCAACATTCAATTCATCTTGTAATTTCTTAGCTGCTTCTTTATTCTTGGCTTCTTCAATATCTCGCTCAAAGATCCAATTCAACTTGTACCTTTTAGCTGACTTCTTCATTCTTAGCCACTTCAATTGTTTCTAATTTACTGCAAAGCCGACTTTTTCTTCTTCCTTGTTTCCACCAACTTACCTTTGCCTTTATCTTTTGGATCTATAACCGGTTGAGAAACTTGTGGTTGTTCTTTATTAACTCCTAGAATGCTAACACCTCTTGGTCTTGATAAGTTGTGCAATATCTCACCCATAGTTTCATCGTCACTTGCAAGTGTGCACTACTTTGGTGTGTCACTTCCTCTCTTGAATAATAGTAGGACCGACTTCTTCTTCATGTATAACAGTCGAAGGACCAACCTCTTCTTCAAAATCTAACACCCTTGGTGTAATTAGCTCTTGTCTATTAGTTTCTTGAAGACTAGTACTTTGATCAGCAGTTCTTTGATCATCGGTACTTTGAACACCAGTTCTTTCAGACTCAGTACTTAGAATATTAACCTGTACTTCAGTACTTTGAGGTTCATCTTCTTTTTCTTCATGAAATTCAACATCTTCTTTCAAATTCTCTTGCTCTAAATTCCTCCCCAATTGGACAGAAGAATACTGTGGAACCTTTTTGCCTGTAGAAGCCTTCTTGAATTGTTTTCTTTTCTTTCTTTCAGCCTTGACCCATAATCTGTGATGTTGAACTAAAGGCCAAACAGACTTCTTAAGTCTTCTAGACTTGATCTTCAACCGTGCTATTTGGGCAGCTTGAGCCTCAGTTGTTTTCTTCAATCGAACTAGCTCCCTTTTCATAATCTACTCCTTCTTCTTGTCTATATCCTTGTGCAACTAACCTTGCCTTGTTCTTGATGACATTCCCTCTTTCATTTCTCTTGACTCGAACACCCATCTCGGTACCAATGACCTTCTTTCCATCCGGTAGATCACATAGTACCCAAACTTCTGAAGTTTGAATTGAAGAAGTTCTTCCTCCATAGCTTCAACCCAACTTTCTTTAGATAATGCCTAAGCTATATTCTTGGGTTCTTCTTGAGAGATAAAGCAAGTGAATAAGCATGTTTGATGATCCTTGTGATTTAGCCTGTTTTGTTCATAAACAAAGCTAAGTAAAGCATTGTGAGGTTTAGAAAAACCCTTAGCTTTGGTTCTTGTAAGCACTCCAGAGGTAGAAGGTCCAATGATTTGACCAGTAGAATGATTCTTATGAACTCTTAAGATTGGGGTATGTGGAACTTCAACATTATCATCCAGATTTGTGAAATCAGCACCTTCATTGGAATTTGAGAAAACACCTTCATCATCATACTCATCATCAGTATCTTCTAAGCCAGGCATGGTAGGATCATCCAAATCATCCAAAGTGTTATCATAAGGTGCGAAGATACTTTGATCTAAAATCGCTATCCAAATCTTGTGAGAGAAATCTGCATCTTGTTCTTGTTCTTTGATTCCTCATAAACTCTTCTTTGATCATCATCATAAGATTGTGCTACTATGTCTTGAAAAAGCATCCCTGTTAAGCTCATCTTGAATAGCTTGATCTTATTGAGACAATGTAGATTTTGGCTCATCGCACTTTTATCCTTCATAATAGTTATAGGTTCTTCATCAGAACAACATCGTGTCTAATATTTACTCCATGAACAATGTAATCGTAATTCATCTTCCTTGTGATCTACTTGATTTTCTTCTCTAACAGTACATAGTTCATAGAAGAGTCAAAACTTCAAGATCAAACATCCAATCAGACCTTTACCCTTTCGATTTTCTTGATCTTCTAAAAATTCAACATGAAGACAATCTTGAACCTTCTTGGTGATTACTATACACTCGAATCCTTTGCTATTGGTGCAAGATCCCAATAAGTATCCTTCTCTCGACTTTCCATAAAATTTGCCCAAATTATCAATTGTGTTGAGAATAGTCGAGGGCATCCAAAAGGTTTCATAAAACGAATGTTGGGTTTGATTCCATTAGTAACTCATAAGGTGTCTTCATCGTGGTTTGGTGACGATACTGTTAAGCACATAGCAAGCAAGCGTGCCTGACTTTTAATTGAATAAGCAGAATGAATGCAAGCATAGTTCGCCGCTTCAATCAAAGTTATGTTCTTTCTTTCGCAACACCATTCTCATTGTGGAGTTCTAGCAATCTTGAACTCTCTTGATTCCTTTCTTAGCACAAAATTCATCCATAAGCTTGTTCTTGAATTCATCCCATTATCACATCTAATACCTCTTACTTTAAGTCTCAATTGGTTTTCAAGGGCTATTATTAGATCATGAATAGCATCAAAGGTGTCATCTTTAAATCCCAAGAAAAAATAACCAATCGAATCCATCGCAATCATCTGTCACAACCAGATAAGACTTTCTTTTTAGACTAGCAATGAAGCAGGTCCAAACAAATCCATGTGCAAGAATCTCAAAGGTTCTCTAATAGTTCTCGTCCTCAAGCTTCTTGCATGAAGCTTTGTGTTGTTTACCCTTCTTGCACGCCAAACATGAGTGATCATTCTTGTAAGTCTTGGAAGGTAAACCGCTAACTAAATTTCCTTTGACCAATTTGTTGATATTCTTGAAATTTACATGGCCCAATCTTCTATGCCATCGATGTGCTTCTTCAAGTTTTGCCTTTGCTACTAAACATGTTGCTCTTCCGGAAGAGTGAAGACTCTTCATATCCAGCATCAGACATCGCCATTGGTTCTTGGTACTTTCAAGATACCAAGTTATCATCAACAAGCTTGAATTGTGGAAAGGATGAGACATTTTGTGTTAGTGAATAACGTGGTGCTTCTTATCACGAGATCCAGAGATCGACAAAAGGTTGAACTTGAGCTCCTTCACATATCTAACATTCTCAAAATCTATGCTCCATGTCTTAATAGTTCCTTTGCACGTAATTCTTCCTCCACTAGCATCATTCCCAAAAGCAACTCTTCCTCCACAATAGGATCTAAAATCGATGAATATCTTTGTCTCCTATCATACTTCCAGAAAGCAACCACTATCCACAATTAGATGATCTTTAAGTTCCTCTTCGGGTTGCCTCGCACAAAGATAAGAGTTAGTTAATTTTAGGAACCCAAGCCACATCGACTTGTGTTCCTTGTGGAGTTACATACTAAATTCTTTAAGTATGTAATTGCCACCGCTTTAATACATGATCAATTATCCTTGTTTGTTCAAAACTTGTGTTGGGTTTTCAATAAAATCTCTTTTTCATTCAAGTTTTCTTTGCTACTTTCAACCAAAATCTCTGTTTCACTTTCACTTGCTGAAAGTACTGTTTGTTCCCCATTAGTACTTTCCTTTTTAACCCATTTGGTTTTAACCTCTGGTGTAGAGTCCCTTGATCTAGCTACTTTCTTTGAGTTGAAACGCCTTCTAGATTGATAGTAGTTAGATCTCCTAGGGTTTCTATTCCAAAAAGTGTTTGGTGAAGATCGAGCAAGACTTTGAGAAAATCAGATTTGGCTTAACAAGACTTTGGAAAGTGTTTGAAGGTACTGGGGTTTGAAAAGGTCTTCTCGGTGAGGGTACCTATAGTCTTGTGAAAAGTTGTTATGGTTAACCCTATGTAAATGATTCCAAATGGTTTATTCTCCTAGGTTTTTGGTTTGCGAGATCCGGTCTTTGGGAATTTGCTTAAGTAGTCGAGTGAAAGTCACGGTCCTTGATCGGATGATCGAACTATAACAAACAAAACACAATTTTGACTGTAATCCCAAAATTTCTTCCTCTATGTGAATGACCAAACTTATCCTGTCTTCTAGGTGAATGATAAGAATTATGATGACCAAAGTTATCCCTAAAGGTTTAGCGATTTTTTGAAAAGGTTTTCCTAAAGGTACTGCGAACATGTGGCGATATTTTGAGTTGAAGGTACCGCTTGACTTTTAACATCATTATCCTTAGGTTTTCAAAGCCAGCTTCTATTGGGGTTTCGAGACCTAGATTCACCAGTGAGCTTTTTCCTAAACTCTAGATTGTCTACACCAAAACGAGAAACATTTGGTCTAAGAGGTTGATGACTACCAGTGGGATGAGGGACAGCATGATAACCTTTGTCTTTCTTATATTCAGGAGGTGTTTCGCTAAGTGATTCCTCATTACTAGATGTGTCTACATAGTTAATGAGTTCATCATCACTAGTTGTCATATCCTCAAAATCAAGGTCATCCTGATTACTAGGTGGGTTTTGTTCTATGCTACTGAAATCCATACCAAAATCTAGTCCAGTTCTAATGTAAGCTCGTCTCTGTTTTTCAACATAACTAACATGAGAGAGACCAGATTGTCCCCAAGCAGCAAACTTTGCTAGCAATTCATCTCTCTCCTTAGTCAGCTTTTCAATCTCAGAAGTCTTACATCCTAACTTCCATTCACTTAATTTTAACTGATAATCCTGTTGTTCATACTTTTCATCCCAAGCCATTTCATTATTTTCATGTGTTATTATTTTGGCTTCCATAGATTCTAAAGTAATTTGGTAACCAGCTACTTCAGACCTAGCCGTTCTACACTTATCTCTTTCAGTCACATAATCATTAAGCACTTTTTGATAAATTTCATGACACTTAGAACATACCTCAGAGATAGGGGTGAACTTGGTGAAGTGGCTACCATAGCAAGCAGAACAGGTTCATCTTCACTCTTCATGCTCCAATCAAAGCTTCCTAGACCATCTCTGGACTCCAACGCAGCAAATCCAGGTTCCTCATCAAGCGTTGTGCTCCAATCAAACTCTTCCATTGCCACCATACTGAGGGTTCTTGGTTCATCATCAAACTCGGCCTCGGTCAACCTCGATAGATTCTCTTGAGCAACCAAAGCTTTTGTTTCAAATAATAGGAATTTCCTTTAGTTCAAGCTTTGGTTTATCGGTCATCATGTTTGCACGATATTTAGCAAAACCGCATTCCCTTGCAAAGTGTCCGGTCTTGACAGCTTAAAGCATTCAATCTGGATTTGTCAAAAGTGATACCGCTTAGGCTTGAAGTCTATGCCTCTTCACTTTTCTTCATGAACTTCTTGATCCCAAGTGCACGTTGATCATAGCAACTTACCACCGATATCAATTTCTTCAAGAGCATCCTCTTCAACTGTGACAAATCTTCTTCATAAGTATGTGTAAAGGTAGCTTCTTTGTGCAAAGAATGAGCATACTACTTCATCGAATGGATGGTGCTTGATGGTGATGATGTGGGGTTGGTCATAGTTGTGATAGAATGAAGCGGGATAGCCAGATTTGAGCAATAGTACTTTGAGTAGGATGAGCGATTACTTTTGGTGGAATCTTGCCTCTTTTCGAGATGACACAAAAGCTATCTTTGTGAGACTTTGAACTTGTGCGGTCATTCATCTCATGCTCATATTGTCACACCCCAAATTACACTTATTTTGCAATGAATGGAATTCACAGGGGTTGTTGTCATAAGCATCACAATCACAGTTATATCGAGCGACCTAAAGTGTCGTTTGGAAAATACATCATTTGATTTAATAAAATAATCGAGTTTACAAAGTATAGGTCCCAAATAAAAATCAATTTGTGCGGAAATAAATTTGTTACAATTCAAACGATGTTTTAAAGTATATGAAACCCAAGTGAAAGCGCGTCGTCACCACAACTCTATGATATGTCCACATGCATGCCATGAAGTGAATGCCTTAGATACCGAGATAAAACATGCTAAAAGTGTCAACACAAAGGTTGAGTGAGTTCATAGAGTTTGCGATGAAATGTAAAGCCTTTCAAAATCGTTTATAAAGAAAGGCATTGTAAATCCACTCGGCCCAAGTTCCACCCATACAAAACTTGCAACCTGTGTGTTCACAACCCATTGCCAAAATGTGTATAGTTTATGATCAAGCTACATCGTCAAATGAATTCACATATTAGTGCATAACTTAATGTATCAATAGTTATTTGATATAACACATAAATTGGTATAGTTTCAAATCGTTCCAAGGCCATTAGTTCAATGATTATACCACGACAATTAGCCCAATGATTATACCACGACAATTAGCTCAATGATTATACCACGACAATTAGTCCAATGATTATACCACGGCAATTAGTCCAATGATTATACCACGACAATTAGTCCAATGATTATTGATATAGAAAATTCTAAGTGTGGCAATCATATTTCAGTATGGCTAAACATTCGGTTCGGATAAACATATAGTTTGCAAATAATCATGTTTGCCATAAAAGTTATTGAGCATGTATCTCCCCAAAGAGTTTAATAAAAGTATTAAAACAATTGAAAATGGGCTATGGAACTCACCGTTGTAATGCTTATGATGACAAAAGTGGATACGAAATGTAACGTGAATCTCTAAACTTGACCTATTATGAATGATATGATATATGATAAGTTATGATGTAATGTTATGCATGCAATTCGGATGATATCTATACCACTTATGAATTTTTGAAAATAATATTTCTCGTTGAGAAATAATCTTTAACGCCTTGACCATTTTAAATTACTTCACATGTATTTACATTGAAATGATATCCAACGATAATCATTTAGTGATTTATTATGAAATTATAACTTTTCGTCGTAAAATAATGTCATTTGACGATTTCATGAAAGTGACTAAACGACCTCGAAAAGCTAGTCGAAATGGTGCACGTCGAGTGTTAAGAAACGAACTCAACGGTTTGGGAAGCTCGTATCATAATCTCAAAGTTTTAGTACATGAGTTTCTATCCTAGAGGTATTGAACATAAAGAAAATAGAGGTTAAGTATGGTACTTATGTCCCAAAATATAGTTTGAGGATGGTTTTTCTAAAAGTTTAAGCGACCGTAATTAATTCATTACAACTCCGCTAATCAAACGATCGGACATTTTGGAAAGTATACTTGGCGATTTCACTTTTACTAGAAGACTTCACTTTATGAAAAGTTCTAAATTAATGTTAAAAACAACCTTTAACTTGGTAACTAGTTTTTGCAAAACTTGTCTATTAGAAATGTGTTATAGTTTTCTTATATGATAATAGTTACTTAACTTTGTAAACGTGTATAATTTAGTCGTTACAAATCCGTTTTCACGCTTTTAAAGATCCTTAGTTTTGTATCAAAGTATACTAACATATTTTTAACAAGTCGAAATAATTTACAACGCCAAGCTTCATTTTTGACTCGTATAAAATAAATATTGCTTTATTCAAATTCCAAAATTTATAGTTTTCGCCAACTTGAAAAATTCATAACTTCTTCGTTATAACTCCGCTTTAATCCGCTCATGCGGCCACGGTTTCGCTTTTTAAAGTATATTTTCTAAATATCTAGGCCAAAAATTTTACCTACTGTCGGATTTTCCAGATTTTGAAAATAAGGATGACCCTTTGCAAACTTGTTTAAATGAGTTTTTCTCACCAAACCTATTCTAACCCATTCAAAACAACTCCGGTTATTCTAATCCTACCATACACCTTCTTAGGGTGTCATGGTTTCTAGACATCACCATACTAATATATAACAAGGAATAATTATAGGATGGATTATATATATTTAACACTTAAAACCTTAAAAAGTGGTATAAACATCACATAACTTGCATGTTTCTCAAATAAAATGATATGACCATAACAATGAATGTGAAATAAAATATGAATATGAATGCTTACAAGAAATATGATGAGGTTTAAGGACAAAGGGTTTTCCTAATCACTTGAGGTTTTTATTGCAAAACCTATACAACAAGTGATACTAGATTGTATTAAAACTTTGTCTTGAAAATTTTTTGAGATGATCCTTCCTTTGATCTTGGTTGGCCGGTTGCAAGAGAGAAAGAGCAAGATATGGTTTTGATCTTGTATTGCAAATGAATAAGTGAATGAATAAGGTTTTAGTATAATACTAGTTTACAAAAGATATTTGCAAATTTATCCATGACTCACCCTCCCTTGTCGACAAGGGAGGTTTGTCATCTCTTTTTTTTTTTTAATTTTTTTTTTATAAGTATAAGTGTAAGATTTTGTGAGGTTAAATGAAGTTAAGTGGTAACTTGTGCCCATTTTAATATTTAAAGTAGCGTTAGATAAAAATAAATTTTCACGGTTCAAGATAAAATATATTTAGGTCATAAAATTATAAAATACATTTCTTGCAAAATTTGAGTGATATAATAATAATCGTGTCAGTATTTAAGAAAAAACGCCGTAATAAATACACAATTTAGTTACAAAATAAATTTAAAACACTGTAAACTCATAATATTATTTTATAAACTTAATATGAGTATAAAATATATTAAGAATATTTTTGAAGTGTTGGATCAAATATTCAAAATAAATGATTATGCGATAACGCTTATTTAATATGAGAATTATACGTTTAATGAAAATGCAAAACCATGCATGAATTAATATGATGACAATGATGTTAATGAAATGTAGACTAAACTTAGTCTATATGAAATGTCCTTGATGATATGATCATGAATTCACGGCTAAACCATTACGGTTACGTGATTTGATACTGTGAAACCTAGTTTACGATAAACGATAAATGATGAAGCATGAGTAATGTTTTGAAGTATGACTGAAAATACGAGTTGTCACATTCACCAATTAAAAAGGAATTCACCCTCAATTCAGGTTAGGTTAGTCTATCGAATTTTTGTTTGTGATGAATATCGAGGAGAGAAGACATGAAGAGATGTCGTTATGGTTATCGATGATTTAGAGCGCATAAAAACATCTTTGTAAAGAAAATATTGGATGAATCTCCCATGAGTAACACTTAGACTTTTATGAATATGTGAAACCCCGCTTGCACTAAGACTTATAAATAACCGCTCCCAACAAAACATGATCCCTCCAGAATTAGACATAGTTAGCTAGGCTATGTATAATTAAGGAACGATAATGTGACGCTCGGTTTAGTTGTTATAACTCGATGTTTCAGTAGATCTAAACCTTGTAAGTGATACCGAATCAAAAGGAAAAGAAAGTACGCTTAATGAGAATATTTTACAACGAGAGGTTTATCAAAAGTAGTACATCTTAAGTCATAAGATCCGAATACGATGGAAGACATAAACTTAGTACAACATAGTACATAAGGAAAATTAAGACTAGTTAGTTTCAACTCTTCAATCTTCCGTTGTTGAGACCATGACGAGCTTCTCCTCCTTCTAATATGTATGTTTCCATGTGCACCTTCAACTTGTTGACCTTGGTTTTGAGGACATCGATTCCGAGATAGTGTCCTTGCTCCCCGCATCCGTAATATGTATCTATGGCCTTGCCTCTACAATTCTCGGCAAGGTGTCCTAGTTTTTGACACTTGAAGCACTTAGCGGTGACAAAGACCCGTGTGATGATACTTACATCGATTACATAGTGGGTAGGTTCCAGATAACCTCTCGCTTCTATTGTGCAAACAACATAAACCATTGCGCTTTTGCCCTCATTCCGTTGTTGATGATGGTTAGTGGTACGGTTTCGTGTTGTCGTTATCATAACCTCCCGGTCATTTTCCCATTTCCTTTTGTTGTTGCTAGTTTGGTTGTTGTTGTTGTTTTTGTTGCGGTTATTGTTGATAATGTTTTCCTCTTCACAACTTGAGCCATGAGTTTTGAGTTATCCCGATTGTTTCTTCAATTGTTTGTGGATCAAGAAGTTACATCTCCTTGAATACATTGTGGAAGTCCTCCAATGAAATTTTCCAGAGTTTCTCATTGTCCGAAACCATTGATGGACACAAGCAGCCAATTCTTGAAACCTCGATGTAGGTCTCGATGTCATAACCAATAGTCACTAACTCATAGAATTCCGTTTCTAATTTCTTCACCTCCGCGGACAATACTTCTTTGTCAACAACCTCTTGAATTGATCCCACGTGAGCTTGTAAGCATTTTCGATACCAATAGGTTGTGCATACGAATTCCACCATGACATTGCGCCATCCAAGAGTGTACCTGGCGAACTTTACCTTGCAAATATCCGGACAATTGCTTAGAAGAAATACATGACTCCATCTTCTCAAACCATCGAACCATAGCAATGGCTCCTTCTATGCCTTTGAACTTTGTAGGATCACGCTCTTAAAGTCCTTGTATGTACAATTTCAACTTCAGATCCTCCTCAGCCTCTGTGGCAAAGAAGAAGTCTAGCAGCAGTGAACTGCCCTGCGGCGAAGCAGCTACTTTTGCCTTAGTGCCTGGCTACTATCAGTCTCTATATACCTTTGGATAGCAGTGGTGTCATTTATGGTGCAGCTTTCTTTGGTGCCATAAATCTTCAAAATAAGAGGAAAGGTGAGACGAGCAAAGTCCCATGTTAAGAATAAGCGCCTAAAGAGATGTGATGAGGTGATAAGTTCGAGGTTATTTTTCAAAATGATCGACGGTTTCCTAAGAAATGGGTTATGAGATGTTGTAAGCGCTTCAAATGTATGATGGTTTAGTGACTTAATGTGTGAATAACGTGTAACTCGACATGTTAGTGATGAAACAAAGGAGTGAGAGTGACTTGCCTACTTAAAGGTTTATCTCGGCATTCGGCGTTATCTGGTGATGAGTCAACGATATAAAATTGCGATAGGAATGACAAAGCATTCTCCACATTAGAGTATGAGGATTTGATAATGGGATGGGTAATTAAAGGCATCCATGTGACAATCGCTTTGAAATGAAAGTAAATAACTCAAAATGTACGATAAACCGCATGTAAAGTGAACATGCACTTATGATGAAATGATGAGATGCTATGATGATGTAGTTATAGTCTAGGGTCAATGATGCAACCTAGTTCTCTATAATCAAGCTCGATGCCAACTGTCACACCCCAAATTACTTGCTTTTGCAATGAATGGAATTTCCGTGATCGTCATAGCATCACAATCAGTTATATCAAACGACCTAAAGTGTCGCTTGGAAAATACATCATTTGATTTAATAAAATAATCGAGTTTACAAAGTATAGGTCCCAAATAAAATCAATTTGTGTGAAATAAATTTGTTACAATTCAAACGATGTTTTAAAGTATATGAAACCTATGAAACGTCGTCACCACGACTCTATGATATGTCCACATGCATGCCATGAAGTGAATGCCTTAGATACCGAGATAAAACATGCTAAAAGTGTCAACACAAAGGTTGAGTGAGTTCATAGAGTTTCATATGAAATGTAAAGCCTTTCAAAATCGTTTATGCAAAGAAAGGCATTGTAATCCACCAGCCCAAGTTCCGCCCATACAAAACTTGCAACCTGTGTGTTCACAACCCATTGCTAAAATGTGTATAGTTTATGATCAAACGCGCATCGTCAAATGAATCACATATTAGTGCATAACTTAATGTATCAATAGTTACTTGATATAACACATAAATTGGTATAGTTTCAAATCGCTCCAAGGCCATTAGTTCAATGATTATACCACGATAATTAGCCCAATGATTATACCACGACAATTAGCTCAATGATTATACCACGACAATTAGTCCAATGATTATACCACGACAATTAGTCCAATGATTATACCACGACAATTAGTCCAATGATTATTGATATAGAAAATTCTAAGTATGGCAACATCATATTTCGTATGGCTAAACATTCGAGTCAGATAAACATATAGTTTGCAAATAATCATGTTTGCTATAAAAGTTATTGAGCATGTATCTCCCCCAAAGAGTTTAATAAAAGTATTAAAACAATTGAAAATGGGGCTATGGAACTCACCTGTTGTAATGCTTATGATGACAAAAGTGGATACACCGAAATGTAACGTGAATCTCTAAACTTGACCTATTATGAATGATATGATATATGATAAGTTATGATGTAATGTTATGCATGCAATTCGGATGATATCTATACCACTTATGAATTTTGAAAATAATATTTCGTTGAGAAATAATCTTTAACGCCTTGACCATTTTTAAATTACTTCACATGTATTTACATTGAAATGATATCCAACGATAATCATTTAGTGATTTATTATGAAATTATAACTTTTCGTCAAAATAATGTCATTTGACGATTTCATGAAAGTGACTAAACGACCTCGAAAAGCTAGTCGTGAAATGGTGTACGCCGAGTGTTAAGAAACGAACTCAACGGTTTTGGGAAGCTCGATCATAATCTCAAAGTTTTAGTACATGAGTTTCTATCCTAGAGGTATTGAACATAAAGAAAATAGAGGTTAAGTATGGTACTTATGTCCCAAAATATAGTTTGAGGATGGTTTTTCGGCAAAAGTTTAAGCGATCGTAATTAATTCATTACAACTCCGCTAATCAAACAATCGGACATTTTGGAAAGTATACTTGGCGATTTCACTTTTACTAGAAGACTTCACTTTATGAAAAGTTCTAAATTAATGTTAAAAACAACCTTTAACTTGGTAACTAGTTTTGCCGCAAAACTTGTCTATTAGAAATGTGTTATAGTTTTTCTTATATGATAATAGTTACTGTAACTTTTGTAAACGTGTATAATTTAGTCGTTATAAACTGCTTTCTACGCTTTAAAGATCCTTAGTTTTGTATCAAAGTATACTAACATATTTTAACAAGTCGAATAATTTAAACGCCTAAGCTTCATTTTTGACTCGTATAAAATAAACATTGCTTTGCTGAAATTTCCAGAAAATTTATATTTTCGCGCCAACTTGAAAAATTCATAACTTCTTCGTTATAACTCCGCTTTAATCCGCTCAAGCGGCCACGGTTTCGCTTTTAAAGTATATTTTCTAAATATCTAGGCCAAAAATTTTACCTACTGTCGGATTTTCCAGATTTTGAAAATAAGGATGCACCCTTTTGCAAACTTGTCGAAATGAGTTTTTCTCGCGCCAAACCTATTCTAACCCATTCAAAACAACTCCGAAGCTATTCTAATCCTACCATACACCTTCTTAGGGTGTCATGGTTTCCTAGACATCACCATACTACTATATAACAAGGAATAATTATAGGATGGATTATATATATTTGACACTTAAAAACCTTAAAAAGTGGTATAAACATCACATAACTTGCATGTTTCTCAAATAAAATGATATGACCATAACAATGAATGTGAAATAAAAATATGAATATGAATGCTTACAAGAAATATGATGAGGTTTAAGGATAAAGGGTTTTCCTAATCACTTGAGGTTTTTATTGCAAAACCTATACAACAAGTGATACTAGATTGTATTAAAACTTTGTCTTGAAAATTTTTTGAGATGATCCTTCTTTTGATCTTGGTTGGCGGTTGCAAGAGAAAGAGCAAGATATGGTTTTGATCTTGTATTGCAAATGAATAAGTGAATGAATAAGGTTTTAGTATAATACTAGTTTACAAAAGATATTTGCAATTTATCCATGACTCACCCTCCCTTGTCGACAAGCGGAGGTTTGTCATCTCTTTTTTTTTTAATTTTTTTTTTATAAGTATAAGTGTAAGATTTTGTGAGGTTAAATGAAGTTAAGTGGTAACTTGTGTACCCATTTGAATATTTAAAGTAGCGTTAGATAAAAATAAATTTTCACGGGTCAAGATAAAATATATTTAGGTCATAAAAATTATAAAAATACATTTCTTGCAAAATTTGAGTGATATAATAATAATCGTGTCGTATTTAAGAAAAACGTCGTAATAAATACACAATTTAGTTACAAAATAAATTTAAAACACTGGGTAAACTCATAATATTATTTTATAAACTTAATATGAGTATAAAAATATATTAAGAATATTTTTGGAAGTGTTGGATCAAATATTCAAAATAAATGATTACGCGATAACGTTTATTTAATATGAGAATTATATCGCTTAATGAAAAATGCAAAACCATGCATGAATTAATATGATGACAATGATGTTAATGAGATGTAGACTAAACTTAGTCTATATGAAATGTCCTCGATGATATGATCATGAATTCACACACTAAACCAATACGGTTACGTGAATTTGATACTCAGAACCTAGTTTACGATAAACGATAAATGATGAAGCATGAGTAATGTTTTGAAGTATGACCTGAAAATACGAGTTGTCACACATACACCTTCAGATGGTTGTAGAGATCGTCAAAGTCCATAACATCCAATCATGGTTGTCCTCTGATCATTGTAGCAATCACATGCCATGTAGATGGCAAACTCCTTAAGAACTTCAAATTTGCATCTTCAACAGATACTCCGCTTTGTATAACTCTAGCATGTCGAGGAGATTTTGGAATCTATCATAGGCAAGATCAAGACCTTCTCCTTCACTAATAAAGAAAGTTTCAAACTGCTGTTTCAACAGATTTTTGTGCATCTTCTTGGAAGCATCATTACCTCCAAACCTTGTCTTGAGAGCCCATATACTGCTTTTGCATCCTTAGCATCATGAAACTTGAGTAGGTGTCCATCGTGAATGGCGACAAGAGTATGTTGAGAGCCTTCTTGATTCCTTTTGTAGCAACGGCAAGATGGGTTTAGGTGCTTTAGGTTGTCCAGAATGTCTATAGGTTCGCCCACAACTTCATTACTATTGACAATCACATTCCACGCATACGGTCTGAATTGCAATGTACCGCCTCATCTTCATGCTCTATAGATCGTATTCTCCTTCTTGATAATTGGTATTCTTAGCGGTGTGATGGTGGTGGTGCAGCCACGACATCTTTAGGGTTTTGTAAAGTAGTTTTGAGGGTTTCTTCTTAGTCGAGTTTCCACACAATCTCTCGATACCACTTGTTGGATCGATGTACTCTAACCAAACTAACTTATATAGCTTGTTATGGTTTAATAACCTCGATAAATCCTAAGTTATTAACAATGAAACATTGAGCAAACTCTATTAAGTATCACGGAATTTACTTTAACAAAGCTAAGAAGAATTAACTTTAACTTTCAACGATTTTATTAATAACTCTAAATCGCTTGTTATGCGCATTCTTTAACAACTCTAAAACCTAATATCGCATTTCTAAAAACTCTAAAACGCATATATCTAATGCCAACCTAGGGTCCTTTTATAGGCTTAAGGATAACCCTAGTCGGTTTACAATTTGTAACCTTGTACGACAAGTAATACCATACTAATCTAAGAACATTCTAGAATTACATAATGATCCTTAACGCTTTTGCATATCTGTCCTTTAAGCATGCAGTACTTTGATGATTCGATCAGTACTTTGACTTTACTTTAGCAGTACTTTGACTTTAACTCTTCAGCACTTTGACATTTCATATCCCAACAGTATTGTTGGAACAAGTCATCATCAATAATTGATGATTGTTTCTCAGCTTGTTCTCCACCAGCATTATCGTTAACAAGTTGTTCAGCAGCAGGAGTGTCTATGTCATGTAACAACCTGGTGAGAATGCTTCAATCAGGTTTGCTTGTTGAAGCTTGAGTAGAATTCTGAAAATCATCAACGTTTTCAATAGCAATCTCATCCAGAATTTCATCAATATTAGATTTTTTGCCTTTTAATATAAACCTCGT